>OY292525.1:13938229-14508984 GCA_958496365.1 Subacronicta megacephala
CAGTCTCCTCGAAATCTTCCATGAAGATGTCAGCAACAATGGGAGATACTGGAGAGCCCATTGCTACACCATCCACTTGCGTGTAGAATTTATTACTCCACAATAGATAGCCAGATGTTAAGCAATGTTGTAATAGTTCAGCATATTCAATAGGCATGTTATTCTCTAATAGTTTCCTAGATACAATTCTGATGCAGTCTTCAACTGGTAGGCATGTAAATAATGACTGGACATCAAAACTGACCATAGTTTCATCATCAGCAAGCTGTAGGTGTTTTATCTCACTGACAAAATGGTATGAGTCCTTAACATGTGCAGCCGTGTTTCCTCTGAGTGGTGAGAGTACTTTCGCCAGGTGTTGAGCCAATCTGTAGGTTGGTGAGTCGATTTGGCTAACAATTGGTCGAAGCGGCGCATTGGGTTTGTGTATCTTGGGCAGCCCATACAGTTTTGGTGGTTTTGCACAACTAGGAATTAGATATTTAACGTCTGATAAAAAAGCACTCCGATACATTGAATCTAGACGTTAAATATCTAATGGGCTCTAGCAATGGGCTCTCCAGTATCTCCCATTGTTGCTGACATCTTCATGGAAGATTTCGAGGAGACTGCTCTAAAATCTGCTCCTGTAACACCGAAATTCTACAAGCGGTACGTAGATGATACTTTCACAATATTACCATCTAATAAAGTAACAGCATTTCTAGACCACCTTAACTCCTTAAACTCTAAAATTCAATTTACTATGGAGTCAGAGGCTAATAACTCTTTACCTTTCTTAGATGTTTTAATAATTCGTAATCTAAATAACACCTTGAGTCACACTGTGTATCGAAAGAAAACCCATACAGACAAATACTTAAATGGTGAATCACACCACCACCCAACACAGTTATCTACCGTCGGTAAATCATTGTTTCAGAGAGCGCGTGGGATCTGTGATGAGCAACACCTGGATGCAGAGCTTCAACATGTCAAGCAAGTACTGCACGACAACAAGCTCCAAATACCGAAACCTCATCACAGAAACCGCGTGAAACGTACCACAGTTGAGCGACTACCTGTTGTGTTACCATATGTAAGAGGAGTCACAGACAAGATTGGCTATATCTTGAAGCGGGCTTCAATCAAAACTTACTTCAAGCCGCTGAAGAAGATTAGTCAGTTCCTACCACCTGTCAAGTGCCACATACCTCTACAAGATGCAGGAGTATACAAGCTTGATTGTGATTGCAGTCTCTCATACATAGGCCAAACTAAAAGAAGCATAGGGACCCGCGTAAAAGAACACATCGCCGATGTCAAACACCGCCGTTCCGGGAAGTCAGCAGTTTGTGAACATACACTTGACAAGACCCGGCACTACATCAGATTTGATAAACCACAAGTCCTTGCAAAAGAAAACCGATTCCTACCTAGGATGATTCGCGAGGCTATTGAAATTAAAAAACATCAAAATTTCAATAGAGAAGATGGCTGGGTCTTACCATCTGCTTGGAACCCCATCATAGATTCCATTAAATCCAAGCACAAGACTGCGAGACCTAAGGATACGGTGAGCTCATTCTGCGTGACCGGCATAAATAATAATCAACAAAATGTAGGGTAGCTGTTGATAATTTTGACATTAGGACGACCAACACCTCAGTCCACCCGTGACCATGGATGCTGTAAAGGATCCGAAACGTCGGGAATTTAAAAATATCAATATAACGCGATAAAATCCGTAAAAAGTAGTTTTATTTCAATTATTGCAATAAGTTAGTTAAATAGGCTCGCGTATGTGTACTTTGACCGCGGCCTACATTTTTGTAGTGCACTGACATGCAGCGAAGCAAATCTCCTACAGTTATATTCTTAATAAATTTAGCGTTCAATAAATCGTGGTTGTAGTCGGACAACTTGCATTTTTACTGACAGTTCCATAGACACTCAATTGCATTTACATTTACATTAACATTTGCAATATCCTAAATGTGCGATTAACACATCTTACAAACTGGTTTTGTATAGGTTGACCTGTAGCCGTGTGTGCCACCTAGGTATTTGTTTGTTTAGAGGTTGGCGCAAAAACTACTGAACTGATTTTAATTTTGATTTCGCTGTTAGAAAGCTTAAAAACTCCATCTTAAAAACTGCTGTATCTTATTTTATTAGTTGAACAGATTCTCAGATAAAGCTTGTTCTTTCTGTAAAGTGTAGATCCATTGAAAGAAGAAAAGATCATCGTTTTTGTCATAATTATGTAATAATATGCATATGACTTCGAAAAGTCAGAGGTGCGTGCGTTTGATTCGAACTCGACCCTTTCTAATTGGCAGTATATCATCATCAAAAACACAAATCCCAAATAAACTAAATAATACCCATTGATAAAACAGGTCTATTAACCTACTTCGACCTATTACCTATCGATACAATATCGAATCTATTCTGTAAATATTGACTTTACAAATTTAGCATTGACGGTAGTTCGACAAATCGAATGCGCCCGCTGGGAAATTAGAGAACTGAGCTCGATACGATACTACGTAGTACTAGGCGCTCATAGAATATTGAAGCTGTAGTTTTTTAAATAAGATGGATTTTATATTACTTCGAGTGTTCTCCGTACAGAAACGGAATATTAATATTGGAGGCTCAACTGAAAATGTGCTTGAGATTTTTTAATGTAGAAATGTTAATGTTTGCAAACTATTAAGAGTCAAGAAGAGATTAACAAGCAACGACAAGCATGTGGTATGAATTTGTGTGGGATAAAATATCAAGTAATTTAAAGAGAATGTATTCAGAGTTGGTTTTAAAGTGCTTAAAGTGTACTAGCTTTCAGACCTCGGCTTCGCCCGCGTGGTTTCTTGGCTTTTCTGTACTATAATATTTATGCACTATACATATAAATCTTCCTCTTGAATCACTTTATCCATTGGTCAAAACAGCATGAAAATCGGTGCAGCAGTTTTTGAGTTTATCGCGAACAAATAGACACACAGACCTGGTGGAAGACTTTGTTTTATAATATGTAGTGATTTATTCTATATCAACTTATTCCAAAGGATAAATATAGGTTTCATTGAGGCAGAATCTTTTCTATGTACTTACAAAAGACCTCCAAAGCTTTCAAAAAAGTATTGGTGCAAATTCTTCCCTTGATAAAATCTTATGTAGGTACAAAGTTCACGTCTGAAACTTCAGGCATTGTTTCGGAGCTGATCTTAAAGTGTAATGGCGCAATGTACGACCTATTATTTGACTTGTAGTTCAAAAAGACTCACTCCCGTCTTGAAACAATCTCTTACCATCTGTTACTAGTGAAAGAAGTGCTGTTTGATGTGATTATTTTGCGAGATTTAGTTGAACTTTGCCAATGCCAGAGCGGCTCGTTGCCAAGTAATAATTACGCTGATCAATAGATTTGCAATGTAAGGCAAACTTTTTTTTATGGGTTTAATCGGACATCGGTCTGTTACAATGTTATTATAATTATGTAGGTATATATAGATAGGATAATAATTTGCTGGTATTAAAAAACCATATCAGAAGGACTAGATCAAAAGTATGGGATGAGCTAACAGCTAACTTTGTAACACCAATATAATTTTAATCTCACAACATTCTCACATGGCATTCACAAATGGTATGAAAAACTTACAAACTCAATCCGCTACTATATGTTTGAGTTACCTGCCTTTAGTAAATACAGTCGGAGTTTTGACACGAAAAGCCTTTCCAAATTACATTTAAAGAGAAACTCGAGTACTTTTGCGAGCTACAATAGAGGTTCTTGTAAGTCATGAAGAATGTAAGGTTTTGTTAGGACTCTGCATATATTTTGTTTGTGAGAAATGTTTTGTATTTAGGAACATCGTTGGAATAACTATGGTAATAGTACGACGAAATATTCTACCCATAAGCAATAACACTTTTTATTTTTTTTTTTAAAAAAAAAGCTTACTAGCGATGTGTCACACATTGCTAGTATTCTTGTTAACCCCTCGTGCTAAGCTAAATGCTTGTGTTACGAGTGGGTTCACGTCGGTAGTGCAATGGGTGGGGTTCGAACCGGCAACCATATGATCGCAAGTCCGACGCCCTAGCCATTAGGCTACCGACGCTTCTACTTGCCCCTTTTTCCCACAGGGATAGGCAGTACCTCACCACAGATCACCAATTGCTATAATTCTTGCATATTTCTTCCATACCTATACATAAATTAATGCATGCAAGCAAGTCCTCGAGTGGAGATCGCGTCTAGGCAAACGTACTTGTAGTGTTGTACGGCCTCTGGCCAACCCGCAAAAGCAACTGGATAAAAAGAGCTGACGATCGGGCTCTGTGGTCTCGAATACGAGCTGATGATGATGTATGAAATTCTATAAATGAAAAAAAAACGCCTGCAAAAACAATGATTGCAAGTATACTCTTAGTGACACATTGTTACTCTGTTATTTTCTTAAATATATAAGCAGGTATTTAATAGATAGGCACATTATTGTAGCATTATTAATTAATTAATATAATATATAATGCATGATGTGCTTACCTGTAAGGGATTGTTACGCTAGGCTAGATTGATTGAATGTCATTCCATAAGTGTACTCAATTAGGAATATGCATGAAGTTTAAATTTGCCTAATATATTTTTTTCCGGAATCTTAAACATACATAAAGTATTACTGTAACAACATTTTGTTACATAATTTTATAATAGATTTATAATAATATTTATTCAGAAAAAACATATTTTGCTTAAAAATAATTAAACTAGGTAATACTAAATTTAAATAGGGCATAGGATATAATATGTGCCTGAACTAGGTAATCCTGTGTTTCAGGCGTGAATAGCTAGGGAAGTCTTTAAATAATCACAAACAAAATACCTAAATATAAACAAAAACAAATTAAGCAAACAAAAATAAAAATAAAATAAAAACATCTTAACAGAAATCAATGCTATAATTAATTTTATTTTAGCACAATAAGTAACTTCTCTGTATCTTCGTAGGACATACTTTGTAAGGCTTCCTGGAGTTTTATTTTACAGTTATTGAAATTAAGGGGATAGATATTAAGTTTTGCATTAAGTCTGTTGTAGAGAAGAGGTCCTAGGAACATATAAAATTTTGTCGTGAAAGCCCGTTTAGTTTCTATATTTTGAAGGCAAACTATATCTTTCCGTCTTTTATTAGTAAGCTCAGTGCTGAAAGGAAGTGCTGCGTGCTGTTTTAATACAATGCTCATAATGAATAACTGTCGAACTGTTAGTACTCCACAAGATTTATAGAGGAGGTTAGTGGGAAATAGGAAAGGGCGGAAAGTAGACACCTTGAGAATCGCTCTCTGAGCTCTCTCAATGGTAAGTAACAATGTTTTTCCTGCTCCACCCCATGAAGTGATACAGTAATTTAATACTGATTGACATAGAGCAAAATAAACTTGTTTTATTATTTTTGGGTCTGCTATATATCGTAGCTTTTTAAAGGCAAAAATCAGCTTCCGAATTCTACTACATAAAGCTTCGATATGTGGTTTGAACGAAAGAGTTTCGTCCAATATAATGCCCAGGTATTTTATTTTATTTGTACTTCGAATTTCTGGGCACTCACATTGAATATCATTTGGTTGTCGACAGTTATGAGCGTATAATGTTGAGTTAGTATGAGTTGGTGTTAGTTTTCGCATCGAGAACTTAATATGATTAGTCTTATCTGCATTTAGTGTTAATAAATGATGCTGAAGCCATTTATTAACAACATTGAAACCGTTTTGAGCATGCTGATTATTTATTTGTATAAAATAATAATTAAAAAGTGCTAATTATGCGAGCGAAATTCAAATTTACGAAACGCGCTGTCATTGGTCGTACGAAATGAAACGTCACGGGCCACGACATTGAATTTAATCACATAGTCGAAAGCTGCTAGAAGAGGAATTATCTTGGAAATACATTTTAATTTGTGTGTCTTGAGCGATTTTCGTCAAAGGTGAGACTATATACGATGACCGAAAGAAGAAAAAAATACTTTATCGGGAGTAGTTCTGATAGTATATTTTCATTTCGGTACTATGCAATACCAATAGAAAGGGTTTTTAGCTTCTTCCATGGTAAAATCTTTAAGAATTAACCAAAACATCTGTAATAATCAAACACTTCGTGCGATGATCGCGGCCCATGACGTCATCTGAAGCGCGCGAAAAATGGCGTCGTTTAAACGGCTCAATTTAGGATATGTATGTTGAATAATATTTAAAAAAAAAAATTGGACATTCCCGGGAATAATTACATCTTCTATTGTGTTGTTATGATGTATAGAATTAATAAAAAAAACGCATGCATGTTCCTAATTGTTGGTGAGCCAAATAAATAAATTATGTGTTTTTTTATATGTGTCTCGGTGAGCACGAAAAGCCGTCGGTCCCAGCTGTCGTACGAATATCTATGACAATCGTTAGTGGTACTTTGAGGTCCAAAAAACCAGTCTAACCTCCGAATATCGGTGTTGTCCAGAAATTATGTTGCGGAGATCTGATGGTAGTGGCTTTGTGTAAAATACTGATATACAGCCGAATCTGGTTAGGCTGGTAGCTGACATGAAGGCTAGAATGATGATCTCTACCTTTTTTATGTGGTGTGCGTACCACATAAAAAAGGTAGAGACTTAAAGGTAGAGGGCTACAGATCAACCTATACAAAACCTTTTTAAGCTGATCTCGCACTGTATAGGCTTTCTATACAATTAGAGGCCAGCGTAAACTGGTTTTGTATAGCTTGATGTGTAGCCGTCCGTACCTACGATTCCCTTTTTTTATGGTCATTAAGTATTTATGATAATAAGGCCAGCTATCTTTGCCAGTTCCCAAATGTGTTTATTTTATTTATTTATTTATTTATGGAAAATCAACAGCTAAACATACAAATATAGCAACAGTTGGGATACAGAGGTGTTGGCAACATAGTAGGTATACGATGATCAGTTTCAGTTCATATCAACATAAATTATTGCTTAACGGGTAACGGGAATGTGTTGATTTGTTTGCGTCAGATGGAAAATCAGCCTGCGTTCGGTTTTGTCATTAGATTCATCAATCACTTTGTATGGTTTCGCTCGGTTAAAACTAGGAAATCCATCACTTATTGGCCCACAAATGCTAATGTTTCAACCCAATTTAGATGGATGTCGTATACGATATTTGGATTTCAAGTTATTTGCTGTTACCCGTTCCATTGGCGTCAAAATGATTTACTTACTATAACTCGGTATATATGCGGCGTATCAAGATGAAACCGACGAAGGGGAAGACCTAGAAGTTTTATTTTTTTAAAATGAACGAAAAATGTGGGACTAGAGTCGTATCAAGCGGTCAAACAGAAGAAAGAGAACAGTGTTGATTACTCAACCAATGCTGAGCTTAATGAAATAGATACGATAAGATTCGAAGGGTTAGGGCTTTTGTTGAGTTCTTTCGAGTTCGTATCAACTAGGATAAATAAAAAGTTAAGATGGAACTTTGCGAACAAAGAAGTGACGCCGGTTAAAAGTACCTACGCCTTGCCGTGTACAAACACAATTACACGCACACACGCACATGATACGTTTATGACGTTTTGATAGACATGTAGCGATAGCTCGACTGTTCGACTGACAAGATAAGGCGTAGTTTCGGTATACGTGTGTGCGTGTAATTGTGTTTGTACACGGCAAGGCGTAGTTTTAGCCGGCCTCACTTCTTTGTTCGCAAAGTTCCATCTTAACTTTTTATTTCATCTGAGTTTACCAAGCAATGATCTATATACCTACCTATCAGTTTATTGAACGGTTAAAAAGTCCCCCTTGATTCCCAGTACGAGAACTATATTTTTTTTGTTTAAAATAACAACCAAAGTTGCAAAAGTTCAGGAATGTGCTATATCTGAGAATTTTTGCCGTATCGCTTCAATCCCAAGTTCCATTCAATGGATTTATTTCTTTTAGCAAACTACAGAGTTTTCTATTGTGTATTAAAGTTATTTCAGCGGTCTTCCATCTACTGTAGATATAAAGCCACTATTGCCTGTTTTTTCAGGAAGAATTTATTTATACTTTTGGCATTGATACGGGTTGGGAATAAAATTCTTTTCTTATTGATGTCACCGTTTGTTGGTTCTGTTTTTATGTTACTATTTTGATCTGGTAAGGGAAACCTACTTTTATTCTTTTGTACACCTCTGCCAACTTTTCGGGTACCTAATATAGGCGTGAAAGTATGTTACATTTCACATTTAGATATTTATAACATAACATTCCATTACGCCTCTATTCCGCGAAGGGTTAGGCAGAGGTCTACTTAACATATACCTATACTTCGCTGGTATATTTAAAGGGCTTTAAAATACGGCGAGCCAATTGCTATTCACAGCAAAGAGCTGAGAAATTTTTAGAAAAACCTAATAAAACTTTCCTCGACCTTGGAATCGAGGCAGTTACATATTTATATGACGTGTCTTACTATCCGTTACAAATATTAATATTTTTATTTCAATGAATGCATCTTGTTTTTTTAAAATAAACGTCTCAATTTAATTCTTTATTTTTAAAGGCATGTTAAAAATAAAGTAGGTACCTTTTTAACCCCCACAAGCGGACGTAACTGGCAATTCACATAGACTGTGAATAAAAATGTCCTCCCAAGAGCTTTGACTATAAATTCATTACACTTTGGAGACAAATGTCACAAGCTTTATTTATAGTCACCCTTTTAGGATCACCTTTGTTTAATATTTGCTTTAAATAGCATAGCGTTTAGCTGTCAGCTTTTCGTGAAGATAGCTTTATTTGTGATACAAGTAATATGCTGCGAAAAATGATGACGTATTTGTTTTCTCTTTAGGCAACATTTTTAGAAAATAATTGATGAAAATAATTATTTCAGGAAAGACTTGCGTATCTGTAAGGTTAGTTTATGGATTGGTGATCCTTCTTTCGATGTTTTTTTTTATTCCATGCAGTAGGAGCCTATTGTACCTATTTAACCGGATACAGAACCAAATTCTAAGCTGCTACCAATAATTTCCTAGAACATTAACATTGACTTCTATTAATGCTTTCCTGAACTCAACTAAACTCATCTCTCAGATCTCTTGTTATGTTTGCGGATGAATGGAAGATGATACTGTCAGAATGTTTGATTTTTCATGAAAAGAATGAATTTATGTTCATAAATTTATTCTTTAATTTAATTTATGAACATAAATTATTACATTGACTTCGGCTGTTTTATTTAAAATAAATAAATAGTTAAAGTAGAAGGTTCCTATACCGAACACTTTTCTCTGCCTGGGAATCGTACCGAACTAATTTTCAAAATCTCAAAGCGGACTTTCCAAAATTTGGGTTATAATCTTTCCTCCATTCACCCCCTGACAAGATGGTCCAATTAATAAGATAATTTAATTAACGAGAATAGAATGATGTCACATTGTATGCGTGCCGGCGCCCGCTCTGTGATTTCTAAATTACCATATCATATAATTATATAGCGATATGATGACTTTTCAAAGGATAAATTAAATAATTGTTTATTCCTATCTAAATCAGACTGCTTTATTAGTCTAGTGGTCCTAAGTGCGACTGCTACGCTAGAGGCCCTAGGTTCGATCTTCAGGTCAAACAGAAGTTATCGTGTTTTTCTATGAAATTCGCAGTCTGGAGCTCCAGCTCGGAGTCTGGATTTATTCAGTTAATGGCAATAGACATGGGACCCATACATACGGATAATATACATTAGGACAGCTCTGCCTAACCCCTTTAAATACAGGCGTGATGTGGTATGTTATGTTATAACTTAGCTACAAATCCCCTCATTACTCCATTCACAATGCTAATACACTTCTATCTTCTCCCAAACGTTCACAATGCCGAAAATCTCATTAGAAAACATAAACACTGTGTTAGTTCATTATGAGTCCGTTATTGAAAGTCAGTGGGATTACGCACAGCCCTAGTAAAGGGACTCTGAGCACATTACACTTTCATATACAAAAGCTTATGTCTTAGAACAGTTGCCTCTTCTAATTGGTCTACTCCCGCCTAATAACTGTTGAGACGTTTAGAGGTGACGATTTTTTCGAGGTTGGTACTCGTTAATGCGACCAAAACGACACCAATACTTCTTCAAAACGGATACAATAATCCTCAATTGTGTCAGAATGGTTGCCTTATATGTCTACATAATTAAAAAATAATAATAACAATCATAATTAGAAAAACCAATTAATTTATTTTCTGCAAAACAAGATGAGACATACAAAAATTTTGAAATTTAGCAAATTAAAATGACACCAGAGACCGTACCGCCACGTGATAACGGGTCAGAAAGAGATAACGCTATTTATAAAACATCGACCCTCAGGCATTACGCCGAGTAGGTTTTACTGGTAAATAAGTAATTTATGAATTCCTCTGTTAGTTCCGCATGTGATGGACACAACAACTTAGTTGGCAAATTAAGCAGTTAGCAGTAAGAGCATTAACAGTTTACACTTTACATACTGCCATTTCAATTACACCACTTGGTAGCCACTTTCGTGTATTGAGTAGAGGTACCAATGAATGCGTCGATACCTATTCGATACACCAATGGTATGCCGCAAATAGTACGAACAATGCCACGTATGACGCGGCGTCAATTGGAATCTACGTAATGTCAGTGACATAATTGCATTTGCCTCGCTGCTTACAAAAAACAAATCGTATCGTGCCCGTCTCGTGACGTCTAACTAAGCTTGGAATCTTATTAACAGCAGGGCGTATCCATGTGACGTGTTCACTACGAGATCTTATTATTGGACATAACCGCTTAATTGGCTCACTTGATTGCTCAGAGACGATACAAAGCAGATGTGTGAAACTGCTTCGCTGAATATAGTGATATGATGTCATGATAATTGTCTTTTAGGGAAAAGATAATCTGACAAGCATTTGTTACGGCGTTTGTATTGACTGCCTCATTAGTCGAGTGGTCCTAAGTGCGAGTGCTACGCTAGAGGGCATGGGTCCGATTCCCGGGTCAAGCAATCAGGTATTAGTAAGGTATAGGGGTTTTTTAAGGAATTCTCAGTAGCAGCTCGGAGTCTGGATTTGTGCCTGGTTAATGGCAATAGACTCGCCCTCTATTACGCGGGACCTAAACATTCCGGCGAAGTGTGGCTGTAGGTATATCAGTACACCTCTGCCTAATCCTTCGGGGAAAACGGGCGTGTTGGTATAGGAAATATATAGGTTACAGTCACGCCTTTCTACCACAGAGGTACGCAGAAACTACAGACCGCCTCTTTCTACGACTCTTGAATACCTCTTTCGTTTCTTCCAAATTCATACTTATAGATATACAGATTTTTCATGGCAATATTGCCATGAAAAATCTTCTATTAAAAGAAGCTTATTATGGTCATTTTATAAATCAAAGTTATATAAAGTCTTGTACCATTACTGGTAACCTGGTAGGCTGGTACCCGTCTGGTGTAAGGAGGTCTCATCTCCTATAACATCGAATAATTGAAAGAGATTTACATGTAGTAGCATTAATTATATTTTGATGAGGCTCTAAGTCAGAGCCTACTCATCCATTTTATTTAATTTTTTTGACGTCTACTCTCTAAGTCAGTGTGGTGGTTATCATTAGGAATCTAAAAAAATAGCGCTCTACCTAATGACCTAAATTATAGAAAAAACATCATTATCATCATCATTAACCCATATTGTCCCACTGCTGAGGACGGGTCTCGTCTCATAATACCACGCTAACCTACTGCAGGTTGGCAGACTTCACAAGCCTTCAAAAAATCTCTCAGGCGTGCAGCTTTCATCATGAAGATTTTCTCACCATTGCGCGTGATTATTAAATCTCTCATTATTCCAAAAAGTAAGAAGACCTTTATTTATTATATATATATATATATCTATTCATGAAATCATACAAGCTAACAGATTAATGTATATATTGATAACACTGGTTACAAAAAGAGTTGTAAAAATGCTAACAGACTCGAGGTGAATTTATCGATTTAATATCGTTTGAACAACTACTGCCGATTACTGTAAACCTGAAAGGTTACAGTTCGGCGCGCGTGCTTGTCAGCATAAATTCTAAAGTATGCAATTGTACAGGTATGCTCATACATTAAGACCCACGAAAACATGCACAAAATCATATAAACATTAACTTGTAAAATGTTTTTCAAAAGTTCTATTCACAGAAATAGAAATAACATTTATTACAATTACAAAAAAGGTTCCATCATAAAGAAAACGAAACATAAGCCTTAAAATTTTACAAATATGTGCAACTGTCATTAATGACGGTCATGTCACGAAACGATGTTACGATTCCTTTATTTACTAAGTTTCTTATTATGTATCGAATTATCATTTTGTTATAACTATATTGACGAAGCAACTGAGCGCAATCCAAATAAACTGGGAAGAAATGTGAGACGGGACAGGATCAGAAGGTTAAGAAGACCAAAAGAACGGAAGATTCTCATACGTCAAGAGTATGATTATGACAAAAACCCGGTGGAATTTGATGTTGCCAGCTTTATTCAGCCTGATGAGGAAACTTTAGATGATGAAGAAGCTATGAGGCATAGGAATAAGAAACGGTAAGATATATTTTCATCTACTGGTATTTGGAATTATCCATAGCATCCAAGTTGAACTGCCACATTCAATTGTCTTTATTGGAAAAGTAAAAAGATTTTATAAAACAGCTATTAAATTTTTAAATCGGATTAATTATTTCGAGCATGGCATCTTCAATCCAAAATAAATTTGCTGGTTGCGGAAACTGTGCACGAGTTTTATTTTTTTCAATATAAACACGTTTCAGGCGACGTACTCCAAAAAACTATGACTACGGCCCCATGATGGGCATCGAAGATGGAATCAAAAAGAGAGATAAGAGTCCAGATTACCTGAACATCGGTGATAGCCCACCAGATTTGAACATTAACCCACCTCTTTTTAAGGATTCAATAAACACAAAACATTTGAATAACTATAACTCACTGGATGATCTTCATAGCGAGAAATATGGACATGAGAAATTTAGGAATATCTATAAGGATGATTTACTCATGGATCAAAATGTTGTTCACAGTCACGAAAAGAAATGGTTAGCACGAGTTTAAAATTAGATCCTAAGCGTTTGATAAAAGTGTTGAAATAATTTTGTATTTAATATTAACCTGACTTATTTAAAGTAAGGATAAACATACAGGGTATTATAGTATTGTGTTGCAATTGTATTGTACAGATATTTTATAAGACATATTTCTTTTCGTGTTTAAAATAAATAAAGCAAAAATACTTCAAAATACAATTAAAAGCTTTGGTATGTTTCAGCACCCTCAAAAATATAAAGTTCCCGTTTTTTTCCCATAACAAATCAGAACCATTAAAACCAAAGAAAAATAGAAAAAGAAAGCTTTTCTGCTTTAACTGCCCCAAAAAAGAAGATGGTGGACTGAAACTCCCAGATGATTCCAAAATAAACACCGACACAATAATCCACTATAAGAAGAAGAGGTCTTACCAAGGGAAGCTGTGCCCGGCATGCAAGAAGCTATTCCTTAATAACGAAGAAAATGCAAGACGCAAAAGGACTCCCAGGAGAATAATACACAACAGCCGACAGTTCTACCAAACCAATTTCCCCGATACAAAATTAAAAGAAGATGTAAAGAATATAAGAAAAAACAATTTCGTATATTCAGAAGATGATTATGATGCTTATTATAGGAAGAAAAGGGAAGATGATAGAGAAAGGCAACTAAAAGAACTCGAAGAAGTACAAAGGAAGATCGATAACGTGGAAATTCATTTACCTACATTCGTTAAACCACCCGAAAATGTTCAATAGTTCTGTAGTTGTGTATTGTTGTTAAAGTTTGTTTATTTTAGAGTAGACGTATTTTACATTGTAATAAAATATAAATTGAAGATTTTGTTGTTTTTCAAATTGAAATAAACCTGCCAGATTCCTGTTATGGCGTCTACTGGAATTTAGGGGCTACAATAGTACGGGGAGATGATAATTCTATTAACTTTTAGGTTCTTGATTCTTCCAACAGTCAAAATCGGAGGTACTATCACGACCACTACTACTCAAAGAACTGATTTTTTGTTCGTACTAACTGGGATTAACTTCGAGGGATAAGGGATTGTTCATGTTGTGGTTGGTGAGTTTATTTTCCTTTATTCATACACTGTTCCTACGCTTGCTAGTAAAATAAGCTACCGCCTCAATTTTCCGATGCAATATATTGGACCCCTTCATCATTGTCTCGGGTTGAAATATGATTTTACCTTCGCCTCAACTATTCTAAGAGAAGGAAAGAATAAGGTTTCTCTTAAAATAGCTGATGAGGTTGATTGCTGTTGTAAAAATTCGAGGTTCACTCATGGAGGCTCTTTAAATTGACCCCAAATTACTTAATGAATAGTAAAAATGCATAGTTTATTATCATAAAAATATTTAATTAAATTTAAAATCTTCAGTCCTAGCTTCGCATGCCAAAGATATTTGTTCAGTTGTGTAGGGACCATCTGAAAAGTGTAATGAATGTTAATCACATGTTTTTACGTTCTTAAAAAAAAAAATATCATCATCACCCATTACATTGTCCCACTGCTGGGCACGGGTTCCTCTCAGTACGAGAGGGATTAGGCTATAGTCCGCCACGCTAGCCTACTGCGGGTTGGCAGACTTCACACGCCGTCAAGAAAATCTCTCAGGCATGCAGGTTTCCTCACGATGTTTTCCTTCACCGTTTAAGCGCGTGATAATTAATTGTTAATACGCACATTACTTCGAAAAGTCAGAGGTGCGTGGATTCGAACTCGAGACCTTTGACTTGGCAGTCCAATGGTCATATCACTAGGTTATCACTGCACAAAAAAAATATATTTATATTAAATATCTATTGACTGCCTCGTTAGTCTCATAGTGGTCCCAATCGCGACTGCTATGCTAGAGGTCTTGGGTTCGAGCCCCAGGTCGAGCAAAGTGTTATTGGGTTTTTCTATGAAATTCTCAGTAGCAGCTCGGAGTCTGGATTTGTGCCCGGCGAATGGCAATAGGCTTGCCCCCTATTACATGGGACCTAAACGTACCGGCGAACTGTGGATGTACATTAAGTATACCTCTGCCTAACCCTTCGGGGAATAGAGGCGTGATGGTATGTTATGTTAAAATATATTAAATATATTGCCACCGCCGTTCTTCATAGAAATAGCATGTTTATGTATGTTAAAGTTTTAATAAAAGGAGAAAGTAATTTTATTGAAATAAGATACCACAGACTCTAAGAGAATAACCATTAAAATTCGTTCGTGTAAAATTAAAACATTGGAAAGCAGAAAAAAATCTAGCATTAGGGCATAGCATTTTTAAAATTAAACAATCAGTATTTTAATTTATGTTTGGTGTTTCTTCTTCTTCCTTAAGTGTATTTTAAAATTATTGTACGCCCAAAATTAGGATGATCGAAAATACTCAAATACTTAAATATTAACTGAATCTTCTCAATCTACTGATATCTAAAAATTAATAATAATATAACAATTGAATCTACTTGACAGCCTCATTGGTCTAGTGGTCCTAAGCGCGACTGCTACGCTAGAGGTCCTGGGTTCGATCCCCAGGTCGAGCAGTGTAATTGAGTTTTTCTATTAAATTCTCAGTAGCAGCTCGGAGTCTGGATTTGTGCCCGGTTAATGTGCCCGGTTAATGGCAATAGGCTCGTCCCCTATTACATAGGACCTAAACATACCGGCGAAATGTGGGTGTACATTAGTACACCTCTGCCTAACCCTTTGGGGAATACAGGCGTGATGGTATGTTATGTTATGTTGAATCTACCCATTCAAAATACGATAAAATCTACTTTACTGGTGCCTACGTAGATAACTAAGTTCTTATAATAATAAAAAATACCGGAAGAGTAGGAATCCAATCAGTCATCATCATGAACTTACTTGAAAAGCCCATCATTGTGATAGGAGGCCCTGTGCCCAGCAGAGAAAGTGAGACATAAGAATGGGTTGAAGGTAATTTAGATTTTGTTGATGATAAAGTAGAAGATTTGGAAAACTTACCAATATTAAACCACGTGGTGCTGGGTAACTCAGATTCTTGTCTAGCACACACAATAGCCTCTCGTATTGCAATAGGTATCGCCACCGTCATGCAAATAGGTGGCTCACTGCAAGCTGACACATCATATCATTAGAATTAGATACAAAAATATCAAAAAGATTTCTTTCACCATCATCATCGGCCTATAATGTTCCTACAGGCCTCTCGGGTAGATGTAGTGGGCCGTTATCCACGCGAGCTCAGTGTGGGTTGGTAGATGTCACATGTCTTCGAATTTCTATTTAGGACATGCCGGTTTCCTCACGGTATTTTCCTTTACCGTTTTGGGAGCAGTGGTTATAGAATGATTTACACAAATTAAAGCACCTGTCTGGGTTCGAATGTACGACCTACAACTCGTAGGTCGCGGCAGTTACCATTGGGCCACCACCGCTCCTGCTGCCGATTTATTTTTAATATTGAAATCATGAAAGTCTACATTTCTCTTTACTGTACACACACGATTTTGAAATTGTTCCAAGAATCTATTAAATACATTTTAGAAAAGGTTTAACCTATTTTATATGCTTTGCAAATAAAATGAAGTAGGTGAATCTTGCAAGCTGTCGCTATCGGCCGGAGCCGTGCCAAGGACACTACGGAAATTCCGTGTTTCACAGTTAAAATAACTTGCTTCAGTCATCAAACTGATATTTTGTATTAGTATCTTGAAGATAATAGCGAAAAACCGCATGAGATAGATGAATCGTGTACACCAGAAGTTTTTATATAGAATTTAAATAATTAATTTGTTAAGCTATACGTAGGTATATCTAATATTTATGAGCAGGATTGATACAATCTGTTATATAATTATGTATAATATTTACCTTTAGACCCAAATATGGGTTTAGTAGAGTATGATTTTTTTCTCAAATATACCCTAAAGTCTTGCGGTATGTCCGTGGCTTGTGGTACGTAGTAGTTCCAAGTACGATCAGTGAGTAGTTCCCCTGTTTTGGAATCGTAGACCAGATTTTCGGTGGTCCAATATCCAATACCCATGATAAAAGCACCCTCTACCTGATAAATTTGAAATTTATATCCAAATGAATAATTTTAAATTATTAGAGAAAGAATTAGAAGAATGGGTATCTGTAAATTCAAATTCAAATTAAATTATTTATATCATCTTTAGATATAAAACAGGATATGTACTAGCTATTATTAAAAATTAAATAAAAATATATATAAAACTGTTTATCTAACCTGACCAACATCAAGTTCAGGATTTAAACTTCTACCAACATCATGGAGCACATCTACTCTCAATATTTCTGTTTCTCCAGTCAACACATCAATTTCAACTTCAGCTAGTGTAACACCATAAAGTTGATAATTTTGAACATCATGTTCGCCAGCAAATCCATGAGCTTGTAGATCTACGTACATTTCAAAACTTTTTTCAATCAATTCTTCCCAACTTGGGTTGTTTAACTGTTTTTTTATCGGCTCTAGTCTTGCAAGTAATTGTTCACAACATTTCTCAACAGCTATAATTATATTCTGGGTAGTGAGACTTCCTCCTGTTACTGCTGCATTTGGACTTACTATTGTGTTGTTTTCTTTTATTATAACTTTTTCTATAGGTATGTTTAGCATATAAGCAGCTATTTGCGTTGCTTTAGTGTTTATGCCTTGGCCTATTTCAACTCCCCCATGGGTTATGGCTACTGTTCCATCGGCCCTATATACAGCAAGATTGACATCAAAATATCTTGGATATACATGTTTCCATCTAAGGAAAACAAATCTTAGGCCGCGTTTCTTCCATCTGTTTTCTGCGTTAAATTTATGAGCAGCAATTCTTCTTGTGGTGTAATCTGAATTAGTTTTCAATGTTTCGTACATTTCTTTCAATTCGTCGTGTTGAGGATCTAAGTTTGCCAACCGCAGTTCGATTGGGTCTATTGCAAGCTCGTAAGATATTCGTTCCATCATCAACTCAACCATTGCAATATTTTCTAGTGTACCTGTATTTGTTATTTCAATAAATATATTCAGATAAGTTTTAAGTAATAAAAAGATCACACCATTTATCAGCCAGCAAAGCAATTAACTATTTCTCTTTAAATCAATATTACATTATATTAAATTTATTGCTTATCAAAAAAATGCTTTACCTGGTGATCGAAACCACGTGTTCTTCGCATTGTCAGTGAGAGAGTTAATACATTTATAGTTCCACGTAGTAGCATTGTAGCAATTATTATACACATTTACACCAAATCCAGACAAGTCCTCATTTACCGCGTATCCATTGTCTTCGTATAAATTGTAGTTCACGTATTGAAAAATTCCTAATTTGTTGACACCTACCTAAAACGCACACTAAAACTTTATATAAATAAAGTAACAATATTTTTATAATTTATGAAAGCAGTGCTTTGGAATTAAAGGCCAGATTTAATATATTAGAAAAAATACGGAATAATTTTAGACCTCGAAGTCAGTTAGGCATGGGAACCTTTTTCCAAGCGCTTTGGTGTTAGTCTCCATTTTGTGTATGATTCGGCAGGGGCGATTCAACTTCATTGCTACCAGGCTTGAAGCCACTGATGTTAATATGATACGAGATATCTTGATACCGTAAGAGCCACCAATTCTACGGACGTGTACATCGATTCTGAAATTTAAGATAAATTGTAACTTATAATACCTATTACTTAATAGTTTTTCTATTGTTTAAAATTTCAAATTAACGTGGCAACATTCCGTAGAACAATACTGGCAGGTGTTTTTTCATTTCCAAAAGCCACGGCTAAAGTAGCTTAGTAATCAACAAAGGAATATATTATCCAAAAGAGACGGGCAAAAATATTATTATTCATATACTCGTACGTATTATATTTTAATTAGTTTACCTATGCTGATCGATTTTCAAAGCACGTGATATCATGACCTGCATCGCAGAAGGCCATTGCGCGGTCGCATACACAGCCAACCCCTCTTCTGTAGGCTTGGTTACACTAACCAACGTCTCGATCGGAAAGTGGTACTGACCCTTTATATAATTTGCTCCTTTTATGACTTTTGATACATCCTGTCCTCTTTTTGTTGCTTTAATCTCTTGATATAAGATGTTTCTTTTAGGGTCTTTTTGAGCTTCTCTTATATCAATGACCGGCCTTGTAGTATTTACATATTTGACTTTAACTAGAAAAACAGCCTTGTCAGCAATAGCTTGGGTATCGGCAACAACTAAACCAAGGGGTTGGCTATAATTTATGACTTGGCCACTACAGAATACTTCTTCATTCATTTTGTAGACAGGATCGTCGGCTGGTGTAAATGAGTTCAGACCAGGAATATCTTTGGCAGAGTAGAATGCTATAACACCAGGGAATCTCTAAAATATTGAAATCACAAATTAAAATATTATTATTATGCTTATTTTTTATTATTTTTTAGCATTAAATATTGCGAAATTTTCACAAAGAAATGAATTTTCTAATTAAACAAAATTTCTAGTGAAAGAAAAATTCGATCTCAGGCAGGGTTTGAACCTGCGTCTCTCTGGTTAAGTACACCAGACGCTTTGCCAACTAAGCTACCGAGACCACTGCCTGTGATGTCGAATTTCTCTTCCACCTTCTACGTCTTGAGGCGACGTCGGCACCATCTATTGAAGACATTACTATGTCTTTCAACCAACACGACTGCCTTTACAGGTAGTTCAATGTCGAACGATGTTGCCTTACCGTAATATGCTTATTTTTTATTATTTTTTAGCATTAAATATTGCGAAATTTTCACAAAGAAATGAATTTTCTAATTAAAGAAAATTTCTAGTGAAAGAAAAATTCGATCTCAGGCAGGGTTTGAACCTGCGTCTCTCTGGTTAAGTACACCAGACGCTTCGCCAACTAAGCTACCGAGACCACTGCCTGTGATGTCGAATTTCTCTTCCACCTTCTACGTCTTGAGGCGACGTCGGCACCATCTATTGAAGACATTACTATGTCTTTCAACCAACACGACTGCCTTTACAGGTAGTTCAATGTCGAACGATGTTGCCTTACCGTAATATGCTTATTTTTTATTATTTTTTAGCATTAAATATGGTGCCGACGTCGCCTCAAGACGTAGAAGGTGGAAGAGAAATTCGATATCACAGGCAGTGGTCTCGGTAGCTTAGTTGGCAAAGCGTCTGGTGTACTTAACCAGAGAGACGCAGGTTCAAACCCTGCCTGAGCTCGAATTTTTCTTTCACTAGAAATTTTCTTTAATTAGAAAATTCATTTCTATGTGAATATTATTATTATATTAATGTACCTAGGACAACACATTCTTTTTAAAACAATAAGTTGAAGATATATATTTTTTAAATTATGAACTTACAAGAGCAGCTGAAGGATCTATCGTTACAATGCGACCTTTACCGACAGTAGTCAGAACAAACGCAGCATAGACTTCATTTGGAAAGGTAGGGATATCATCTGTATACACAGCTTCCCCGGCACACTGAATCTGTAAAATATACCTACAGTTGAGCTTTCGGAATACTTTGATGTAATTTATAATCCTCATGATGCATTTTTTTACCTGTTCGACAATATTTGTTGAATTTAATTGTTCACATTACAACCTATAATCATTTTTTAATATTTTCTTTTGGTAATAAAATTCTCCAGCGACTATTTTTTATTGTTATTTCGTATTGAAATTTCAAAGGATGTCTGCTCGCATCTTGCATCTTATCTTCTATATTAATTATCTACTTACTTAATTCATTCATTAACGATAATAATTAATAACTTACCAAACCTTCAATCTTTGGTATGGGCTGATTGAGTGGCCACGTGCTGGGGTCGGTATCAAATATCTGCCTTCCATCAGATATTGGCCGTGATTCGTGTAATCGTATAGTTCCCGATTTATAACGACAATTAAGAATGGAGTCTGGACATAGTGTTAGCAGTCCCTAGAATTTACAACATTATTTACAAAATATACGAATACCTTTTACCAGTCAATTAGCCTAAAATAATAAATTAAATCGAGTAGTTCAGTTTTGATAACATCTTATCTAATGCAACTATCTGCATTAAGTACAACTGTCGTTTTTCTAGTTTCATAAAAGTTATTTATAAATTTTCATTTCAGATAAATGAATATGAATGTTAAATTGCAAGGTATTATATTATTTATATGAAATGAATTCGACAGAAGTTTCTATGGAGTTTTTACCTTATAAAACAGCCCCAAGGCGACCTTTCGCCTATAATCTACTGAAGGTTCAGGTGGATTTTCAGTCACCACCAATTCTGTTTTCAAAATATTGATTGCAGCTTGTAATGTCGTATTCGTAAACAATGGTTTTCCTATTAAGAATCGTTCAGTTGCTGAAGCTCTATTAAAAGACGCTGAGAGACCACCAAATACTATCCTTGCTTGAATAACAATATTATTTGGAGACAATTTATATACGAAACCTGAATTCACTATTGCATGTGCGTTTTGCGAGCGAGGCATTACCTGAGAAATTGCAAGATTTCTTAAGTTTCTATTAAAACCATATTTAAAGTTACGTAGAGTAACGATATAAATCTAAAATAATTAAGTTATACCTTGAATGTTATTACTTTGTACTCTTTAGTTAGTGGCGGTAACATAACATTGACAATTACTTTTGCTTTCATATCTAGTTTTAGGAACTGTTGCATCGTCACTGTTTTGATTGTACCAGACGAATTTACTGAAATTACAGAAGTATTTACAATATGGATACACAAAATAGCCACCTAGACATCTTTAATCAGACCTCAATTGTGTAAAGTTATCACAAAATCTAGGTTTTTACTATAAAGGATTAAAATATCTTTAATCGTATTATTTAAAATAAAAGTATTTTTGCCTAACAAGGAATAAATAGATATTGTCACGCCTGTCTCATGGGGGAGGCAGAGATTATAGATTCCCACTTGCTACGGTCCTGTCACACTACTTTCGCTTCATCTACATTCATCAATAATAGCAAGGAATAATTATTATTAAAAATACAAAAAAAGTATATGACCATGTTTATTTTTAAAACAATCAGTTATAATAAGTACCGTTGTAGCCTAAACTGTTTAGTATAATAATAACACTTACCAATATTTAACTGAGCCCCAATTGTTTCAAATAACAGAAAAATATCTGACTGAAACTCATTATGCCTATGTTTTATCATCAAGTTTCCTGCTAATGAGCCTACCTGAAAATGTTTTAGTCTTGTTTGAAATAAAATGTTACCAAGTGATAGCAAACATAAACATAATTATTCATAACTTCGCCTTCCCACTGACAACAAAAAATTTTGCAAACAGCTACCTATCCCACTCACTCTCTGAGACTTAGAGTAAGATAGCTGTTTGCAACATGTTTTGTCGTCGGTGGGAACGCGGGGTAAGCTTCATATAAAACAAAATATAAGTGAAAAAACTTACGTTTCTAACAGCTATATGCGCGACCAAAGTAATGTGATCATATAATGTCTTTAGATAACAGAAATATTCCATTTCAGAAACTTTTTGTAAAATATTCAGCATGTTTGTAAGAGTTGTTCCAGCGCCTATAATGAGATTTTGGTCTAATACATAACCTTTCAAATCTTGGACTTCACTTATACCAATGAGGACGCGAGAATTATCAACCATTTCATCTTCTGGGTAGACTACTAAAACATATTTTGCTCGTCTTTAAAATTGGCAAATGTATTAATTATTATAACACTAGATCAAACAACCAAAATATTGTGTCGTAAATATTGATAATATGATATTCATGTATTTTTATCTATGAAGAAAATAATTTTAATTTATTTTAAAATAATCTCACCTTTTGCAGTATTACCACATATCAATTTGTATGAATCATAGTTTTCAGTTTTTAGCACATCGAAAATATCAGCTATTTTATTAACGTTGTACCAAGTTTTTCCGTCTTTTAAATTAATCTTATTTATACCATTAACTGCATTGAAATCTTTCATTGATATAATACACCAATCATCGTCTTCACATGTTTGCATGCAAGATTTGTCATATTTATTGCAAATTTTCAAATCTTCTATATCAGGAATTTTATTTGGCTCGGGTGCATCTTTTGCAAAACTTTTAAATGCATCTAAGATTGATCTGTAACCTGTACACCTGCATATATTGCTACCGAATGACTGCTCTATTTCTAGCATTGTTAAATCCTTTTTACTTTTTAGGAGACTGAAAGAATATTTTATTTATATTATCAACCATTTAAATATTGTTACTTTTAATACTGTTAATTTTTAAAGTTTTTAAAATCTCAACCTGTACATAGACATGATCCACCCGGGAGTACAGTACCCGCACTGTGTACCATTGTATTCAGCCAGCGTGGTCTGCAAAGGGTGGTAACCCTTCCTTCTGTTGCCTACCTCTTCTATTGTGGTAATCTCTAATCCTTGACACGCGGTGATTGGAAGAATGCACTGTAACAGAGAACTGAAGTATTTATTCACTGCCTTATTGATTTACTTAAAATGTTATGTTGTTATTAAATGTCTTGATGTATGGTTACTATTAAAAAAAAACTACTTTTGGTTTTTGAAGAAGAAGAAGAAGAAGAAGAAAAAAGTTTTAAGTTTGGAACAGCAACTATATCATATTATTTAATTTCAGAAAAAAACCTACACTGGCTCATTAAATTGCAATATTATAACATCATCGATGTAGACAAAATAACTAATAGACAGAGTTACAGGAACTGACCAATCAAAGTAAATTAAATTGTAGTATAATTCTTTTCAAAATCAATTTAAAAGTCATAATTTATATCGATTGAGACATTTCAGTGACATGAGGAAAGGTATTGAAAAATATGCAGAATTTAGGCAGAATTGGAGATATCCTACATTGGAACCTCCTTTGTGCTAAAGTCTCAGATATTTACCGAGTTGACAGCATGAGGCAAACCGTGAGGTCGTTGGGCCGTAACGATGCATGCTCCGCATCCGGCTTGACGACACATGTACTTGGTGCCACGCAACTCCAGAAATTCCCTGATGTAGTCTAGGAGCATCACGTTGGAGCTTACTTCACATCCAACTGGGAAATTAAACATACAATTATATCTACATATAGATCTTTAAAAGGAATAACGAGACGTGATCAGCATTTCATGACTAAGAACTTCTGAGATAAAACAGAGACTAACGCAGAAGATCATGCATTCAAGTTCAGATATAGCAGATATTCAGCATCAAGATGTGAGCATCACAAAGCAGGGCGATGTCTACTAACGCCTTTTGCAAAACGAGCCATAGTGGTTTTAGCATAACATACTATCACGCCTGTATTCCCCGAAGGATTAGGCAGAGGTATACTAATTTATATAAGTACTTCGTCTGTATATTTAGGTCCCATGTAACCGGTTTTGTAGATATTAAATGAAGACATATGTATTATTATACATTTGACAGTGAAAATTATCGTGAATCATAATTCTTATGATCGCATTCAGAACTCGGAAAGATCGGATCGTAAGATTGAATTTCGTGAAGTTAATAGGTACGAAATGGAATTGTTTATTGTTTGCTGATCATGATTCGTGTCATATTATTTAAATAAAAATGTGTTTAAATTTTATCAAATTTATTAAGATATGATAAGTATACATACATATATAAATTAAAATGCAGACAAAATAATGAAATGTGTATTATTTAAATATAAAGATATGTAATAATAATTGAGATAATTTAGTAATAATAAAAAATTAATAATTCAAGAATTATATTATTTCTATAGATAAACAGATATTAAAGCATAAATAATGTAATAGTATTTTAGCCCTCCATATTGCAATGCTTGTTAAAGGCCGTTAAATAATAAGCACCTAATAACATAAATGTAACACCTTTATTTGTACACTTAGTATGCAATAAATCTTTGAATCTTTATTAAAACTGACATAGTAAACATAAAAATTAAAAAAACCGGCCAAGTGCGAGTCGGACTCGCGCACGGTGGGTTCCGTACCATTACGATTTATGACGTATTAAAAAAAACTAAGTATTTACTAGCTCTCGTCCAAACCAATTTTCGGTGGAAGTTTATATGGTAATCTACATCATACTTTTTTTTTAGTTTTATCGTTCTCTTATTTAGAAGTTACAGGGGGGGACACACATTTTACCACTTTGGAAGTGTTTCTCGCGCAAACTATTCAGTAAAAAAAAAGATATTAGAAACCTCAATATTATTTTTGAAGACCTATCCATAGATACCCGACACGTATGGGTTTGATGAAAAAAAATTTTTTGAGTTTCAGTTCCAAGTATGAGGAACTCCAAAATTAATTGTTTTTTTTTTTTTTGTGTGAAAATCTTGATACGGTTCATAGAATACATCTACTTACCAAGTTTCAACAGCATAGTTGTTATAGTTTCGAAAATAAAGGCTGTGACACGATCGGACAGACAGACAGACATGACGAATCTATAAGGGTTCCGTTTTTTGCCATTTGGCTACGGAACCCTAAAAAAACGCCATAAAAAAATAAGACCATGTAGTGCAGTAAAAACTGCAGCGCCGGCGGGCGTCAACCGTACACAATTTAAATATTTGTGACGTATTTAACCTGAACATGACCTAGGTTTGAATGATCTAGGTTCTATGGCACCGATACAACGTAGGTACACAACTGCATCATACAATATTGCTATAAAATAAACAATTAATAGTTGTTATTGTGTACACAGCTGTTTTTCTCATGTTCTTGAAACCCAACATAGGTTTCAATTGAATTAATGAGGGATTGCATAAAAAAAATAATATAACTGTAAAGTAGATTGGGATCTAGTATAGGAATATTTATATAGAAATTAACGGATATGGGTACATAGAAAGTAAGCAAAACTTTTTTACTGTGGATCAGACGGAACTAACTAATAGCAGAGAAAATAAAAATGCCATGCATCTGCAAATTGAGCCAATAAAAACAATTGCTTTCGTGATGCATACTAAATATAATTTTGTTCTGAATATTTTAAAACTAGGGAATTGTATGGAGGAGAAGCTGAAGAGGCGCTACGTATCCTGCAGTTTTCAACAGACGCAGGTATACTATCAGGTCATGTTTCTCATACATCAGGCGCTAAATCTCGGCTATCACTACCACCAGGACTGTCCCGAGGATATTAATCAGGAATATAATTATTATCTCATTTCTGACCATAATTGGATCCATGGGCGCCCGAGGTAGGGAGCTGCTGCCTCTAACTGCTCTAGCTTTCAAAAGAGCCGGTGGAAAGAGTGGGTAGAGTATCCATCTCTCTCCCGATCCGTAATGGTTTCTAGTGGTCGCTGACCGCAAAGCCTCCATTTGCTGTTCTCTGCGAGTGACTGACTTGGAGATTCCGCTGACTGACGAGACGATGGCACCAGTAGGCGGCGCGAATGTTTGTTTCAACTTTCTAGCTATTTTTTTAACCTATAGGTCCTGACCCATTGCTGGGCAAAGGTCTCGTCATAACCTTCCACGTCTTCCTGTACACTTAGTAAACGCAGCCAGACTATCTCACCAGGGCTTTTTCGCATTACGCATGCATAATACGTTGCAAAGTTATAATATTTGTGATGTGAAAGGTAAATTCGACATCGCAGGCAGATATTTGGTAGATTATGTTGGCTAAATCGTCCAGTATACCAAACCAGAAGACGCAGGTTCGAATACTGCCAGAAGTAGTTTTTTTTTCTCCTGTAATCTTTAATTTTTTTATAAAGTGTACAAAATTGTTTCTATTGACTCACCAGAATATTCCACATTATTAATTTTAAATGTTACTCTATCCATGATCGTCAGTCAAAGGCAGCCACACTCGTGCACATACTGAAATACACTGTAAGGAGTGGATCTACCGTAAAATATAAAAAAACACTGAAACACACGGCGTTTTATTCTGTGCGCGCCCGCAACTGTTTGGGTTATTTTTATTTTATTCGTAACAGTGACATATGTATGTATCTGTGTACCTATGTGAATATTTTGCTTGTAATCATTCCCAATTACAGGCATAATCGATAGCCAATATTTTTTTTGAGATCGGAGATAGGATAGTCTCGCGGGAGCTTAAATCGTCACAGCTTTAGACGTTGTGTAGCCTTACAATTTAGGCTAACAGTCGAAACCTGGACTTCCCACTCATCAGTCACATTTTCAGAATAATGTTACTTAAATTTAACTTATACGTGATACATTTTAATTGCCTGTAAAATGTTTATGTCGGTAAACGAGCAGACGAACCTACTGATGTTAAGTAATGCCATCGACACCTGCAACACCAGGGAAGTTGCTCAGGTATTGTCAAGTCCTAATAGCTCCTACGGACTGCAGACTGCCGAAGCAGTACTAACCGAGGAGAGACAGCCTCTCACGCGCAAATTCGAATAACACATCAGATGCTGACGTTCTGTTTGCCAGCCATATACCATGATTCTCTGATTTTGTTTCGGATTTTCTCTTTGAAGAAGATCCTTTTCTTTAGAAGTCATCAGATAGGAAATCCCGGCACCATCTATTTAAAAAAAGTTAAACATTGACTTGTAAAAGTGTCTTTAAAGGATCTATTTACAGATATAAATAACATTTATGGTTTAATAGCTAGTAATTCCTTAAGAAATCCTACCATCAAGCAAATCAGATATTTTCTCGTTTCTCACGTCTATTTCAATTGCTGTGAGGGATTTTATTAAAACCAGTTCCCACAAGGGGCATTAAGTTTTTATGGATTTAAAACTGCGTGTTTTATAAACGCAGCATTCCAAAACGTGATACGTTCCCGTAAGTTGCAACAAAAAATAATAGCTATGTAACTGGTAGTCATGTCGATATAGTGCAATTGGTGTACCACTGGCTTATTGCAGGTAGCTTTTGCTTACATCATTGGCAGTCGGGTATAATATTAATAATTTTGTTCTACAACTGTATGTCGATATAAAAAGAAATATTGTTGACAGGTTGATGTCTGCATTAACATAACATAACATACCATCACCCTGTATTCCCCGAAAGGTTTGGCAGAGGTGTATGTACACCCACATTTCAATCCAGACTCCGAGCGGCTACTGGGAATTTCATAGAAAAATCCAATAACACTTTGCTCGACCTGGGAATCGAACCCAGGATCCCTAGCGTAGCAGTTGCGCTTAGGAACACTAGACTAATGAGGCAGTCATGTCTGTATTATTAAATTAATATTTAAACAAAATATAAATTATTAAAAAAGTTGAGTTGGTTCACGTCGGTAGTGTAATGGGTGGGTTTTGAACTGGCAACCACATGATCGCAAGACCGACGCCCTCGCTATTTAGCCGCCACTTTACTGCTTTAGTAGCTAGCAACTAGGCAAGTATCTAGAAAATTGCTAAAAATGTTCATTTTTAAATTTATTTATGACTTGTTGTAAACTAATAAAAATAATCTTCAAGGAAGAAATTGGCCAAATATAAATAACAATAAAACGCTTTTCGTAATTAAATATTTCAAGTATCCAGATATCATCATCATCATCATCATCAACCCATTACATTGTCCCACTGCTGGGTCCTGGTCTCCTCTCAATACGAGAGGGATTAGGCTATAGTCCGCCACGCTAGCCTACTGCGGGTTGGCAGACTTCACATGCCGTTAAGAAAATCTCTCAGGCATGCAGGTTTCCTCACGATGTTTTCCTTCACCGTTTAAGCGTGTGATAATTAATTATTAATACGCACATAACTTCGAAAAGTTAGAGGTGCGTGCCTTGGATTCGAACTCAAGACCTTTGACTTGGCAGTCCAATGGTCATAGCACTAGACTATCACTGCACTTTTTGTATCCAGATAAATTAGCTATTTATCAGCATAACACTATTAAACGTGATGAGTTCAATGTTTAAATTCACAATTCATGTTTTATTTTCTTAATTAATAGATATCGGAGAGAGCGCCGTATTTAAAAGGAATAATTACGTGTATGACAAGATGTATGAATGTGGACGAAGCAAAAGAAGTATGCAAGAATCGTAGCAGATGGCGTTCTGTAGTTTCTGCCTACCCCTATGGGAAAAAGGCGTGAGTGTGTGTATGTATGTATGTAATTACGAGAAAACTTTGTTGCCCCGTATAGCTAGCAGTGTGGTTTCACCTGTTTTGACTTCTCTTAATAGTCATAGCGCTATGTTAAAAAGCCTATAACCTTCCTCTTAAATGTGATTATCATATTCAAAAAGACTTTTTCAAATTCGACTGGTAGTTCCAGCGATAGCGCGTTCAATAAAAAAAAGTATCTGTTTTTTAGCTTTGATGTAAGAAGAGTTTAGAAATATCAACCATATAAACCAATACAATAAATACCAATTGGTATATAAAATATTTACCGATGTTTTGTCAAGTTTATGGAAATTTTTGTGACATAACGCCACCTAAGTGCCACCCGAAGCAACTTATTCATCCCAAAGCACACACCGTAAGCCCATCCAATCTTGAACTCAGATCAAATAAAAAGTAAAGATGGAACTTTGCGAACAAAGAAGAGAGGCCGCCTAAAACTACGCCTTGCCGTGTACAAACCTCAGATCAAATAAAAAGTAAAACTACACAATTACACGCACACACGTAAACCGAAACTACGCCTTATCTTGTCAGTCGAGCTATCGAGCTATCGAAAGCTCGACTGATAAGATAAGGCGTAGTTAACTAATACATGTGTGCGTGTAATTGTGTGTTGTATACGACATGGCGTAGTTTTAGCCGGCCTCACTTCTTTGTTCGCAAAGTTCCATCTTCACTTTTTATTTGATCTGAGATCTTGAAATGCATCCAATTCCTCAAATGTGCGAACGTTCTACAACTTCCGTCGTAAAACCAGTGAACCGATGAACCCGTTGGTCAGGAGCAGTTGATGGAAATAGCATCAGCCGATATGACTTTGACACCCTACTTAGTTTGACTCGTAGGTAGGTACATAAAATCCTACTAAGTAAATCAATTTCAATTACAAAAATTTTCTTAAAATATTTTATTATGTAAACATTTACCGATTTACAAAGCAGACGAAAAGCATTGAGTATTTATCGTGTACCTATATTTTGTTCAAGATGCCCTTTAATGATATCGTATAGTACCTATACTTATACCTATAATGTATATTAAGAATGTATATGTTTATTGAATGTACAATACGAAACACGTGAAAAGGCTCACTTTTGACGTGTTTCGACTAAACGGCAAATATATTTTTTTAGCATGAAAATCTTAGAAATTACTTTTATTTTATGTCAATTAAAATATGTATGATACAAGGTAATAATAATAATAGTGTTACGATATAATTGACTCAACTCAATTAGAAACAAAATAAACACAATTACCTTAAACTTTTTTTTATTTGACTCAAATTTCTACTTAAGATTGTTTAATAATATTTTGTCCAAGTGTCTAATAAATACAGCATATGATTTTGGTTTTATTTTAATGTAAAAGGATTAACTTATTTAATTATGAACAGACTTGTATACCAGTAACGATATTATTAAATATTGCGCGTGGGCCGGCCACACTGGCGTTGTTCGCCTTAATAAACGTATTAATGCGTAAATATCAAAAGTCCTAACATTCTTTTTTAATTAAATTTAAAGTCAGTCGTCTGAGTATTCATTGCGAGGCAAACGTTTTCGGTAGAACATGGTCCATCTGGAAATCAAAGAACAATAATTAAGTACATACACATTTATAATGCAATAGTGTTTATTGGACAGGTTTTATGTATCGCTTTCTCCAATGGTGATATTTTTTAGTACCGTTTAGTTTTTCATGGAAGATATAATAATTGGACAAAATAGACTTTTCTGATAGTTATTCTGTCATGGAAGAATGGTAAGGTACTGCCCTTGGGTTTTAATAATATATAAGTACCGTATCGTCCCAGGTCTACCATACCATCATGCCTGTACTCCCCGAAGAGTTAGACAGAGGTGTACTTCATGTACACCCACACTTTGCCAGTCTATTTAGGTCTCATATAATAGGCGGCAAGCATATTGCCATTTACCGTGCACATAACAACACTAAGGTGCTACTGGGTATTTCATAGAAAAACTCAAAAACGCTTTTCTCGATCCGGCAATGAAACCCAAGACCTTAAGTATAGCAGTCGCGCTTAGGACGACTAGAATAATGAGTAGCAAAGCGATCTCTAGTAATAAACCAATACTCTTACCAATCGTAAACCATTCTGTGGTGGGGATCCCAGATTCCCGTCTAGCCTGAGCTATGGCTTCTCTGATAGCAAACGCTACCACCACTGACGAACAGGTCGCTGGCTCTCCAGTAGCTATAACGGACAATTGAAAATTAGGAGAAAAAACACGTAATTTATTAAATTCAAACTAGAGGTTGAGCTACATGACTTAAATATGCGTGCTATTTCACAGCTCTTTCCTCGAAAGGCCTCTTAAGACATTACATTTATCAGAAAACAATTTGTGTCAGTATTGTGATTTTCAAACATTTCAGCATGCATAACAAAACATGAAACTAACATACTATCACGCCCGTATTCACCGAAAAGCTAAACTAAAGCCATGATGGGACAAGGGACAGCCCTATAGTCATTTACCGGAGACAAATTGAAACTCATAGAAAATAACATTTTTCTCAACCTGTGTAATGAAACAGTTAAAGATTTACAAATTTATTACTGTACCTTTAGATCCAAGTATAACATCATTACTGAATGAGCCCCTTTTAAAGTATACCCTGAAGTCTTGTGGTATGTCTCTGGCTTCAGGTAAATGATAATCCCAAGTTCTGTCAGTAAGGAGTTCACCGGTATCAGCATAGTAGAGTTTCTCACAAGTCCAATATCCTTGACCCATGATAAAAGCTCCTTCCACCTTAAAACACAGCACATTAAAGATGAAATTGAATAGAATATTGGAAACGACTCATGGTCTACCTCATTGGTCTAATAATAATAAGCGCAGCAACCGAGTATGAGGCTGTGCAAACGTCTTTGGCTAAGAATGTAATGATTAAATAAGCCGTTTCGGTTTTATTCTGTTTTTGTAGAAGCTTCATCAAAATCTGAATTCAAAACATTTACCTGTCCTATATCAATTTCAGGGCTGATACTAAGACCCACATCTTGCAGTATATCCACTCTTAATACTTCGTATTCTCCTGTCAATACATCAACTTCTACTTCACACAAAGCCATACCATATATGTTGTATGTTTGTATATCGGCAATATTAACAAAGCCGTGGGCTTGAAGATCTACGTCTGCATTATACGCTGCTGTTATCAGTTCTTCCCATGTTGGATTTGTTAAAGTCGTTCTAATAGGATCCAATCTCGCATTCAACTCATCACAACATCTCTTTAAAGCAATTATTACATTTTGTGTTGTCAGACTTCCACCAGATATAAAACTATTAGGTGCAATTATAGTATTGTTCCCTTTTATTTGAATTTTATTTACTGGTATTTTTAAGAAGTAAGCAGTTATTTGAGCAGCTTTTGTGTTAATTCCTTGACCCATTTCAACACCAGCGTGAGTGATTACCACAGAACCATCCGCGTGGAATACTGATAGGTTTGCGTCTAACCGTTGCGCACCAGCTGGAGCCCATCTTGCAAAAGCCCACCTCAAACCTCGTTTCTTCCATCTATTCTGTGTATTAAAAGAATCTACTGCTGGTCTCCTAGTAATGTATTCAGCATTTGTTTTCAAAACTTCTACCATATCCGACATGTCATTAAATTTGGTTCTGTCTAGATTTGCAAGACGCACAGCAACTGGGTCTAAAGATAGTTCATAAGATATATGCTCCATTATATGTTCAATGCTAGCTATGACTTCTAGTGTGTCTATAAAAAAAACTATTATGAAAAACATCTATTGGGAAATACACTGAGAAAGACAGTCGTGTCACTGAATAAAAATACCATTAGTAAAATTTATTGAAGTTGTTCTTCAAGATTTAACGCTGTTATTGCCCGCTTTTATTGCCGTGAAACATATTCAAAAAATAATAACATTATTAATAAAAAAAGCTTTAAAAACAGAATGGAATTAATTACCTGGGGATCGACACCACGTATTTTTAGGTGTATCTGTAATAGTGTCGAAAGCTCTAAAGTTAATCTTGGTCATATCATAGCAATTGTAGAAGACATCTAATCCAAGAGCTGTCAACGTTTCATTCAACATGTGTCCGTTGTCTTCGTAAACTGTTGAGGTCAGGGATTGAATCTGACCTGATCTATTAACTGCAACCTGAAAAAAAATTAAAATATATTTGTACGGATTGAGTAGAAGATGTGTTAATACATGAAGGTCGTCATTTTTTATATATAAGTATTAACTACATAACTACTAATGATCTAACTGCATGGGTGCGGGGAGACGACTAAGCTAGCATAATATAAATCTGATGCGTCAGCTGTGTCCCTAAATATAACAATACAATTTGTATAACAAGGCAATAAACATTGAGTATTGAGTAAATTTTTTATTAAACTTTAAAATCATTACATGTTGTAATGATTAAGATATATTTATATTATTTAACATGTAATACATATATAATGGGTAGGGCGTTAGTAAGTGCCAAAGTAATCCACGGTATCTTTGTCAATTGTTTTCTGTCTCGGGTGCATCAGCGCCAGAGCCCGATTGTATCCTATGTTATTTACACAGCTTAAAGGCTTCTACTTTATATTATTATGTCTTCTACAGTTGGTATTCATTTCCTTGAAATAAATTTAGGAGTCATACCTCATAATCATTTACACAAGGCAACCTCTTGCCTACAGCTCTCATATTTGTAGTAAGAGGTTGAATAAACCGACACGGTCGATTCAGCTTCTGTACCACGAGACTGCAGGCGATTGCTGACTGGATGCTACGGGAGATCTTCATGCCATACCCACCACCAATCCGACGGACGTAGACATCAATTCTAAAAGAAGTGAAAGATACATCAGTAGCTGCTCAAAATTTGAATTTGCAACAATAGTCTCGTTCCTTACAAAAACTATTAAGTTAAAATTAAACATGTCATAATCATTAAATTTAATTAATATGTTAAAGTTAGTTCCAAACGAAAACTTAATTATGGCTATAGAAACACTATTAATAGTATTAAACCGTAAACTTACTTATTTTCATCCAAATTCAATGCCCTTGATATCATTACATGTGTTCCATCAAGCCATTGTGTTGCTGCATGTACTTCCAACCCTTCTTCTGTAGGTTTTACCACACAGACTATAGTTTCCATTGTAAAGTGATACTGTCCATAGAACGCATTACTTCCACTGATCGTCTTGTAAACATCTGTGCCTGTATTTGTAGCGTCTACTGATGCAAACAGGGTATTTCTTGTATTATCATTTCTAGCTTCTTTGATGTTTACAACGGGCTTGGTTATATTTCTATAAGTCGCTGTTACCAATTTTGAAGCTCTGTCAGCTATGTATCGAGTTTCTGCTACAATTATGCCGATTGGCTGGTTGTAGTATTTCACAGTGCCGTCGCAGAGAATTTCTTCATTGGCTACGTAAAGCAAGCTATCTGCAGGCGTGAAGGAGTTTAAACCCGGTATGTCTTTAGCTGTGTAAAACGCAATCACACCAGGATATTTCTACGAAATACAAAATAGCCTTAAAAATACAAGGGAAGAGAACTGTACTTTAAAAAAATATGATTATTAAAGTTTTGAAGCACCTGTGTTGAGTTCCAAATCGAATCATCAATCAATCATCATCAGGCAGTAAGGAGTGTCATGTCATGCAAACTTTGTACACAAATAGAATTCAAAAAGGTATAGAACTTGGATACAGGAATGTATTTCATGTAATCAAGCAGATTAGTTATAATTTATTAACAATATCATGTCACCTTTACTAGAGATTCCGATTCCTTACCAGTGCTGCGCTCGCATTGATTTTAACTATAGTTCCCTTAGCCACAGTGCTAAGTACAAAAGCACCAAATACTTCCTTGTGGAAAGGGGGGATGTCTTCAGTGTACTGTGCTTCTCCAGCACATTGGATCTGATGAAAAGAAACAATTATTAACAATAATATAATTTTGTTTATTATTGTGATTCATCAGTTGTATTTAGTTAAAAGAGATGGTGGTACAATTTGTCGTTGACGAATAATTTTAATTGTACAAAAGACCAAAAGAAAAAAACAGATAAAGAATCATGTCCAGATTATGTTACTCAAAGAGAAACCTGACTTCTAGCAAATAAAATAATTAGAGCTAAGTATGTAAGTTTTTTGAATATACCTAAGTAACTTAAATTTGAACTCACCACGGCTTCTAGTTTTGCAATAGGTTGGTTCAAAGGCCACTTAGTAGGATCTGTAGTAAAGATTTGTCGTGCATCTGAGACTGGTCGGGAGGCATGGATGTTGATAGTACCTGAATCAAAGCGTGATGCTCTGGTGGATGTTGGGCAAAGAGTTAAAAGACCCTGAAATTTAAACAGATTAAATAATGAGAAACAACGGTTAAAAATATAGGATAAATAAATTACCATATAAAACAGTGTAAAATATATAGAAAATTGTAATGATTTCGTACTTATTTATCACCACGAGCACCATCAGAAGTGATCAAATACTCATAATATTTAATAGCTTTTAGATGTACAGTCGCCAGCACATCAGATTATACCAAACTGTCAAATTGCTCCAAATGATTTTAAACCTTAAAATGTTAGAGATTAAGTTCAGAAACAACTGAGAAAATTTGAAATTTTGTGGTAGTTTGATGTGGCCAGCACATGACGTTTCCTAAAGAGAGTAAGATATACAAAAAATACAATGAGACTGTTATTGAATGACTAAGCAGCAGGTTAAATTACTACTAACAACATTTTAAGAATTCTGCACCTAATATATTTTTAGAAGGTGACTGATGGGGTAATCATTATATTTCGTAGGAAATAGTAGGACTTAGGTTATTAGCTGAATGGTATAATTATTGATCAATGTAGTATATTGGTTTGTCTCTTTAGTCTAGTCGTCGCCGTCGTAAGCACTACTGATCAGCAAGAGATCTTGGGTTCGATTTTTAGTTCAACGAAGCGATATTAGGTTTTTATAGATAAGAATACCATCAGTGTAGATCTATGCTATATCGCGTGATACTATGTTATGTTATTGCTTTAAAAACTGGAAATGTAAATTTTTTATTACAAGTTTGTTTAGTAAGCTGCTCGTAGATAGTATCAGCAAAAAGCTTATCTATTTTTACAAACAAGCTTAGTTTTAAAACTTAGTCTAGACAGGAAATGAGTCGTTGAACAGACACAACAAGAAAGTTTAATGGCGTATGTTGTTAGTGCATTTTACCGCCCGTGCTACAAAGTAATCACGGAATTCGAGTGCGTTTCACATTTTTTCGGGTCGGAACATACACCTAAAAGAACAAAACATTCGGGAACAATGGAAGCAGGAAAATATTTATTCCGTGAGAATGTAGAAGACTATGTTGTTATTGTTCTCGTCATTGATATGTTTGTTGTGTATGTAGTGAAACTTATTTCATTACATAAAACAAAGCATTTAAATAAAGAATTTCTAAAAGAGTCTAAACAGGATATCTAAGCCATCTGGCGAAATAAGTTTAACGATTTTATTTTGTCTGTCAATTGCAATCATTTGAGAAGCCATTTTTTAGTTAGTTATAAATGCTTTTAAACTGATATGTTAAACTCATTTGAAAGGACATGAAAGACGCTTCCAAAATTAGGAACAAATTAATCAAGCCTAAACTCCCAGTGAATTATTCTTACCTTAAAGAACAGTGACTTTGCAATAAACCTTCTATATTCCACTGACGGTTCAGGTGGATTTGGCTCAACAATCATTTCTGCATCTAGGATCTTCAAAGCCCCTTGCAACGTCTCGTTGGTAAACAAGTGCTTCCCGACTAGATATCTCTCCGTGGCTCTTGCTCTAGGAAATTTGGTGGAAAGAGCTCCATAAACAATTCTAGCTGATTGAACTACGTTCTTCGAATTTAATTTGTAGAGGAATCCTGCGTTTACTATTGCGTGAGCACTTTGGGCCCGTGGCATGAGCTGGAAGTTTTTTTTTTAAAGTAAAAGTAATTTTGGTATAACTACACTCGATTTCCATAAATTGAAAGTAATTATATACTGTAAGCTAAACTTAATATTTACCTTATAAGTAAACAGTTTGTGTGCATCGCTGAGTGGCGGCAGCAGAACATTCAGAATCACTTTTCCTTTCATGTTCAATTTCAAGAAATTTTCCATCGTCACTATTTCAACAGTATCATGCCAGCCGACTGGAAAAAGAGGTATAAAAATTTTAATTGTAATTCTTGTTTAGTGGTATTACAAGTAATATTAAAGGAGTCTCTTATTCAAACGTTAAACATTGGACATTTACATCATATTATTATTACCTATAGATAATCATAAGCAAGACGGCTAAGAATGGGTTTGATTTCTAGATCAAAGCTTGGTTTTATTTGATTTTTTTTATAAATTCTCACCCTCAATGATATGGGGCAAATTATGCGTGTATATTAAAATAAACCGATTAATTTAAGTGATTGAATACACTTTTTAAAACAAGAGTTCACTGCAGTTATATATCGAGCTTATGCTAAACGGTAGTTTAAAAACTGTACAGGCAAATAATTTCAAACAAAAAATACAGTTATTGTTATCATACCGATCGTTAACTGAGCGCCAACCGTGTCAAATAGCAGATATAAGTCAGATTGATAAGAGTTATCATTGTGCTTGATCATCAAGTTACCAGCAATGGTACCAACCTAAAAACCAGAGTTGGAAATTAGCAATATAAAAAATAACTATCACTATGCATTATATACTATTCGCTTTTGGCGTCACAAGACGTATAATAAATCTGGTTGTCTATTTCTCATTCATTACATCGTATTCACCCTCTTCAATTTTTTACCAAACCGTTCACCTCCATTAATGAAACTATTTCAAGTTTCCTACTCACTTTATTCATCACCCAATCATAGACTTAAGCTAGCATGGTGGTCTACAGCCTAACCCCTATTAATCTGCCTCGCACTGAAGATAGGATGATAACGATGAAACACAATGTTATACTTACATTTCTAACAGGGATATGGGCTACCAAATCGATATGAGTATACAACTTTGACAGATAACTAAAATATTCCCGTGAAGATCCAGCCTTTAGGATTTCCAGAAATTCTGTAAGTGTTGTCCCGGCACCAACTATGAGGTTCTGGTCATATGTTACAGTTTTCAACTCTCTAAGGGAGCTAACGTCAATCAGTAGACGAGGGTATTCGTCTATAGGAACGGCACCTGTAACGCAACACAATGTTTTTTGAAGTTGAAACAAAGACTTTCCAAATAAAGAAAAAAAATCTATCATATTACACTTTGATTGTTCTTAGAATGTATTTCAGAAATTGCTTGATTGATAGACCAAATAATACGAAAAAGTCTTGATTTTTCGCCATCTGTTTCTATTTCGCCTATGGCTGGAATAGCATCATATACGGTAATGGCAATTGATGATGTGGTTTTGTTAAGTGCGGACTAAAATTTAAGTGATTAAGAGTTTCCTAGATTGTAACCAGCAGTTTTTTTTTGCATTGTGACCAAAGTATTGCAAAATTCTTTTATGACGCATGGTACTTAGTTTCACAGTAATATTAAAAAGTAACTAGGAGAATTAAAAAAAAGTACCTTTAGCAGTATTCCCAGCAACTAACATATATGAATTAGGAGATTCATGTAGTATATGAAGAACGTCTTGTAGAATTCTAGGCTGGAACCAAATTCTGCCGTCTTTCAGTGCTATTCTTTTTGTCTTCTCGTCATTCAAGTCATCTTCGCGAACTATACACCAATCATCTTCATCGTTACATTCAGATAGATTGCATTGCTTCCCTGATTTTTTGCAGATGTAAAGATCTTCTATGTCCATGATTCTGTCTCCCTTCGGAGCATCTTTGGCGAACTTCTTAAAGGCTTCTAAGATAGGTCTGTATCCAGTGCAACGGCAGAGATTGCTTCCAAAAGACTGTTCTATTTCCAACATGGTAAGGTCCTTTTTGCTTTCTAGCAGACTGTGAAATTTATGACAAAAATTATAAATGTCCCCAGTTCCAGCTGCGTTTTAAGTAAAGCAATATTTTCATCGGGGCAATTACGCAGCCCAAGGTCAAATTTGATATTATCACTGCATAAAAATAATTAAAAGAAACAGCTTCATTAGTCTAGTGGTCTTAACCGCGACTGTTACTCTAGAGGTCTTGGGTTCGATTCCCAGGTCAAGCAGTGTTATTGGGTTTTTCTATGAAATTCTCGGTAGCAACTCGGCGTTTGGATATGTGCCCAGTGAATGGCAATAAGCTCACTCCCTATCACATACCGGAACTAAACATACCATGGGTGTACATTAAGTATACCTCTGCCTAACCCTTCGGGAAATACAGGCTTGATGATCGTATGTAAAAATAATTAATTCAAAATGCTATAACCTTCTATAGTTATGGAATAAGGGCCAAACAAGACAAATGTTTAAAAAATCATAGTACTTCAATGGAGTAGTGAAGGCCCAATTTCTCCCTCAGTGCCATTCCTCCTCCTTTTCTCCTTCCCCTCCCGTTTCCTTAAATAGGCTCGGCAACGCATTTGCAACTCCTTTGGTTTTGCAGATGTCCATGGGCGGCGATGACTACTTACCATCAGGTAGCTCACCTGCTCGTTTGCCAGTTTATACCAGAAAAAAACTACCATCCCTATAATTTAAACTAGTTATATTGATCAACGTACCCATGCATAGCCATGATCCATCCAGTAGTGCAGTACCCACACTGGCTTCCATGGTGTTCTGCCAGCGTCGTCTGTAGTATGTGATATCCATCTTTCCTGTTGCCCAGACCTTCAATTGTTCTGATGTCCCAGCCATCACAAGATCCGATAGATGTCATACACTGTTGAAAACAAAAGCTATATAGTTTTTATTGATGAAATGAGACTATATATATGGAGAAGAAAGTAATTCGACAGCTTAACATAAAGTAGCTATGCAACTATCAACAGGCGTTGTGCAATGATTCTTAGTTTCATCTTAAACTTGATAATACCTCTAGTGTAGCAATTCACCAATAGATGGCGCTGTTTGATGTGTTTGATGTCGGCAATTTGTTCTTTTACGCGGGTCCCTATGCTTCTTTTAGTATACTTATGTATAAGAGATCGCAATTATCATAAAGCTTGTATACTCCTGCAGTTTGTAGAATATGACACTTAACAGGTGAGGAGAACTAAAGGGTCCGATACGTGGTTTTATTTCAATGTCTAATATTCGCGTGTGTCAGAAACCAGAGGCAGTATAGAGTAGAGGATATTGTTTTAAAACACTTATTTATTATTCAGTTGTATTTGGTTTTAGACTGCCTCGTTAGTCTAGTGGTCCCAAGCGCGACGCTAGAGGTCCTGGGTTCGATTCCCAGGTCGAGCAATGTGTTACTGGGTTTTTCTATGAAATTATCAGCAGCAGCTCGGAGTCTGGATTCGTACCTGGTTAATGACAATAGGCTCGCCCGCTATTATATGGGACCCTAAACATACCGGCGAAATGTGTGTGTACATTGGTACACCTCTGTCTAACCCTTCGGGGAATACCGGCGTGATGGTATGTATGTATGTATGTGTTTGGTTCTAGGAATAGAAATCGACCCTAAGAGATATCTAGTTCATGTTTGTTTACAATGGCTTATGAATTTACATAGTACTGAGGCTGTCGTTTAGATGGTTCTGTTACGCCCTTTTCGTGTTTCTTACGCCTAATCTTAATTATTTTAGCTACTACATGCCATTAACATCCTAAACGGCCTTGAAGGGTAGAATTTCAGTTAGATAATTTAAGTTGTAGGTTAAAGGCCTAAGTCTAACACAATTTTGTTAAGTGCCGGAGGCCCAATCCCTCCTCTTCCTTCTCCTTCCCCTCCCTTTTCCTTTACAGGGTCGGCAACGCGCGAGTGATACCCCTGGTGTTGCAAGCGTCCATAGGCTATGGTAACCGCTTACCATCAGGTAGGCCGTATGCTTGTTTGCCACCCTAGTGGTATAAAAAAAACAATAATCCAGTCAGGGAACTAATTTGTAACTAATAACTGGGAAACTGGGAACTTGGGAACTAATAAGTAGAGCGCTGTACATATTCTTTACTCACATTCGGTTAACTGGAAAATCACAGGTCCGCTCTCAATCTTCACCATAAACTACAAACATTTATTGAGCTTTTTTTAATGTAGGTACAAAAAAACCGTGCGAGTGCGAGTCGGACTCGCGCACGGAGGGTTCCGTACCATTACGATTTATGACGTATTAAAAAAAACTATTTACTAGATTTCATCCCAACCAATTTTCGGTGGAAGTTTACATGGTAATCTACATCATATATATTTTTTTAGTTTTATCGTCCTCTTATTTTAAAAATTAACGGGGGGGCAGACACACATTTTACCACTTTGGAAGTGTCTCTCGCGCAAAATATTCAGTTTATGACGTAGGTATTAAAAAAAAACTATTTACTAGATCTCGTTCAAACCAATTTTCAGTGGAAGTTTATATGGTAATGTATATTTGTTTTAGTTTTATGGTTCTCTTATTTTAGAAGTTACAGGGGGGGGGGGGTGCGCACATTTTACCACTTTGGAAGTGTTTCTTGCGCGAACTATTCAGTTTTGGAGAAAAATGATATTAGAAACCTCAATATCATTTTTGAAGACCTATCCATAGACACGTATGGGTTTGATGAAAAAAAAATTTGAGTTTCAGTTCCAAGTATGGGGAACCCCAAAATTTTTTGTTTTTTTTTCTATTTTTCTGTGAAAATCTTAATGCGGTTCATAGAATACATCTACTTACCAAGTTTCAACAGCAGAGTTCTTATAGTTTCGAAAAAAAGGCTGTGACACGATCGGACAGACAGACATGACGAATCTATAAGGGTTCCGTTTTTGCCATTTGGCTACGGAACCCTAAAAAGGGTGTGGGCTCACGTCGGTAGTGCTATAGGTGGGCTTTGAACCAGCAATCATAATTATTATCGCAAGTCCGACGCTTAAGTAACTGGTAGTTTTAAATTGAAATTAAGATTTAATTATAATGTGAGTATGTACACACAGCTACAGGTCAACCTATACAAAACCAGGTTAACCCGTCAAGCGACATATTGTAGAAACAATATAAAATCTATTGTTTTTTTTATTTTATTTATTTATTTATTCAATAACCAACGTATACTTACAGACTATTCTACACGTACAAGATAAAGGTCAGAAGTAATATAGATTGATGTCATGCATGTACTTATCCAAAGTATGTCATAAACATAGTGCTTACATTATCTTATTATAAATGAAATTAAATTTTGAAAATAAATTTTAACATAATCAATACAACATAAAAAAATAAAATTATTAAAAAATAACAATCTAAGACGGAGAAATAGTACTGGGAGTGGCAATGGACTCCAAGTAATGATTTGCTGTACTCAGAACTGTTTTGCCCATATGGGGCGTGTCAGTGAATTAAGCTGATCTCACATTGTATAGGCTTCCCGTACAATGAGAGGCCAGCGTAAACTGGTTTTGTATACCTTGATGTGTAGCCGTACGTACACACCTACTTTGAGAAATATTTTCTCGAAGACCGACTGATATAATAGGCTTCTAGCAAATAGAAATACTTACAGAGTTGATAGCGACGTGAGGTGTTCCTGGTTTCTTGGAAGCTGTGACGATGCAGGCCCCGCAGCCAGCCTCCCGACACATGTACTTAGTACCTCGGAGCTGGAGGAAGTTACGTAGGTAGTCCAACAACGTCACGTCCGAGCTCACCTCACCGCCCACTGTTAAACAAAAATCAGATCAAAGCAAATAATTATAAGTTCTAAAATAATTTAACTGCCTCATTAGTCTAGTGATACTTCTATAATTTGGACTGGTGGGTTAAGAAAAATAATATAAAACATTACATACCATCGCGCCAGTATTCCCCGAAGGGTTAGGCAGAAGTGTATGTACACCCACATTTCGCTGGTATGTTAAGGTCCCATGTAATAGGGGGCGGGCCTATTGCCATTAACCAGGCACAAATCCAGACTCCGAGCTGCTATTGAGAATTTCATATAAAAACTCAACAACACTTTGCTCGACCTGGGAATCGAACCCAAGGCCTCTAACGTAGCAGTCGCGCTTAGGACTACTAGACTAATGAGGCAGTTCAGGGATATGCCTAATATATTTTGTAATATATAAATAAATATATATTTTTATACTATAAAAAATTTATTCTTTAAACGCTACTGAAATATTTTACAGAAAAAAATCTGGAACTTATAACGGTAATTATGATTATGAGAAGTTCAATAGTTTTTATTTCTACTTTTTATGCGCAATGCGTTTTTTTACGTTCCTTGCCAAAAAACGCGGAACACGTAATGAAACCTAAATTATTCCTTTCTGTTTCTCATCAAACACACACATACTCTGTTTGACGTGTGATACCTAAAAAACTAGCAAAGAAATCTGGAACGCCTTTTTGGGGGGTCAATGTCCCGAATTAAGATACTTAAACCAAACTCTATCATGATTGGATTACGATGCGTTTTTTGAAACACACTTTATTGCTATCTAAAAAAATAAGAAAAAAAACATGATAGGACAGAATATTGTGCTTGTAACCAATTGTAACGGTAAAAAATTTAGTGGCATCGATCTGACAGCTTTAAGATAGTGAATTATCATTTTATAATATTTAAGTAGGTATTGCAAAAGATTTCTTTTTAAGCGACTTTTTGGAACGATCGAAGAAGATTCATTGTACCGTATTTCGTATTTATAAATTGAAGAATAATAATTTCGGACTATTATAAATACCTAACGGTTCACCGTGTGCCCGTTCATTGCAATCCGCAAGTGAAATTTCGGTCACACGATGACATATTTCGACCGAAAAGTCACACGCTCACCTTGTGGGTGCGTAGTTCAAGTGCAGTGGATTTTGCATGACTCATAAGTTATTTCATTTTGGAGTACCTAGTATAGGTATTGTTAAAGTGTTTTTATTTCAACATTAGCTACAAAAAATAAAGCGATAAGCGTCGTATTGAAGCTATTCAGATTTCGTCTATTCATATAAACGAAATCTGAATGAGGCTATTCAGATCCGTGTTATCAAAATAATACTTACAATTATTTATTTATTTAATACATTAAATAGAACGGGCGGAGCCAATTACACTATTTATTCACTCTCATGCATTCTTCTCACAAAACTTCAAACATTTTAACAATGACATAACATAACATACCATCACGCCTGTATTCCCCGAAGGGTTAGGCAGAGGTTGACTTTTTGTACACCCACAGTTCGCCGGTATGTTAAGGTCCCATGTAGTAGGGGGCGAGCCTATTGCCAATCACCGGGCACAAATCCAGACTCCGAGCTGCTACTGAGAATTTCATAGAAAAATGCAATAACACTTTGCTTGACCTGGGGATCGAACCCAAGACCTCTAGCGTAGAGTCTTTTTTATTTAAGGATAATCGTGACTGCCTCATTAGTCTAGTGGTCTTAAGCGCTCAATCCGCTTAAAAAAACTTTAATACTTAATACAATAAAATGAACCACAGTGTCTTGTTATAACCTGATCACAAATCACTTTTATATCGAATGCACATGCTTTAGAAATGTAAGTCGTTACAAAAAACTGTTACACTATCAACCGGTTCTCAGATCCTGTTTCTAATATTATTAATATTATTTTAGCCTGTGTGTTTTTGCCTTTGTTGTATCATTAGTTGAATTTGCACCGTTCATTGATTTTAGAAGTTAATTAATTTACAAATTCAACTTTGTACTACAGTTACAAGTTATACAGCAGCTTTTAAACATGCTACAATTACGCCTGTATCACCAAAAGGGTTAAGCAGTTCAGTGTATCGTGTAGTTCGTCGGAATGTTTGAGGAGTTTTTAGGTCTCATGTGATTGTGTGTTGTCTGTTGCCTACCTCGGAATTGAAATTAAGACATGCATTGTAATAGTCGGCCAAATCAAATCAAATCAAATGTTTTTATTTCAAATAAGCTTTTACAAGCGTTTATGAAACGGTATTGACTCTAGTTGCACATATCGCAAGCTTTCTCTATTGAGCTTGCGACATGTTATAGCCTATTATAGCCTATGTCACTCAGGATTAATGTAGCTTTCTATTGGTGAAATAATTTTCACAATCGGTTCTGTAGATCTAGAGATTACCCCCTTTAACGTCTCCACCTCGCAAAATTTACCTCTTTATAAAATTAAAGTATAGATTAATTAAAATATTTTTAAGTAGGTATAAGTAGGTTGAAGCGGCGGTAGCCTAATGGGTAGGGCGTCAGACTTGTGATCAAATGGTTGCCGGTTCGAAACCTACCCATTGCACTACCGACGTGAACCCACTCGTAATACAAGCATTTAGCTTAGCACGAGGAGTTAACAAGAATACACATTGCAAGTAATCTTTAAAAAAATAAAATTGCCAGCGACCGGTCGCCTTTTCAAGGTAGATATACAATTAAAGCTATTACTACCTATACGCATGTAATGATATTCTTCTATCCAAGGTACACACGGCTATGCATCAAGCTATACAAAACCAGTTTAGACTGAGGTCCCATTGTAAAGGTTTTCCGCACAATTCAAGGCCAGACGATACTGGTTTTGTATAGCTTGATGTGTAGCAGTGCGTACGTGCTGATTCATAATAACTACACTCGTTAACTTTAACAGATTACTCGCAACTACATAAAGGTAGTTAACCTATAATTTGCACCTAAATATAAATTTAATTTCATATAACTTTATGTCTGTAATTTTACGACTACAAGTAGGTACCGCAGCACTAAGTGTGCAACGACCTCTGTGTTATTTTAAGCATGGGTACGACGTTTTTGTGGTACTTTTTTAATACAAAGGCATGTGGTGCTTAATACTTCAAGTATTGTTAACTTATATTACGACTAGGTTTCCGCCCACGGCTTCGCCTGCAAAAAAGCTGAGAAACCACGCGTTTCTCAGCTTTTCTGCATTTAAAAGGAGTATTTTTTCCCATTCTTGCAACATTTTTCATTTATGCTACGCTCGTATTGGTCTTAGCGGAATGATATATAGCCTATAACCTTTCTCGATAAATGGGCTATCTAACAATGAAATAATTTTTCAAATCGGAGCAGTAGTTTTGGAGATAAGCGCATTCAAGCAAACAAATAAACTCTTATATGCTGACAAAGCTAAGTTTTTTTTTTTTTTTTTAAAAAAAAAAAAGCTTACTAGCAATGTGGGTCACACATTACTAGTATTCTTGTTAACCCCTCGTGCTAAGCTAAATGCTTGTGTTACGAGTGGGTTCACGTCGGTAGTGCAATGGGTGGGGTTCGAACCGGCAACCACATGATCGCAAGTCCGACGCCCTAGCCATTAGGCTACCGCCGCTTATATAGTTTGTTTGTTTGTTTGCTATTTATATATATATATATAAGTATATATTTATGTAAGTAGGTACTCTATATTATTAGCATACATACAACACATAACATACCATCACACCTGTATTCCCCGAAGGTTTAGGCAGAGGTGTACTTAACTTAGGTACACCCATAGTTCGCCGATATGTTTAGGTCCCATGTAATAGGGGGCGAGCCTTTTGCCATTCACCGGGCACAAATCCAGACTCCAAGCTGCTACTGAGAATTTCATAGAAAAACCCAAATAACACTTTGCTCGACCTGGGGATCGAACCCAAGACCTCTAGCTTAGCAGTCGTGATTGGGACCATTAGACTAACGAGGCAGTCATTATTAGCATACATTGGTAGAATTTAAGAATTTTACAATGATTGTCATAATGCATCATGCAATCTTTCTCTAATAGATGTAGGAACTTACATATTTGTTATGTCGCGAAGTCACTCAACTTACGATTGCACAACCTTCGGGTGTGTGGTTACATTTCTACTTTCACTATTTCTTACTATGTAGCTAGAGTAAAGTATATAGGTAATCTAGATAGGTTCCGTCACGGTATTATCATAAATTTTATCCGTCGGTAAATGTTGACTGCCTTATTAGTCTAGTGGTTTGATTCTCAGGTAAAGCAGTTTTATCGACAATTTCTATGGAATCTCAGCAGCAGCTCGGAGTAGATTTGTGACCGCTTTGTGGCAATAGGCTCGCTCTCTATTACATGGGACCTAAACATACATGCGAACTGTGGGTGTACATTCAGCACACCCCTGCCTTACCCTCCGGGGAATACAGGCATGATGGTATGTAAAAACATACTAGGTAGTAATAAAGGTTAAACCATCGTGCTACCAACCTATTACGCTGATTGACGATGGAAATGGATCTACCTAACCTTCAGACTCATGGTACTTCACAATTTCTACCATAATACCCGTAACTCCTGTCATTGTCACCATTGTTCTACAGGTTTTTATGCAGTTTATCTATAACTATTCAACATTTACATGAAATTAAGTAATTAATTTTATTGTCAACTTGCAATTAAGGCCTCTAAATCATTTGTAAGACCTGAAACTGTTCAGAGTATCGATTTCAATGGAACAATTCAAGTATTTTTTTTATTTCAATTAGACCATCATTTACAAGTACTTTTGAACGATTATTTTATTACTGGTTAATATAATTCTTCCTAAAATATAATATTATAGGTTTTTGAAAACACGCCTGTATTCCTCGAAGGATGAAAATGAAAAATTTTCTAGGGAAGGGAAATTTCCTAGTGGAATAAAAATTCGTCATCAGGCAGGGTTTGCACCTGCGTCCCTCTGGTTAATAAGGTACACCACACATTTTACCAACTAAGCTACCGAGACCACTGCCTATGAATTCTTTTTTCTTTCACTAGAAAATTTTCTTTCAGTAGAAAGAACGTACACACAGCTACAGGTCAACCTATACAAATCCAGTTTAAGCTGATCTCGCACTGTACAGGCTTTTCGTACAATAAGAGGCCAGTAAACTGGTTTTGTATAGCTTGATGTGTAGCCGTGCGTACATATGTGAACATTCCACAAATAATGCTAAAATAAAATAAATAAGCAGCTTCTTAGTCATTTAAATTTATATTTTATTTGTTCTTTTACGTTCATTTAATTTGGTGAGGAGCCGTAGCAGGTACATAATTGCTGAAGGCATGTCAAAATTGTTTTAAACATAATAATTGTTCTCTGAGATGATGTTATTGTAGTGTAACCGCTTAAAGACCATTAAGTGTTTAAAAAAAACTTATATGTATGTTTTGTGCACGTATTTCTCAGAAAACTATAAATTGTTTGCAATTTTAATACTTACTGACACTTATGCGAATATTGATATTGAAATAACACAAAATTTTTTACTGTCGTGAACATGGATGCTGTAAAGGATCTGAAACGTCGGGAATTCGTTACCGGAATCTTTGTTCTAAGACCTACAATTTGGGTGTCTTCAAGACGAGAGTGAATAGGTACCTTCTAGGCAAGCGCGCTCCATCGTAGACCACTTCGATGCTTAACATCAGGCAAGTTGTGGTCAAGCGTAAGCCTATCAGTGATAAAAAAAAACAATTAGCGCGATAAAATCCGTAAAAATACTTTCAAATCAAATCAAATCTTTTATTTGCGAATATGGGTACAAAATCATGGTGGTAAGTATACAGTGACGTCCCTAAACATATTCGGCCATTAGGCATGCAAAAATATAAGAAATACTTACAAACTACGGATGAGATGTCAAAATGAAATAGTCCATCGAAAACACTTTGAAATTGCACAACAAACTTCATTGTCATCATCAACCCATTACATTGTCCCACTGCTGGGCACGGGTTTCCTCTCAGAACGAGAGGGATAAGCCTATAGTCCACCACGCTAGCCTACTGCGGGTTGGCAGACTTCACACGCCGTCAAGAAAACCTCTCAGGCATGCAGATTTGCTCACGATGTTTTCTTTCACCGTTTAAGCGCGTGATAATTAATTATTAATACGCACATGACTTCGAAAAGACGGAGGTGCGTGCCTTGGATTCGAGCTCGAGACCTTTGACTTGGCAGTCCAATGGTCATATCACAAGGCTATCACTGCGATCCAACTATCCAACAACAACAAACTTACAATATTAATAACAATAAGATCAAAGACTTTATGCCATAATAGCCTCATAGTCTTAAGCGCGACTACTACGCGTCCTTGGTTCGATTGCAAATCTTTATTGGGTTTTTACTATGAAATTCTCAGTAGCAGTTTGGAGTCAAGATTTGTGCCGGTTCATGAGGCTCGCCCCCTATTGGGCCCTAAACGTGGTACACCTCTGCCTTACCCTTCAGGTAGAACAGGCTAGTTGAGACTAGAGCGATTCTTTATTATTCCAAAAAGAACATAGATAACATTGTTCACTTTTAGGATAATACAAGTCTTATGTTGAGTGTAGTCCAGGAACTGATAACATGATTTTAAAATTGATTTATATTAAAATTATAAACACTAGAACAGGCTATATAATTACTTAACTAAGCAATTTTAGCAAAGTGCAGTGATAGCCTTGTGATATGACCATTGGACTGCCAAGTCAAAGGTCTCGAGTTCAAATCCAAGGCACGCGCCTCTGTCTTTTCGAAGTCATGTGCGTATTAATAATTAATTATCACGCGCTTAACCCATAGTGCAGTGATAGCCTAGTGATATGACCATTGGACTGCCAAGTCAAAGGTCTCGAGTTCAAATCCAAGGCACGCGCCTCTGTCTTTTCGAAGTCATGTGCGTATTAATAATTAATTATCACGCGCTTAAACGGTGAAGGAAAACATCGTGAGGAAACCTGCATGCCTGAGAGATTTTCTTGACGGCATGAGAAGTCTGCCAACCCGCAGTAGGCTAGCGTGGTGGACTATAGCCTAATCCCTCTCGTTTTAAGAGGAGACCCGTGCCCAGCAGTGGGACACTGTAATGGGTTGATGATATGATGATGATGATGATGAAGCAATTTTATGTTGTTAGTGACAATGTCTTAAATAAGTTTTAAATATATTAAAGGAAGATGTGTTCCTGATATCCGCGGGTACATTATTATGAAGTTCAATACTCAATACTTTATTGCATTCCATAATGTGTACATTAGTTGGTAGGTATGTTAAACATTGGATCAATTATGGACCCTGTCGGGCACAGCAAAGATATTTTTAATAGGAGAGAGGATGAAGGCACTCTTTGTCAAATTAATTATAAACTATAATTATATTATATTAAATAAATTTGTATCATTATAGTATCGTATAACATATTTTATAATAAGTATTTCTTCTATTTGTTTTAGATAATGTTTATGTATTTTTATTTTATATACTGCATGTTTTTCATTTTTACAACTATAAATTATAATAAACTAGATATTTACGATTCTATTAAGCCTTGTAGAATGTTATTATTATTATTTTAAATTATATTCTTTCATTTTAGTATGTATGTGTAGTTTTTATCCGCAGGTTGTTGTTTAAAATTTATCGCTAAAGAATTCTTCAATAGTGTAGTAGCTTTTAATTATTAGAAATTGTTTTAATTTATTGATAAAGATATTATTTTTATTTATACTTTTGATGTGTTCTGGTATATTATTGTAAATTTTTATGGACATAACAAATGTACTAGAAAATTTCCTTTTTCATCGTGAAGTGGGTAAGTTTAATCGGCTTTTATGCCTATTATTTATAAGTTGTACGCCTTCATGGTTTATTTTTTTTTTGCCATATTGCGTCCGTGGGGTATGCGTGCAAAGAATTTTGTTTGGGTGTCTCGAATGGAATCGTGTTAAATTTTATTTGTGTGTGTATAGATTATTTTGTCGAGAATCTTTCTTATTAAAATGCAGGAGTTGAATGTGTAAAGTTGATGAAGTTGTATGTTAATTGGAATTTTAAGAGGTTTTTTTAGTTTAGTCGTTTAAATGTATATTTTATTCTTTTTTAAATAGTCACTTAAATACAGTTGATTCTTATCATGCTGGATAAAAAACACAAATGTGTACAATTTTCGCAATGAAACGTGGTCTTTGACTCCGGAAACGGCTGAAGAATTAATTAAGGAAAGGTCAAATGTCATAAATGACTAAGTACCCCATTAATCTAGTGATCATAAGCACGACTGAAAGAAATATAAATACATATTTTTGGGATATAATAAACATACGTACATACATACCATCACGCCTGTATTCCCCGAAGGGTTAGGCAGAGGTGTACTTAACTTAGATACACCCACAGTTCGCCAATATTTTTAGGTCCCATGTAATAGGGGGCGAGCCTATTGTCATTCACCGGGCACTAATCCAGACTCCGAGCAGCTACGGAACCCAATAACACTATGCTCGACCTGGGGATCGAACCCAAGACCTCTAGCGTAGCAGTCGCGATTGGGGCCACTAGACTAACGAGGCAGATATAGTAAACTGTATCTAAAAAAATACTGATTGCGCGACAAAATTACTGATTGAGCGACAAATTTACTGATTGAGCGACAAAATTACTGATTGAGCGACAAAATTACTGATTGAGTAGCAAAATTCTAAATACAGATATTTGATAGCTTAGGTTAAAACTGTGACCACACATCGAACCAGAAACAAATCGTATTCATGTTTTGTTATAAAAAAAATCGTCGCCGTATTTAATATTCGTAGTCGTCCAGTCTATCGCACACTTAGTAATTCAATAGTCATTATTAGATTTTTTGACGCCTTTACTTTGATTTTAGTTCGCTCGTTTAAATACAAGCCTATTTTTATTATTTACACAAATGCACTGACTGCTGAAGTAGTAGATCTTCTTGGCTGCCTCATTAGTCTTGTGTTCCTAAGCGCGACTGCTACGAGAGGTTCTGGGGTCCGTTCTCAGGTCGAGAAAATTGTTATTGGGTTTTTCTATGAAATTCTCAGTAGCAGCTCGGAATTTGAATAAGTATGTGCCCGGTAAATGGCAATAGGCCACCTTAAAATTACTGGCGAACTGTTGTAAGTAAGTTCCTCTGCCTAACCCTTCGGGGAATACAGAAGTGATAGTATGTATGTTAAGAACATAGCTATGATCTCTGTTGTTTCTTTGGTTACATGACTACGTAACAACAAAAGAATAACAAAAAGATCCCCATATACTTACATTAATTTTATAATGATCAGCTAATTGGGATCAACGCTCTACGTCAGATAATTAACTCGTTGTAGTTAATATATACAAAACTTAAGAAGGTAAGTTTTATATACTTACCTACTTAACTTTTGGTACCTAAATACTTTCCAAATGTATCATTTAATTAGCAAAAGTTACCAATTTGGTGAAGAAAAAATATACCTCACATTCAAACTGGCACACTCCTATGTCACGTCAAAAGTGACGTTTCAGCGAAGTACGCTTCCGAAATATCGAAAATCATCTACTACATTTTGACACAAAACAAGACAAAAACAGAAAGTAATGACATTGTAAAACACATAAAAATATATTAATTTAATTAAGCTACTTTTGGTCTAACGCAAGAAAAAAAACATTATTAAAAACTAAACAAATCCGCCTACACACACACACACACCTGTTATTACTAGCTAAGAGAGGGTAAAAATGTTTAAAGTTTTCTTGTAAAGCAAAATTAGTGTCATCGGACATTCTCCCATGACTAAAATAAAGAGAGAGTTTGTAAATAAATTTAAAATATAATTACTAAAACACTTAATCTTAAAATGCTATTATAATATAAACGAATATCTAGCTTAGAATACATATTATTACAATACACACACACACACACACACACACACACACACACACACACACACACACACACACACACACACACACACACACACACACACACACACACACACACACACACACACACACACATAAATAATATGTAATACGGTCAATATAGATAATAGGTATATAATATGATATCATTAATATTTAATATCATAATTTAATTACTATCAAATAATAAAGAATAGTAATGTATAATTACTATAAATAACAATGTATATTATAACGTATAAATTAATGAATATCTAGCATTATAATAAAAATAGAGATAAGATTTTTTGTCGTTGTGCCCTGTATCAGGGTCCATAATTTGATACTCACCTAAAAAGTTAAGATGGAACTTTGTGAACAAAGAAGTGAGGCCGTCTAAAACTACGCCTTGCCGTGTACAAACACAATTACACGCACGCACGTATACCTTATCTACTAGCTCGACTGACAAGATAAGGCGTAGTTTCGGTATACGTGTACGTACAAAGTTCCATCTTAACTTTTTATTTGATCTGAGCTTACCTAAATATTGTTTAATATCTATTATGGAAAGAAAATAAATGAAACGCTTTAAACAAGACAAAGAATAAACACAAATCTCTGACCTGCATATTCCACTCCATTGACCTTCAACTTGATGCAGTCCATGACTATACCCTGCGAGTCCGTTCAACAGACTGACCGACACACCGTTAACTTCAACCAACGTTAATACTATATATATAAAAATAAACATAGGTAGTTAGCTACACAGCGAGTATAATTGAACGCGCATTTCTGCGTACATACCGTTGAGTGCAGATGCAAAAACACTAATCACCTACCTAGTTATTTTTTTTGTTATATTAAATTTTATTTTGCAAGGATAATATTATTTTTTACAGTAATATTTTTGAATGCGCATTTCTGCGTGCCGTTTGTTGCAAAAATAATCTCATATTCATAAATAGAATTAATTATTGTCGTTGAAAGCTCTTTCAGTATGTATTTTTATTATAATTATTTGGCATTAATACTCGTATTCTTTTAAGATTAAATAGCGCAAGAAAAATATGAACTCAGATAGGATTCTAAAATGCTTCGGTTAACTACCAGACGCTTTGCCGGTTAAATGTGCACTTAACTGCAGGGATACAGGTTCGAATCCTGCATGAGATCGTATCAGCGCTGCAGCTTGATGTGTTTGCTGCAGCATAGTGCTGAGATGGGGACCCATTCTGACATTGCACAATTTTTGATTTGATAAGTTGAATTGATTGTTTTGTATTCTGTATTGTGTTTGACTGTCAGAATAAACTTCCTTTCTTTCTTTCTTTTTATTATTTCTCGCTAAAAGAAAATTAATATCCTCTGCGTGTACGCTTTATCACGAGTCCCCTAGCCTTGTATAGGGCATGGGATGGCAAGTTCAGTTTTCAGTCGGTACGAGTCCATTATGTCCTGTTCCCCAGGTGGCAAATGGTATGATGATTTTCTGTAGTATAAAAAAATGGTTACATTTATGTACGCACGGCTACACATCAAACTATAGAAAACCAGTATAGGCTGGCCTTGAATTGTGCGGAGAACCTGTACAATGGGAGGTCAGTCTAATCTGGGTTTGTATAGCTTGATGTGTAGTCGCGTGTACCGAAAATATCTTAAATTTTAAGTACAGTTTTTTTTAAAATTACTTGGCTAGTGTGAAGTTGTCTGTAAGTGGATTTGTAAGGGTAATTCTTATTAAAAAGACTGTGTAAATAAAATTGGGATTGTAAATGTTTCGCATTCGTGATTATTTCTTTACTAATTTTGTTACAAGTATAGAACACTTAATAAAGTGATTTTACAGCTTGTTCGAAATAAGTAAGCCGATCGGAAGTTCTCTGCAAGTGGTTTAGAAGTGGTAAATTTTAATAGAAAGAGTCGGTGTAAAAATAATTAGAGTCGTATATCTTTCATATTTCTAATTATTTTGTTTACTAATTTCGATATAGGTATATGTATTAAAACACATAACTAAACGATTTTATCACCGCGGTAGTTCGGAACGGCTAACTTCCGATCGGCTTACTTATTTCGAACAAATTGTACCAGTACGGCAATTTCGGAACGGCTAACTTCAGACTAGCCAAGTTATTTTGAATAAACTATACTACTCAAATACTGTAGGAGACAGGTGTAAATTGTCATTTGTTTTACACCTAAATCTCCTTCGATAGCGATTTGCAAAAGTTTTAATACACAATGATTTGATGTCACAATTTTTGCACCCATGTACAGTCGCCAGCAGGTCAAGGTATACAAAACTGTAAAATTTCTCTAAATCTTAAGTTGTTGAAGATAAAGTTCAAAATCAAATTTTGTTTTGGTAGGGCCACGCTGTTCGCAGCATGAATGGGCCGGCTTGACGGGGGAAGTACCACACTCTCGCAGAAGACCGACGTCCGAGTAGTAGCGTTTCGTTACTGCGCTTCGTTCGGTGAGCGAGTGGGCCGGAGGCCCAATTCCTCCCCCAATCCCCTTCCTTCTCCTTTTCTCCTTCCCCTCTCTTTCCCTACATTTTGTGGTAACTTGATGTGCTGGCCACCGTATATAGAATATGATATAGCCGAATAATTTGCGAAAAACCAAGAAAAAATTTAATTTTGCACATAAGGCTGACGTTTTAGCCTTAAAGTAAATCATTAATCTTTTAATCATACCAAGACAGATAGATTGCTTGACAAGATAAGTGAAAGTGGATCGGATAAAATAATAATAGTCCCGGGTTGGTGCCCCATCCCATATTAGATTAAAGTTCTCCAAGGGGCCTCTGCGCGTTGGACCTGTGTCCCCCCGCACGCCTGCCAAAGGACCGGATGTCTTCCTCACGGGAGGCATGCCGTGATATCCAAGGTGGAGATACATAAATAATAATAATAATAATAAAAATGTTTATTTCATCTCCACAAATTACACATTTCTGTTTTACATGAAATCATAATACATAGTTGACAAGGTAAACAAATGTTTGTAATTTGTGGGAGATCTGGAGTCTAAACTAAGCCTAGGCCTGTATCTTAGAACACCAGGCCCCCCATCACAATTCAATGTACAGATTGTCAACAATAGGGTGAAGGCGTACGTGTATGTAAGTGCATGTGTATGTGTATGTGTGTTTGTGTTTGTATGTGGGTGTGTGTGTATGTGACATAAAAATATTTTTGTTTTATTTTATTTAATTTTTTTACATCATTATTCTATATAGATCTCTAAGTTATTACATAATAATTTTAAGGAGCGACTCAGTTTCAGAGTAGCTTAGATTAAGTAACCATTTGTGGATTTTATTTTTACATTCGGCCTTACGGCAATTTGCTATTGCAAGTAAAATAAAACCATGTTCAACTTAGCGTGTATGTCATTATTTTTTACTTCATTTGTTTGAGTATGTGTTTTTTGTAAGTATGTGAGTAAAGGTGCCTGCTATGTAAGATATGTATTAAATGAAATTAACTTTGTAGTAACCTGTAGTGATTGCCTCACTAGTCATATAGTCCCAAGTGCGACTGCTACGCTATAGGTCCTGGGTTCAATTCGCGGGGCGAGCAAAGTGTTTTTGGGTGTTTCTATAAAATTCTCAGTCACAGCTCTGAGTTCGGGTTGCAATAGGCCCGCCCCTATTAGATGGAACCTAAACATACTGAACTGTGGTCATTAGTACACCTTTGTCTAACCCTACGGCGACAACAGGCGTGATGGTATATTCTTTGTAGTAAAATAGATGCTTTCTGAATCGAACTCGTTTGTTGCAATCGTATAGTGGAATACTAACCTGGATTGACGCGACGGGCAGTGATTCAAAGTCAAGCAACCAATATCTACGCTGATCAATTGAGGTTAAGCTACGCTTGGCCTGGTCAATCTATGGATAGGTGGCAATTCTTAATATATAATTATAAAATATATATCGGGGACTCATAAACGCGCTTATGAAGATTCTTATGAGAAACTATTTATAGTCTGATAAGACAGGTTATCGGATTGCAAGCGCATTGAGTAAAGTGGCGATATAAGGCCGCATGTACTTAGACTAGAAGTTGATTCCAATATAAAAGAAGAAATAACATTACATTTAAAAAAAAATATGAACAAAAACATACATACCTACCTATAGTGGAACGTACCGCCTCCGTTTAAAAAAAAATCTAGAACAGATTTGGAAGTCGTTGGCGATAACAAAAGATCCACTCAAATTAAAGCCACCAACTTCCAAAACTGTTTTAGACAACATTATTTTTATTATTTATGGAAGGCGGTTTTTTTTTGGTAAAAAGTTATTTTATAACGATATTTTTAGTGATCACATCTTACCAAATTTTAACGAGACCACCGCAGGAGCATATACTTTCGAATTGAAAGTAACTTTGATAGAAAATGCTTTTGTTAATTATAATAAATGTAATAATAATAATGTTGTGTAATTGCGTAAACATTGCATATTTATGCAATAGTAGCAATCGCGGTTGATTTTCTGTATAGACTCCTTTGAAACAAAAAATGTTTTTTGCACAATCACAATGCATATCAGTTTATATATTATTATAAATTATAATAAATAAATAATACACTTTAAAAGACACCGTAATTCCATAGTGTAATGAAATCTAATCTAAGTACACGATGTTAATTCTCTGAGTTTGTTTCAACGTTTCTTCTCAGAGTACGTCAGTTAGGAACAGCCGGCGCCATCTAGTTTAAAAAAGTAAAATACTTGTAAAAGTATAGTCTTTTTAAAAGATCTATTATGTGTGCAGTGCATTGATAGTCTTGTGATAATAATATGACCATAGGACTGCCATGTCAAAGGTTTCGAGTTCGAATTCAAGGCAAGCACCTCTGACTTTTCGAAGTCATGTGCGTATTAATACTTAATTATCACGCGCTTAAACGGTGAAGGCAAACATCTTGAGGAAACCTGCATGCATGACAGATTTTCTCGATGGCGTGTGAAGTCTGCCAACCCGCAGTAGGCTAGCGTGGCGGACTATAGCCTAATCCCTCTCGTTGTGAGAGGAGACCCGTGCCCAGCAGTGGTACCTACCTACAATATATGGGTTGATGATGAAAAGATCTATTTACAAAAACATGATCCTCACGATGAGTTCCTTCATCGTTTTAAGCGAGTGATAAATAATATAACATAACATACCATCACGCCTGTATTCCCCGAAGGGTTAGGCAGAGGTTTACTAATGTACACCCACACTTCGCCGGTATGTTTAGGTCCCATGTGATAGGGGGCGAGCCTGCCATTAACCGGGCACAACTCCAGACTCAGGCTGTTACTGAGAATTTCATAGAAAAACCCAATAACACTGCTCGACCTGGGGATTTAAACCCAGGTCCTCTAGCATAATAGTCGCGCTTAGGACCACTAGACTAATGAGGCAGTCTATTTACAAAAACAAACATCATTAATCTTTACAATAAATTTCAATTATAATTCTTTACAATATATTTTAATTATAATACAACACGTGCTAATAAAGGTCGTGTGTTCAAATGATACAATTAGAAGCACGTGATGTAAAGAATTATGCCTAAACAACACGTGAAATAAAAACGTTTGGCACAAACTCGCTCAGTTGTGTCAATAAACAGTTTTCAATAATATCAAATCATTATTGATTTAATTTCAAAAAGTGAAATTGGTAAAAAAATATATAGAGAACGATCAAAGATGGACTTTTGGCTTACCACGGATATCCTGGGTGCGGTTCTTAGGAAGAGTCAATGTAGGACGTTGGATATGGACGTGGTATGATGGACAATGGTCCAAAGGATCCTCCTACCAGGCGATTGCTTTGTCTGGGCAGTTGTATATATTTCAGTTGCGCGGTAAATTTTTCTTGCGCGATTCAGAATTTTTTATGGCGTAATTCCATGTAGCGCGCTAGATGTCGCTACAGCTTCTACTAACATAAGCATTTTTTTAAAGTTTACTAGCAATGTGGGCCACAATACAAGTTTTCTTTATAAACCCTCGTACTAAGCTAAATGCTTGTGTTACGAGTGGGTTCACGTCGGTAGAGCAATGAGTTAGTTTCAAAGCTTGATTTAAACCGGCAATCACATAATCGCAAGTCCGACGCCCTAACCATTTGGCTACCGCCACTTCAAAGCATTAAGGCTTTCCATTTGGCTACAACTCCTACTACCATGACCCCAGAATGAGTTAAGATTGTCACAAGAGATAATCAGATCATCTAATCAGTAGAATTACAAAGGTATGCAAAGAATGATCTCGATCAAGTATATAACAATTATAATCTCATTAGATTGTAAGAACAATTTTAGTGTTATGTTTGCATGCCAAAATGCAGAAATGGCAATACCTATGTGTGACTCAGTTCTAAATGTATGACACTACTCTATTACCACATTTTTGCAAATAAAGATCAGATTATACGGTAATATGTAAGTACCTGTAGGTTCTTCTTCAGCTATCGTGTTTAAGTTTTTTTATTACATATATATTACCTGGTGGTGGTGCAGTGATATGACCATTGGACTGCCAAGTCAACGGTCTCGAGTTCGAATCCAAAGCACGCACCTCTGACTTTTCGAAGTCATGTGCGTATTAATAATTAATTATCACGCGCTTAAACGGTGAAGGAAAACATCGTGAGGAAACCTGCATGCCTGAGAGATTTTCTTGACGGCGTGTGAAGTCTGCCAACCCGCAGTAGGCTAGCGTGGTGGACTATAGCCTAATCCCTATCGTACTGAGAGGAGACCCGTGCCCAGCAGTGGGACAATGTAATGGGTTGATGATGATATATTACCTATACATACATTCACTCACGCCTTTTTCCCGCAGCGACAGGCAGAAACTATAGACCGCCACTTACTACGTCACTTGCATATGTATCTCTTTCGCTTCTTCCACATTCATACATCTTTTTATACACACGCGTCGGTTTCGAGTACTACGCACGTACTACGTACACTGATCTTATCGACAAGATCCTCAAAAAGGTCACGCTTTTTGAGGATCTTGTCGATAAGATCAGTGTACGTCCTTCTAGGGCTAATTTTTTTTTATTCCCTTCAAATAAATTTAGTGATGTCTACAAATAATGTCTGCTAACAGATGTAGTATTTTAAATAGTACTTGTAATCTCCTCTCGGTGAGAGGGAGTGGGGTGGAAAATGTAGTTTTTTTATAAGAAAGGTATTTGTATTTATAGTAATTATGCTACTAAGTTATTTTAGTGAAGGAATAATACGATCTCGGGCAGGATTCGAACTGGTGTCTTCTGGTTAAGTACATCAGACGCTATGACCGCTAAGCCACCGTGAGTCCCACCCGCCAGGTCGAAATTTGCCTTCACATTTTACATTTACGTCTTTGAGGTGACGTCAGTGACAACTGTTGAAAATATGCTTTTCAACCGACATGACATGCTTTAAAGCAAGTACGATTTCGTACAATGTCACCTTACCTTTTAACTATCTAGGTAAGATGGCATCGTACGACATCTTACTTGCTGTAAAGCATGTCATGAGGTGACGTTAGTGACATCTGTTGAAAGTATGTCTTAACCACAAGACGCAGGTTCAAATCCTGCCAGTCGTATTTTTCCTTCACTAAAATAACTTAATAATCTCATATTACAAAAAAATATGCTACTGTTTGTTTTTCCTGATATAATAACATAAAATCTTTTGCTTTTATTCGGTAAGATCTAGGACTTTTTTCATAACAATTTCCTCACAAATAAAGAGTGTCTTAAATATCCTAAGTAGCATGACTAGCTGTTTTTGTAATAAATGCCTTGTCATTGCCATACATATTAATTTTTTTTCGTCTCTGAAAACAATTTGTTTAAACAAGTGTTATTTTAATTTCCCATTATTCCGTCTCATAATTTCATTATACACTTAATTGTTAATAATGATGCTTCACAAAATATAAAAAAAAACATATCATCTAGCCTATATTCGCCGACAGGTTAGGCAGGGGTTAGCATTAAAAATCTGACAGCAAAAAATAAAGCAAATACATTTTGACTGCCCCATGGCAGTCAAAATGTATTTTTGTCTTGTGGGTCTAAGCGCGACTGCTACACTAGAGGTCCTGGGTTCGATCCCCAGGTTCGAGCAAGTGTTATTGGGTTTTTCTAAGAAGTTCTTAGTAGCCAGCTGCTACTGAGAATTCCTGTTACTAACCAGGCACAAATCCAGACTCGGAACTTCTACGGAGAATTTCATGGATTAATCCAATAACACTTTGCTTTAATTAAGAATGGAACCCAGTACGTCTAGCAGTTTTGTTAGGGACTACTAGACTAATGAGGCAGTCCATTACTTCCCAATAATTTATGTTACTTACTTTCCAATGATATTTGATTAATTTTACTCTTACTTAATGAGATCCACCGCTGAACGAAGGCGGGAGGCCTTCGTTCAGCGGTCTCCCCCATAGACTTCCACAACGACCGGTTATATGCCATCATCATCATCATCAACCCCCATTAAATTCTCCCACTGCTGGGCACGGGTCTCCTTTCAGAGTGAGAAAGAATAGGCTATAGTCCACCACGCTAGCCTACTGCGGGTTGGCAGACTTCACACACCGTCAAGAAAATCTCTCAGGCATGCAGGTTTCCTCCGTATGTTGTGCATTTTAGGTTAGGTTCCTTTTTTTTGTGATATCATTGCGTTCCTATGTACTAGTTAACCCTACCTTTAATATTGACCTTCCATTATCTGCTCTGAAAATATTTTAAGTCATCCTGATATCACGCAGCGCGCATTGCTGAGCTAAGGACCAATTTCTATCTATCCTTTTTCATAAAGGCTTGAATTCCCCGAAGGGTTAGGCAGAGGTGTCCAAATTTACACCCACACTTTGCCGGTATGTTTAGGTCCCATGTAAATAGGGGGCGAACCTATTGCCATTGACCGGTCAGAAATCCAGACTCCGAGCTGCTACTGAGAATTTTATAGCAAAACTCAATAACACTTTGCTCAACTTGGGAATCGACTGGGGACCTCTAGCATAGTGGTTGCGCTTGGAACAACTAGACTAAAGAGGCAGACTATAATTTTACTTTCTCTTTTCTAGATTGTGGTAATTGTATTTTACTATTCATTTTAGAAATAAATAATTTTCTTTCTTTCTATGCATGAATCTAGCTTGGGTTTGTCGCACTGATGCAGCCATTTAAATAAAGGATATGTTCTGCAAAGAAAAAAAAAATGAAAACAGACTGCCTCATTAGTCTAGTGGTCCGAAGTGCGACTGCTGCGCTAGAGGTCCTGGGTTCCATCCCCAGGTCGAACAAAGTGTTATTGGGTTTTTCTATGAAATTCCCAGTAGCATCTCGGAGTCTGGATTTGTGCCCGGTTAACTCACCTCCATTACATGGGACCTAGACCGGCAAAATGTGGGTGTACATTAGTACACCTCTGGAACACAGGCGTGATGGTAACATAACGTAACATAACAATGTTATGTCTAAAAAACAACTTGTCCTTTCGATAACGCAAAAGTTCCTCAAATAAGATGGACAGACGACTCCCAGTGACCTGGTAAAGGTCACTGGGAGTTGTTTGATGTAGGCTGCATATAACCAGTCGTTGTGGAACTCTATATGAGTACAGCTGATGATGATGATGATATATAGCAAATTGTCAGACTCTACAAACGACTGTATTTACAAGATACTTGTTACAAAATGAATATAATGAAATTAACATTATTTACCTTAATTTTTTTTGATGCTTTAAATTTAAACAGCTGAAAAATTATTTTATTGCAAACAGTGACTGCTGAAATTTACAGGGTTGAGTATAGTACCTAGTTAAAACAATCATTCATTTTTTTTTCGTGAAAGATTCTTTGATGATAAAAATATGTGTTTTTTATATAATTATGGGATAACTAGGCAAACGAGTAGGCGAGCTACCTGGTGCTAAGAAGTCGTCACCGCCCATGGACATCTGCAATTCCAAAGGGGTCGTAGATGCGTTACCGGGCCTATTTAATGAAAAGAAAGGGGAAAGGAGAAGGAAGGGGATTGAAGGAGGGATTGGGCCTCCGGCACTCCATACCCACCGTGCGAAAGGCTACTGCTACTCGACGTCGAAATTCTCTGCGAGGGTAGTACTTCCCCGTTCGTGCCGACCCATTCATGCTGGCATGTAGACATGCCAGTGAGGCACTACTACTACTAACTTCTATCACGACGGTGACAGAAAACATGTTAAACATTTAGAAGTATAAAAATTACTTCAATATATTTAGTTTTTTTAGATATCTTGATGACATTATTGTTTTTTTGACTGCCTCGTTGGTCTAGTGGTCCCAATCGCGACTGCTACGCTAGAGGTCTTGGGTTCGATCCCCAGGTCGAGCAAAGTGTTATTGAGTTTTTCTATGAAATTCTCAGTAGCAGCTCGGAGTCTGGATTTGTGCCCGGTGAATGGCAATAGGCTCACCCCCTATTACATGGGACCCAAACATACCGGCGAACTGTGGGTGTACATTAAGTACACCTCTGCCTAACCCTTCGCGGAATACAAGCGTGATGGTATGTTATGTTATTATTGTTTTTGCAACAGTACATGCTATTGTTGTTTTCAAACTTGAGTGATTGCATGTTCAACAAAATTTAAATTAGTCTAAGCAGGGTTCGATTGTCAGGTCGAGCGGAATCTGGATTTGTGCCCGGTTAATGGCAATAGGCTTGCCCGCTAGACTAGTCAAACATACTGGCGAAGTGTACGTGTACAATAGTACACCTCTGCTTAAAGCATCGGGCAATTCAGACGTGATGGTATGTTATGTATATATGAAATATAGGGTTTCGAAGAATACTGTGGTAAAATAAAAAAATACAACTAAATTGAGAATGTCTCACTTATTTTGAAGTCGGTTGAAAAGTACAACGAGATTGCTTATTTGGACAGCCCTGAAAATAATATTCAATTTACAATATTTACCTCAATACCATTAGGTATTTAAAATAAAGAGTAATAATAAAATATTTTTATTTAAGAAATTATATGTATATTGGAGATACATACTTATATACCCTTTTGGGGTATCAGTTGGCAACGAGACACCACCAAGCGCAGCCATGGATATCAAAGGCAGTGAAGTAGATTGTGTCAAGTTCAAAGTAAATGGTGTGGAACATACAGGTCAGAAAAACAAGGACTCAATTATATTTAAAAAAATCAAGTACTGCCTCATTAGTCGAGCAAAGTGTTATTGAGTTTTTCTATTAAATTCTCAGTAGCAGCTCGGAGTCTGGATTTGTGCCCGGTTAATGGCAATAGTCTCGCCCCCTATAACCTGGGACCTAAACATACAGGTGAAGCGTGGTTGTACTGTAGTACACCTCTGCCTAACCCTTCGGGAAAATAGGCATATAGGAAAATAGTTTCTTTTAAATCTAGTATTTTTCCTTTTTTTATGGGATATCTCGGCAAATGAGTCGTCGTCACCGCTCTCGGACAACTGATAAACCACAGGAGTTGTAGATGACTTGCAGACCGGATTTAAGGGAAAGGAAAGGGATAGGAGAAAAGGATAAGGTAGGGAACTGAGGGAAGGATTGAGCCTCCCGCGCTCTACACTATCCGTACGAAACGCAACAGTATGCTACTTGACGTCGATATTCTGTGGGAGTATTGTACCCGGCCGTGCCGACCCATTCAAGCTGAATGTAGGCATGCCAGCGAGGCACTATTACTACTAATGGTATTAATGGTTGTTATAATTTTTAAATACATACCATCACGCCTGTATTCCCCGAAGGGTTAAGCAGAGGTGTACTAATCTACACCCACATTTCGCCGGTATGTTTTTAGGACCCATGTATTAGGGGGCGAGCCTATTGCCATTAACCGAGCACAAATCGAGACTCCGAGCTGCTAGTGGGAATTTCGTAGAAAAACCCAATAACACGCTGCTCGACCTGGGGATTGAACCCAGGACCTGTAGCGTAGCAGTGCCGCTTAGGACCACTAGTATGACTAACTAAGAATGACTGAACTAATGAGGCAGTATTAATGGTTGTTAATATTTTTACCCTCGACGCAAAAACGACGGGGTGTTACGGTTTACTATTCTGTGTATATGTCTGTCTGTGGCATCGTAGCTCCCGAACGGATGAACCGATTTTGATTTTTATTCGTTTGAAAGATGAATTCGTCGGGACTGTTCTTAACTATGTTTGATGAACATCTGTCGCTTTTTAGTTTTTATATTTATTACGATTCTAAATATTCCTTCCCAGTGGGCAGCGATGTCTCCTCAGACATCATGTTGCTGGATTACCTCCGCCACTACCTTCAACTGCGTGGTACTAAGTACATGTGTCGCGAAGGAGGCTGCGGATCTTGCATGGTCACAGCTGCTAAGACTTCTTCATCAGCGCACGTGGCTATCAATTCTGTGAGTATCTTCAAACTTATTATGTATTAGCATCAGCATCAAGTTTTGTACGAGTATGATCAGCCTAAAATGTTCCCAATGCTGGGACATAGGCCTCTTTTCGGTGAGAGGAGTGGGCCGTAATCCACTACGCGGGCCCAGTGTGGGTTTGCAGATGTAACATGTCTTAGAATTTCTGGTTCTAGTACATGCCGGTTTCCTCATAAAGTTTTCCTTCACCGTTTTGAGAGCAGTGGTGATGAAATAATTTACACAAAGTGAAGCGCCTGTCTGTGTTCCAACCTACGATCCACAAATCGTAAGTCGCGGCCATTACCACTGGGTCACCACGACTCCATCACGTATTGTTCAATTTCGAATAAAGATTGCTTGCAATCCTAAAAATCCCAAACATCATTTCCAGAAATCTTTTGATAGCCTACAAGAACTGCAAAAGCACCATTATATACGTATATGATATGTGCAAAAAATATTTGCATGAATAAGCTTAAAAAAGTAGACATACATAAACATACCATCACGCCTGTATTCCCCGAAGGGTTAGGCAGAGGTGTACTTAATGTACACCCACAGTTCGCCGGTATGTTTGGGTCCCATGTAATAGGGGGCGAGCCTATTGCCATTCACCGGGCACAAATCCAGACTCCGAGCTGCTACTGAGAATTTCATAGAAAAACTCAATAACACTTTGCTCGACCTGGGGATCGAACCCAAGACCTCTTGCATTGGAGTCGCGATTGCGACCACTAGACCAACGAGGCAGTCAAAAAAAGTAGAAAAAAGTAGAGTCGATTTTATATCCTGTTTAACCCTCAATTATAACCCTCAATTTCTATGAGGGTTATGCCGGGGGAGGCTAAGGTTCTTGAGTTCACAAAAACTAAAATTTTTGGTTTAGTTATTGTGGAGATGTAAGTTTTGCTGTACAGAGTTATTATTTTTACAATTTGGAATCACACGAACTAACGACGGAACTAACATTGCGATCTAGGATTTAAAGAAAAATATACTATGCCATCTAGTGGTAGCAGACAAAACCAATCGCGGCGGTGTTTTATAATAGAGCCGATAGATGGCCATAATGTGCCGATACATGGCTATTCATATAAATACCTACGTGAATTTGAATCCAAGTGTCCGTCAGAATAGATTGACAAAAATCCGAAGTGGTCTGTATCTTCACGAAATGTATACCAAAAAACTGTACCTAAACTGTTCTAAATAGCACTTCACACGGAGTTATATTAAACACATGGTGCATGGTCAACTATCCTGAATTTCTGAAGTCAGGTAGGCTTGACAATTTAACCTAATTCATATAATTTCTGAAACAGTGTTTGATTTCCATCGCATCGTGCCACGGTTGGGACATCAAAACTATTGAGGGTCTTGGCAATAGGAAGGATGGCTACCACAAGCTGCAGACTACGATGGCAGAGAACCATGCAACCCAATGTGGCTACTGCACTCCTGGTTGGATCATGGCTATGCATGGGTTAGTAGATGTATATTGTGTGGTTTTAACAGGAACAATTAAAGGCGTAGGAATAGTACAAGTACAAGACCAAGTACAAGAGTTTGTTATCGGATTGTACTAGGGGAGACGCTAGCAGATATTCTGTCTGATTTATTTTGATATCAACCATTGTTAATAAAGTTATTTACAATCTACCCGGTTCATTACGCATCGTCACGTTCTGCAATTGATAATGTAAGCAATTATCAAAAGGTTAAATACCTAATGTAGCTTGTGATATTTTAATGGCCGCATCGACCACAAGTATTCTTTGTACGACCGTTATGTCGAAAATACAAAAGCCTAATTTTGATCTTTTATGAACGAAATTATGTCACTTACCTTCTTGCATATCAATATAATTGACGCTGCTCAAATTTTTACTGCACAGTTTATTCAGTAGGTACATATTTTCAGTGTCATCTTATATTATTTTACGTCTTTTTTGCATCTTTATCATTTTCTATGATTCGATTATTTTTTGTACTGTAGCCTAATGGAAAGTAAAAAGGACCTTACCATGTTGGAAATAGAACAATCATTTGGCAGTAATCTTTGCCGATGCACTGGCTACAGACCTATCCTCACTGCTTTCAAGAAATTTGCAAAAGACGCTCCAGCATCAGAAAGGATAATGAATATCGAGGACTTAAGCTTATGCAAGAAAGCCGGAGGTTGTTGCAAAAATGCAAGTTTTGAAACAGATGATTGGTGTATGGTTCGTCGAGATGATTACAGCGAGGAAACGATGAAAAAAATTGTGCTGAAGGATGGAAAAACGTGGTACAGGCCTATTAAACTGGATCAAGTTTTAGAATTACTGTCGGAGAATTCAGAATCCTATATGTTGATTGGCGGCAACACTGCTAAAGGTAATATTGATTTGATGCGATGCGAAGTAGAGCTCAAGTAAGCTCCAATCATATTTCTATAATATATCTATAATCAAAGTCTATCGTATGTATGGGAGGGTTAGAGCTCGAGAGGGTATTTTACTTGAATCTCGTTATTCATTTAGGACCTTGTTTGTACTTTAAAAAAGACAATCGTCGTACATAGGTCGTAACATTCTAGAAAATCTTTTTAGTTTTTGCCACTAAGCTATATTGCTGTGCTTCAATTTGTTCTCATTGAAGGGATAAGAGTATGACATGTCACGTTCCAACTTCTTCTATTTGGTTGGAAATCATCGGTGATCTAATTTTTTATTAACTAAACCAGCTCTCCACACTCGGAATTTCCCCTGCATCGTGTTTTATGCACACAAATTTTCACATACAAAAACATCTAGACCCGGAACAAACACCTGCAGGTTTGAAATAAAAATGCAAATTCATTCAATCATTTTACCCCAATTTCTTAACTAAAAATATAAAATAGTTATTTTAACAGCATCAAATATTTCATTACAGGAGCATTCCCAATAGATGAATACCCTAAAGTTCTGATAGACATCAGCTGTCTCCAAGAGCTGAAAGCCAATGATTTTGACCAGAACCTTATAGTGGGGGCAGGGCTGACTCTCACAGAATTCATGGATGTTCTGAAGACTGGAGCTAAAGAAGATTACTTTAGTTATTTGTCAACATTATATGATCATGTGGATTTAGTAGCACATATACCTATTAGAAATGTAAGTCTTTTTTTCTTAATAACGTTTCTTATAACGGAAATCGCTAATTTATCTTCTTAGGTATGATCTTCAACTTAGGATGTCTCTTAAGCCAGCCTTTTCGTAGTTCTTTTTTGGTAGAATGAAAATGAAGAATTTACAATGTTTTTTCTGAATATTTTTCCTATATACGTATTTTATTTCAGGTGGCTACTATCGCAGGGAACCTGATGATCAAGCATACGTACAATTCATTCCAATCCGACATATATCTCCTTTTGAATACTATTGGTGCTCAACTAACTATCGGTAGGTGATTTTGCACCGTATAGACTATTTTCACACTGGAAATGTCGTGTACAACATTGTCGGGCACTCTGCAATATATTTGGAGTTTGATTTTTTTTTGGTTTTTGTATTTTTGCTGTTTCCTATTATTATTGTAGCATAGTATGTCTATTAGCAGTATGTATATCTATATTTTGTAATTTCAGTTGATTGTAATGGTTCGAAACAAGTAGTTACAATGGAATATTTCTTAAAAGTAAATATGAAAGCAAAAGTGATCTTAAATGTTTTGCTGCCTCCTATGAGCGATGAATACAAACTTGTTACTTTCAAGGTAAGTTCACTAAAATATTCTGAATCTTACCATGGATAATCCAAAAAAAAAAAACAAATTGATTTGACTTAAGCTTTGTGTGACGAAAAGTAAAGATGAAGACGCTTTCAGTTTGTGGGTGGATCACATTACTCGTAACACTAAGCATGTTAGGTATTGTTGATTTTCACAAATTCACAATACACATTTCTTCCCACGAAGACTTATATTTTTTTTAAGATTACGAGCGAACATTAGGGTTGCTTGATAGCAAGCTATAGGTATACGCTAGAATCGCCAGTTGTCATCTTGATACTTCAAAAGTTAAGACTCATTTGCCCAGTAGTTGTATTGTGTTCAATTTGAAATCAAATGATATTTACGCATTGCTGCTTCATCATCATCATCATCATCAGCCTATACTAGTCCACTGCTGGACGTAGGCCTCCATTGCTGCTTATCGGCAGAATATTTAACAAAATGTTGCTATCGACCCTAAGAAACTTAGAAGTAGGGCTCTGCCACCTCACATATACAATACACCCTATTCATTTATTACGTGTTTAAATACGACGGTCTAGGACCAAATATAGTAATTAACGATACGACTTTCAAGAATCTTACTCACAGAATCTCCGACATACTGTCAGGATCTTTAACCATTCATCGGCAAACAGGTCACAGTTGAATTTCAATCAAAAAGAGCGTACAGAGCAGTAAGAGTGCGAGGTATAGGGGAGTTATCACACATAATAGACCAAAATGCTATTTGATTTCAGGTGATGCCAAGAGCTCAAAGTTCTCATGCTGTTGTCAACGCTGGTTTTCTTTACAAACTGAATTCGAGTAATCAGGTTGAAGAAGCCAGAATTGTCTACGGAGCTCTGTCAGTTAATTTCACTAGAGCGACCGCAACTGAAAGCTATCTGGTCGGAAAGTGCTTGTTCACTAACGACACTTTGCAAGTAGCTCTGAAGGTATTGGATGGCGAGATGGTCGTGGATGATAGTCCCCCAGAACCATCTGTAGAATACAGAAGGTACCTAGCAAAGGCACTGTTCTTTAAGGTAAGGACCGAAATTAAAGGCTTTGATGAAAAACTGCCAAGACATTCGCAATAAATAATTATTTAGTGACTTTATTGTTTTATCAAGATAAAAAGTTAACTTTTAAACATTTGTATTCATTGCGTTAAAAAAATGAAATAGTAAAGAATAGAATCATATTTAGAACTGATAGTAGCAATGTTCTTACGTTAGTTTATATGAACTTAACATAACCATACTTATCTACAGTTTGTTGTTCACAACAATTTCATATTACGGAACCATACTAAATCATTATATAGTCATTTTGTAACGTGAATTTGTATGAACTTAAGATAACATGGCATCACGCCTGAATTCCAGTACATACAAATTAAATTTAATACAGTTTGTCCGAAATAACTTAGACCGAAAATAGTTTTAACTTTTAATATAATTATTCGGTGTAAAGACACTTATTGTATCGATTCGATTGTAATTGATTTGCATTCCGGATCATGATTGCTTACTTATTTCCATATTTATGCACAAAAATACTTTATTAAGCAATTTTACCTCCGCGGTAGTTTGAAACAACTAACTTCAGACGCGCAGAGTTATTTCAAACAAACTGCATCTATGTTGCACAAAAATTATATTGTATATAAGCTCGTTTCTTTCTGTAAAAAAATCATTTATTTTATATTTTAGAGTCTTCTAAATCTCTGCCCGACCCGTGGAACCCGCATTGAGTCTGCAGTCACTGATATACATAAAAGTAGACCTTGTTCAAGTGCGAAACAGACTTACACTACCGATTCGTCACTATGGCCAATGAATCAACCTATCGCTAAATTGGAAGCAACGGTAACTATTTTATAATTAGGACGGTCGCTCCCACTGCAGGGCAAACATCCTTCCTCTCTCCTCTCTCTTCCTCCCTAACCTTCCTTTATGTCGTGGTAGGGCCACGCTGTTCGCAGCATGAATGGGCCGGCTTGCCCGGGGAAGTACCACACTCTCGCAGAAGACCGACGTCCGAGTAGTAGCGTTTAGTTACTGCGCTTCGTTCGGTGAGCGAGAGGGCCGGAGGCCCAATTCCTCCCCCAATCCCCTTCCTTCTCCTTTTCTCCTTCCCCTCCCTTTCCCTAAATAGGCTCGGCAACTCATCTGCAACTCCTTTGGTTTTGCAGATGTCTATGGGCGGCGATGACTACTTACCATCAGGTAGCTCGCCTACTCGTTTGCCGAGTTATACCATAAAAAAAAAAAAACATCCTTCCTCTCCTTACTGTATACGGATTTTTCGGCTGCATAAGCATAGCATAGTCAGCCTATAATGTTCCCATTGCTGGGACACAGGCCTCCCCTCGGTGACAGGGCGTTGGCCGTAATCCACCACGTGGACCCAGTGCTGATTGGTAGATGTCACAAGTCTTCGAATTCTTGGTTCTTGGACATGCCAGGTTCCTCACGATATGTTTGCCTTCACCGTTTTTGGGAGCAGTGGTGATGAAATATTTTACACAAAGCATTTAGCATCTCCATCTGAGCCTGGTTTGCAGCCCTGATTGGTCAGACGAAGATAGTCAGTTGGCCAGTGCTCGGCATTACTCTAGCTCACAGAATATATTATTCAATTTTTCCTTCCAGATACAATGTGCTGGAGAAGCGCAATATACTGACGACATCCCATCTTTCACTGACGAAGTATTTGGTGCATTTGTACTTAGTACTGTTGCCCTAGGTACCATTATCAAGATGGATGCCAGCGAAGCATTGGTAAGCTAAATAATATTTTGACCTTACAGTATACTTAACATACCATCACGCCTGTATTCCCTGAAGGGTTAGGCAGAGGTGTACTAATGCACATCCAGTATATTTCAATTACGAGTCACTTGTTTTCAGTGTTTAGATGGTGTAATAGCTTTTTACACGGCCAAAGATATACCTGGCTTGAACTCTTTTACCCCTGCGGATGGTGCATTTACTGTAGCTAACGAGGAAGTATTGTGTGGGGGAACCGTCAAATACTACGGTCAACCAATCGGCATTATTGTGGCTGAAAATCAGCACATAGCCGAGAGAGCTGCAAAACTTGTAAAAGTCAAGTACAGTAATACAAGCACACCCGTTGTAGATATAGAAGAGGCTAAAAAAGACAGTTCCAGGAATACTTTATACATTTCAATAGATGCTACTAATCCTGGGACAGACGTATACAAGACAATAACTGGAAGTAATGTTCTACATGGCCAGTATCACTTCCACATGGAAACCATTGTCTGTGTAGCTAAACCTACGGAAGAAGGATTGGAAGTGCATCTATCAACGCAGTGGATGGATGGACCACAAATTATGATATCGAGGGCGTTAAATATTAATCAGAATAAGTAAGTATTTAATACATATTTAAATTAATTTTAAATCACTTGTGCGTTATTAAATGGCATACCACCGAAATCCACACTTTGCAGCAGAACATTGATGAAGTTTCCACAGTACTTTTTAGACCTAGGATATTTGCTTGTTTAATACTTTTCAGTAGTTTTTCGTAGTTGGGTTCTAGTTTTTAAACTTTATAATTTATTTAACACTTTTTGGTGACATGTGCAAGTTTAGCAGTCTTCAATCGCCGATGGAACAAAACATAAATAATCATTCGTCAAATAAAGGGATGGCGATACTAGTAAGAACGATTCGCCATAAAGAAACTGCTATTACAAATTACATTTCTTCAGGATTGATGTGCATGTTGGTCGTGTTGGTGGCTCGTATGGCATGAAGATAACTCGAAGCAACCAGTCAGCAGTGGCTTCCAGCCTTGTGGCACACAAGCTGAACCGGCCTTGTCGAATTATTCAGCCGTTGACAACCAACCTTAAAGCGCTTGGTAAGCGGATGCCGACTGTTGCTGATTATGAGGTACGTGAATTTTGTGACATGGAAAATTTATATAGGAATAATCATGTTAAGAATTTGCTTAAGATGATTCTGCCTAAGGAGTATCAAAATTTATCTTCCAGTATTAAAACTGTGTTTTTTTGCCATTGTTTTTGCATCATGAGCGGTATGAGAAACAAACCATGTACAAACAACCATTCTAAAGATAATTAAGTTGGATTCTATAGATCTTATAAATTAATTACACTTCATGCTTTTTCTGAATAACTCTTATGTCCAGTATACAGTATACTTTTTTTTCAGTGCGCAGTGAATAGTTCAGGAGTGATGCAATACTTAAACGCAAATATGTATACGGATAATGGGTATAAGGTCAATGAGCCTGTTGGAGCTTATGGTCTCGATGTGTATTTTAATTGCTACGATGTAACTAAAGTAAACTTCAAAACATATGACACTATTACTGATACAGCTAAAAATACCTTCTGCAGATCACCAGGTAAAATAGTAAAAAACATTGCAAAACTACAAATTGATAGCAATATTATTTATATCATTTTCAACTGCTTCATTAGTCTCATGATTATAATTGAAACTGCTATACTGGAGAAAAAAAAACCATTAACACGGCTCGATTTGGGAATCAAACCCAGGACAGGTTTGATTCCGAGGCTATCAAAATGAATACAGACCAACGCGAATGGACTGACAAACATACTGACACACTTTTTTTTATTTACACTTATAGATGCAATTATGAAGAATTTTAATTATACAAACTATATTCAATATCGTTTCGTACTACTTTACTGATTTTATCTTTGAAGAAAGAAGTATCTATGCAATTATGTTTTACAAATTTTGTGGCAGTTCTTGAAATAGCTAGGTTGTGATAAATATATAACTTGTTTTATGTTACCAGGTTCACTTGAGGCAGTCTCTAACTGTGAAATGATAATGGAAAGAATTTCCTATGAAATGTCTTTAGACCCAATAGATGTCCGTCTAGCTAATCTAGACAAAACCAATTTTAGTGAAATGGAAAACGTCCTAACTACACTAAAAGCAAGTTCTGAATATACTACTAGAAGAGCTGCAGTAGATTCTTTTAATACACAGAATAGATGGAAGAAGCGGGGATTAAGGTTCGCTTTCTGCAGATGGGCTCCTGTAGGGGGCATGTATCTAGATATAAATCTATCGGTATACCATGCAGACGGTACTATTGCGATCACTCATGGTGGTGTTGAAATGGGACAAGGTCTGAATACTAAAGTTGCTCAAGTAGTCGCTCACCTTCTAAACGTTTCTTTGGACAAGATTCAAATCAAACGCAATAATACTACAATAACACCAAACAGTTTTGCAACTGGCGGAAGTATATCTGCCGACTGTCTAATTATTGCTGCAAAGAAATGTGTAGAGCAGTTGACGACAAGATTGGAGCCTGTTAAGGCTACTTTGACAAATCCAACTTGGGAACAACTAGTGACCGCAGCATATGCGGCCGATGTAGACCTTCAATGCCATGGTTTTGTGGGTGTTACTGAAGCGCAGACATATAGTATTTATGGTATGGCATTAACTGAAGTAGAAGTGGATGTCCTGACAGGAGAATTTGAAATATTGAGGGTTGACTTATTGCAGGATGTAGGGGTTAGTATCAGCCCCGAGATTGATATTGGACAAGTAAGTATTTTTTCATATTACAGTAATTTAACTTATTGTATGTACTTTGTTGTATTTGAGCTAAAAATAACTCAAGCCATTGACTTACAAGTGTTCAATATTATTTTATACTATTTTCATTATTCTATAACGCTCAATATATGTTAGTTTAGTCTTACTAGGTTGTCATCAAAATGACAAAGATACAGTTAAACATAACATAACATAAACATAACATACCATCACGCCTGTTTTCCCCGAAGGGTTAGGCAGAGATGTACTTAATGTACACCCACAGTTCGCCGGTATGTTTTAGGTCCCATATAATAGGGGGCGAGCCTATTGCCATTCAGCGGGCACTAATCCAGACTCCGAGCTGCTACTGAGAATTTCATAGAAAAACCCAATAACACTTTGCTCGACCTGGGGATCGAACCCAAGACCTCTAGCGTAGCAGTCGCGCTTGGGACCACTAGACTAACGAGGCAGGCAAAGATACAGTTAATTATAATTTTAAAGAGATTTTTAGACGGCAAACAAGCTATCGAATTCAATATTGTTTATACAATGCTGCTCAGTGGCTAAATATTTCGGAATGCACTGATATCTCTTTAGTAGGAGCTCTGTTTTTTCTTAAATATATTTTTCCTCAACAATCTTAAACGTTTTCATTCAGGTTGAGGGAGCTTTCATCATGGGTCTTGGCTACTGGACGTGTGAAAAGCTTGCCTATGACTCTTCCACCGGCGAGATTTTAACAGATAGATCCTGGGACTATCACTTACCGGAAGCCAGGGACATACCGCAGGACTTCAGAGTGAGCTTTCTAAAAGACTCATACAGCAGTAATAAATTATATGGATCTAAAGGTAAGAAAAAATCTTCAGAAAATACAACCTTATTTTAACTGTAAAAAATTAAAGGACCATTAATATGTAAAACATCGCGAAAAAATTAATCAGCTGTTGAAATGTATCACCATCAACCCATTACATTGTCCCACTGCTGGGCATGGGCGTCCTCTAGTCTGCCACGCCGGTGTACTCCGAGTTGGCACTCTTCAGACTGGCTGTAATTATGTTGGAGATTGAGTCATGGCCAGAATTACCATTTTTAATATATTTTACAATTTTTAACTATTGATAATATTTTTTTAATGAACAGCCGTCGGAGAGCCGGCAATATGTCTGTCGGTATCGGTAGCGTTGGCGCTCCGAGAAGCAATGACTAACGCGAGACAGGAGTGTGGTACACCTACCAATACTTGGTATAATATTGGTATGTATAAAGTTTAAATGAATCTAAGAATCTTCACAGATATCTACACTCTTCTTCTTTACTAAATGAATTTATTCTTTACAGATATATTGAAGGGACTGCCTTATTAGTCTTGTGGTCCAAAGCGCAACTGTTACGCTAGTGGTCCTGGATTCCAGGTCGACCAAAGTGTTATTGATTTTCTCTATAAAATTCTCAGTAGCAGCTCGGAGTCTGGATTCGTGCCCGGTTAATGGCAATAGGCTCGCCCCCTTTCACATGGGACCTAAACATAGTGGCGAAGTTTGGGTGTATATTAGTACACCTCTTAATAACCCTTCGGGAAATACAGGCGTGATGGGATGTTATGTTATGTAAATAAATCGGTATTTTCATTTTCAGATGGACCCTATTCCATTGAGAAAGTATGCATGGCAATGAAAGCTGACACAGAAGACTTTAAATTATATTAGCATAATACTAAATTTTTAAAATCCATTCTAATAAAGAAAGAATCAAAGATGTTATGTCATGCCTCAGCATCTTGTTAAGATTAATGTTCTCTAAAGCAATTTTAGTGAAAGGAAAATTTGACTGCGGGCAGAATTCGATCCTGTGTCTTTTGGGTAAGCACACCAGACGCTATGACCAACTAAGCCACTGCGAGTCCCACCCGCCAGGTCGAAATTAGTCTTCACATTCTGAATTTACGTCTTTGAGGTGACGTCAGTGACATCTATTGGAAAGCAAGTTACTTTGCTTCACAACCGACATGATTTACTTTTACTTTTCCAGTTAGTTATTATAATTTAATTTTTTTTTAAATTGCATTTTCCATGTTAATATTATTATTAATAGTATTTTGTGTATTTTTTTTTTAATTTTAAGCAGTTCTTGGTGTACTTTATAATGATTTTTTGGTCTGTGATTTTTATTATTGGTTATTTATTTCTTGGTATTAGGCTCACACCTTACATGGTTAAATATAGCAGCGCATAGTAGATGTACTGTAAAGGAGTACAATTCTGCCTAAACCTTCGGGGAATACAGGCTTTGTGATTTGTTATATTATATACTTTTTCTTGATGTTTTTTCTTTTATAGCTGACCAAAATGTTAAGGTTTAAATTGTTTTCATTGAATTTTGTTAAACATCTATTTTTTTATTATAATAAATCTGTAATATTTAATTATTGTTGTTATTGTTTTTTTTTCTAGAAATTTAGTTCTTTTTTATAGCAATAACGACTGCATCCCTTCTCCATTTACCTATATAATATGTGCAATAAGCTGTCAAAAATGCTTATCAGGCCCAATAAAATCGTTCTATTCAAGCACGCTTGACCGTTTAGGTGACGATAATGAAGGAGACGCATAATGAGCATAATATAAAATGTTATCTTTGCTACGCCTGAAAAAGGCACTAAGTCTTGGACTGTTTAAAATGTAACACCTTTGTAAACACTTAGTTTGCAAATAAATGTTTTGATTTTGATTTTGACATTGAGAAAAATAAATAAAAGCCGTAAAAAGATGTGGTATTTAAACGTTTACTCTTCATAACTGTTAACTAGCTTAAAGCCTTGAGCCCACAGGCTATCACGAACCGTCAACAACTGTGTTGATTTAGGCCACTTTCCAACAACCCCACTATAATGGTTATCTTGGCCGTACGTAAACTTATTAATTGCAAGGATTACTGGTTTAAATGTCTTCTTAAACAAGTCGCTGTCGTTGACTCTGTCTAAGTAATATTAACATAACATCACGCCCGTATTCCCCGAAGGGTTAGGCAGAGGTTTGTGTACACCCACACTTCACCGGTATATTTAGTTCCCATGTAAAAGGGGTAAGCCTATTGCCATTAACCGGGCACAAATCCACACTCCGAGCTGCTACTGAGAATTTCATAGAAAAACTCATTGCTCATGCCTCATTAATTTAGTGGTCGCGAGGAGTTTGGATATGTGCCCGGTGAATGGCAATAGGCTGGCCCACTGTTACATGGAACCTAACAACCCACGACCTGTGGGTGTAACTTAATTACATCCCTTGGGGAATACAAGGTATTATAATTCATACAAAACAGGGTCAAAAGCGACACTGCCATTGATCCTAAGTAACTAATCTTCAACCTACAACATATCTTAATATCGCTAAACAGAAATGTCTGTACATATATGTTTGTCTAGCCGCCTATAATAATAAAACTCCATTATCGTCTTATCTTACACTACAAATATATCTGCGAGTAAATATTTCTTTCTTTCTTTCTAAATATATTATATACTACACGCATTTTGAGGATAGCTTTTGATTTTTCTAGAAATCGCTATTATTATAGAAGTAAGCGACTTAAGTAAAATAAGCGGCGCGCGGCGGTATCCTAATTGCTAGTGCATAGGACTTGCAATCATGTGGTAGCCGGTTCGAATCTCACCCATTGCACTATCAACGTGAGCCTACTCGTAACACAAGCATTTAGCTAAGTACGAGGGGTCAACAAGAATACTAGTAATGTCGAATGACCCACATTGCTAGTTAGCTTTTTTTTAAATATATTTCTAAAGTACCAGTATTGATGACTTAAACTGCCTCATTAGTCTAGTGGTTCTAAGCGCAACTACTACGCTAGAGGTCCTAGGTTCGATCCCCAGGTGGAGCAAATTCTCAGTAGCAGCTCGGAGTCTGGATTTGTGCCAGGTGAATGGCAATAGGCTCGCCCCCTATTACATGGGACCTCAACATACCGGCGGAGTGTTGGTGTACACTCACATTAGTACACCTCTGCCTAACCCTTCGGGAAATACAGGCTTGATGGTATGTTATGTTATGTTACCAGTATAAATGGTCTAATTGATATTAAAACCTTTGACTTTGACATACGGTAAGCAAAACTGTACTATCCTCCAGTAAAATAAGAACCATAATATAAGTCGTTCTATAAGATATTAAGCGCAAATCTCTTGGAATCCTCCGTAGTGAGGTCAGAGCTCATCCGGGGCTGCATTTCTGAGGCCTCCCAAGAGGTACTCTCGGCGCTTACTACACCTCTCTAGAGAGGCTTACGGAGGGAATGTTATGGTGTGCAATCGCCTAAGAAAATCTTATAAAAGCTTTGATTATTTAATGAAAGATCTTTTACATTTTTAGATACTAGATAGCGCCGGCATTTCCTATCTGATGACCTCTAAGAAGAAACGTCGAAACAAACTCTGAGAATCATGGTCTCTTTTAAATTGCAGACGGAAGTAGTAATAACTGTACTCACATTTTGTAGAAAGAGCAATAGCAGCTTTGAGTTGACCTGTTCTTGAAAACTGGGTCTATTTGTGATTTAGCAACTTACACGTCATCATTATCATTATGTTGAATTTTTTTTGTCTAAATCATTAATTTATGACCAAACCCTTACAATAAAATATTTTAAATATTAATCGAATAAAGAAGTCAAATCAAGTGTACTAATGTACACCCACATTTCACCGGCATGTTAAGGGGGCGAGTTTATTGCCATTAACAAGACAGAAAACCAAACTCTGAGCTATTACTGAAAATTTCACAGGAAAATCCAATAACACTTTGCTTGTCCCGAGAATCGAACCAAGTCCGTAGTATTCGCGCTTGTAACCACAAGACTAATCAACAGAGAACGAAAAGGATTCCATATTGAAAGCAAAACAAAACAAGTAAGTCTTATCTGATCAAAATCCTTATTAAAACCTGTATGAAAGACCTCGACCTCTCGAATACCGTATTTCGTCACATTTCCATCACATTACGTAACTACGGACCATGCAATTTTGCACGTCGAAGCCTTCCGTACTTCCCGGGCTTCGGATTTAGGTGGGATCCCTAAGAGATATAGGAAAATTATCTCTTTACTCACTACTGTATGTGGGTTGACTTATGAGTTCTGCTTTGAAAATGGACATCATTTTTAGGATTTCGGACCTTAGAAACATACATACCATCACGACTGTATTCCCCGAAGGGTTAGGTAGAGGTGTACTAAATATATACCCACATTTCGGGGTAGGCACCTAGGGGGCGAGCCTATTGCCATTAACCGGGCACAAATCCAGACTCCGAGCTGCTACTGGCAATTTCATAGAAAATCCCAATAACAATTTGTTTGGTCTGGGGATCGAACTCAGGGTCTCTAGCGTAGCAGTCGCGCTTAGGACCACTAGACTAATGAGGCAGTCTTCAGAAGAAAAAGAAATAACACTTTTATAGGATTACTTCGTTGTTCGTCTGTCTGTCGGTCTGTCAAGACGATTTTCCCTAAGGAACGCGTGGGTATCAAGTTGAAATTAATAACAAATTTCGTCGTCTGGTCTCTGCCTACCCCCATCGAAGACATGCGTGATAATATGTATGTACGGTCACCTACGGTCACCGGCACATCAGGTTATCACAAAATATCAAATTTTCTCAGACGAATTTGAACTTAATTACAAACACTTTAAGGTTTAAAATCATTAGGAGAAATTTTACAGTTTTGTATAACCTGATGTGATAGCAAAGACATTTAATACACTAACTATTAAATCTCTTTGTGTGATAGCGACTGTACAGGACTGGAACAGGAGTCAAAGTGATTCTGACTAGTTCGTTCGTAAAAAGTTTAAGTAAAACTGTATTTCTAAAATATTGTGCTAATTATAGAATCTTTACTCAAACTTGGCATGTAACTCTCTTTTGTCACTAACAAATAAAAAAATGTATAGACAAAACACGTTACTCTCGTCCCTCACATGACACATCATTAAAATCACAAGCTAAATGAATGGCCATGTCTCTCTCTCGGATGCAGTTTTCTTAAATCATCGTCCCCTTTCCATTGAGGCTGGTTTTCAGAGCACGTGCGACCCATCTTCGTGTGGAGCCAGCAAATACGCGACAATATTATATTAGATTCTTTTAGAAATAGGGAAGACAAAGACAAAAACATTTATTGCTCAAACTATGTACAAACAAAAGTGTTTAAGTCTCAACAGCCTACCCAAGCGGATAGAATAATTCTTTATTTTTTTTTAAATGCTTATTTTTTAACCATTTAATATTGCGAAATTTTCTCAAAGATATGAATTTTCTAATTAAAGAAAATTTCCAGTGGAAGAAAAATTCGACATCACAGACAGTGGTCTCGGTAGCTTAGTTGGCAAAGCGTCTGGTGTACTTAACCAGAGAGACGCAGGTTCAAACCCTGCCTGAGATCGTGTATGTATGTTTCTGTTTTTTATTTTCAAAAAATAATATTTAACATAACATCCCATCACACCTGTATTCCCCGAAAGGTTAGATAGAGATACATCTACAATTCGCTGATATGTTTAGGTTCCCATGCAATAGATGCGAGCCTCGAGGATTGAAATGAACCGGGCACATATTAATTTATCTAAACTCCGCGCTGCTACTGAGATATTTATAGACACTTTTCGACTTGGTTAACGAACCAAGGACCACAAGTATAACAGTCGCGTTTAGGACAACCACACTGATCAGCCAGCCTTTATCTCCTTGTAAATAGACAGCGCAAGATATCAACCATTTTCCATACATGGGGGAGCCCACAGTTTGATGAACCGTTTCATGTTTTAAATTAGTGCCGTAGAAAAATGTTGACTTTGAGCTGCAATAGCTTCAATTTGATTCAATACAATAATAAAATTACTTGACCGACACTTCCCTGCAAAACATTTGTCGGAATACCGGAGTTCCATTATACCTATAGGTACTTCTTCATTGACATGAACGTTGCATTTGCGTTGCTATATAAACCTGTTGAAAGAGACTGGATCCTGCAACACAGAGTATCTCCATAATTATGATTAAATAATAATAATAATGTAACTTTGGATGTACCGACGATTTAAAGAAGGTAGCTGGCAGCGGATGGATGCGAGCTGCCCAAAACCGGGATGGTTGGCGCTCTTTGGAGGAGGCCTATGTTCAGCAGTGGACGGCAATAGGCTGTTATGATGATGATGATGTAACTTTGTTGCAGCAATAAACATTATTATTATTACTCAGCAGAATATTTAGCAATGTGGTGGCAATTCAAATGAACTCAGCACATACCAAGTACAGTCACCATCAAATATATTAGAGCGAACAGCCTGTTCATAATTATCTGAGCAACGGGGGAAATTAAACTATCAACAATGGGATAAAATACATATCAGAATGACATCTGCTGTGTGTACGGTTCATTCTTTAACATCCTTTGTGTCACTGACATATGATTTAATTGTTCTAGTTGCTCAAATAATTATGAACAGTCTGTTTGAACAGATTTATTTGATGGTGACTGTACTTCTACCACTTCGAAATCTTAAACGTTCATCGCAAATTTCATGGCCCCAACAGCGTAGCATGCAAATGTTCTAACACGAACTAACGAGGCACTCGGCTCAGTTCTAACGAGTGCTATTCGAATGGTAGACATATTAGTCACTCTACACTCACTTGTCACTTGGTCACTGTGTCTATGTCTTGTATCTAGTCGACTATTCACTTACAGAAGGTCGATTGGCACAATGGCTGTTAGGGGAACGTAGGTATTTTGTCATGGTATGGTCTTATTAACGTAGTATTTAGTAGCAGGTCTTTTTAAATAGATTTATGGAACCCAATTTTGCCCTTTTTAACGCGTCAAAGACAGTTTTATGAAGATGATAATAAATAAAGATATTAAATAAAAGATTGGCCACGATTACTATTTTAAAGTTTACTAGCAATGTGGGTCTTTACTAGTATTCTTGTTAACCCTTCATGCTAAGCTAAATGCTTCTATTACAAGTGGGCTCACGTCGGTAGTCAGCAATGGTCGCAATTCTAATGGCCTAGCCACGCTACCGCAGCCTTACGTACGCTACCGTATTTTCCTTGACGTTTCGGATCCTTTACAGCATCTATGGTCACTATGTTGACCATGAAATTAAGTATTATCGCATTAACGCAATTAGATCCATAAAAATAACCTTTATGCTTATTTTTTAGCATTAAATATTGCGAAATATTCACAAAGATATGGATTTTCTAATTAAAGAAAATTCCTAGTAAAAGAAAAGGTGCTGACGTCGCCATAAGACGTAAAAGGTGGAAAAGAAATTCGACATCACAGGCAGTGGTCTCGGTAGCTTAGTTGGCAAAGCGTCTGGTGTACTTCACCAGAGGGACGCAGGTTCAAACCCTGCCTGAGATCGAATTTTTCTTTCACTAGGAATTTTCTTTAATTAGAAAATCCATATCTTTGTGAATAACCTTTATGTTAATTTATATTAATATTATATAAAGAGATAAAGTTTATGAATTTGTGACGATGTAGAACCAGATCGAATTAACCAATTTTGAAAAATCTTTCAAAATCAAAATTAAAAGAAATGAATAGTCTGCGCGGGAGAAGCCGCGGTCGGAAAACTAGTGTGTAATATTCGCGTTGTTGTCAGTATTAACGCGTTTTAACTGATGTCTTTGCTGTGCCCAAACAGGGTCCATAATGATACATTTTATACTTAAGTTTACCACCTAATTTACATTGTGGAACTGCAAATAAAGAATATGAATATATTATCCGAAAAGTTTTTATCAAATCTAACTAGTAGTTGACCGTTGGAGAATTTGACGAATGCTTCTACCTCAAAAATCTTTTTTCAGTGAGTACCAGTATGCGAACGGTCATAGTAATCCCTTTCAGCATTTTCAAACTAAACTGGAATTTGGGAGCCATCTTGTCACAGCCCGTTTATGTTGGCCAGCGGACCGTGACGTCACTTACTGTAGCGAGCTCGTTATATACGCCACATTCACGTACGTCAGCAGTTTAACTTCAAGTTTGTTAGAATAGTCTCTGTGTATTTTGGTAGCTTAAAAATCTAGGCAGACTTTATAGATAGTAGCTAGGTAGGTAGTCGTGTTACGTAGCATAGCTGTCAGGCCTGGGGAAGTATTACCCTCCCACACAATTTCAACGATAAGTAGTAGTAGTAGTGTCATGCTGAATGTCATGAATGAGTCAACTCGACCGGTGAAGTACTACCCTCCCACAGAATATCGGCGTCAAGTAGAAGTATGCATATTGTTGCGTTACGTACGGTGAGTCTGGAGCGCCGGAGGCCCAATTCCTCCCTCAGTTCCCTTCGTTATCCTTTAGAGGACCCTTTTCCTTAAATAAGGCTCGGCAAATGCATTCCCTTTAGTTTTGCATGATGTCTAGCAAAGCAAAGCAGGAAGTATAACAGAGATAAAAAAAAGTAGCAGTACATACATAGTATTGAGTTTTGTTCAGTGTGTGTGAAGCGCTGCAGGCCCAATTCCTCCCTCAGTTCCTTCTCCTGTTCTCCTTTTTTTCCTTTCTTTCTAACGCCAGGCAGCGGTATGGTTGTTTTATCACGTTGTTTATTGTTATTTGGCAATTATTAGATTGCCTGAATTTCATAGAAGGACCACTAGACTAATGAGGCATTCTACCATAATAATAAATAAACGCAACACGCAACTGACGGAAATCCCAGTGTCGTGCAATGTTTTTAAAATAAGCCGTAATTTATGGAATCGGCTAATTACTTTTTTCCCCAAATCCTTGCATTTGGGGGCTAAGATAAATCGCCTATTGGCCGAAAAACTGATGAGCTTTCTCGTTTACTCGCTGGACTTAGGAACCGCAAGTTTACGACTTTTGAATATTCATTATGGAACTGACACAGTGCGCCACTTCAAGCTGGTTTTACTTTACGAGGCAGGCAGATCTTTAGCTGGGAGTAACATAATAAGTATCTTAAAAGATTTTCTTCATATTATTATACAATCAATGAAAACGTTATGTATGTAGTTATCTTATGACATCTGTGTTTTGAAAAATATTATGTAGGTAATAAGACTGCCTCATTAGACTAGTGGTCTTAAGTGCGGCTGCTACGCTAGAGGTCCTAGGTTCGAGTCCAAGGTACAGCAAAGTGATATTGAGTTTTTCTTAGAAATTCTCAGTAGCAGCTCGGAGTTTGGATATGGCAATAAACTCGTCTTATCACATTGGACCTGAATTCGGGGAATAGGCGTGATTTTACGTTATACTATGCGTACAAGGAACAGTAAGTAAAAACTTTTTACCGCTCCGCGTCTCAATGTCTTTTTCTTATTTTCTTACCACTCGACGTTTGCTAAAGCAGATTTTCCCAACGATTTTCTGAGGGAACTCCAAGTGACTCATAAAAATAAAAACAAAATAATCGCATCCATTACATTGACTTAAGATTTTTTAAATATCTTCCGCGGAACCCGAGTTGGGAAAATTAAAATATAAAACGTCCCATAAATTTCCTATAGCTGTGTTACCAACTATCATATTGTCAAAACAAGACAAAACATTACATTTCACAGGTGTTATTTTTATGAATAAGTCAGATAGGTTTTTACCATACAATGCGCATACATAAATAGGTGGTTTGGTGATCCTTAAACCGTCTTGCACCTATATTCTAGCCGTAAAATGTGTGGTTGGCGTCCAATTGCGATTCCGATAAAACATGTTTTATAGGCGCTTTAGATCTAAGCCCTTCCTTCCTGCACCAAAATACGTATAGGAAATCTGGGTGCACGGCAGTGCATCGTCAAGTTTACAAGATATTGTATGGTTTGTGCTATACGGAGAAAGTAAATAAATAAATTCTTTATTTATTTTCTCTTCACAAAAGTTACCTTAAATCTAGACAAAGTTACTTATTAATATTATTATTATTTAACATCTTAAGTTTTATTAACTTATAGTGGCGAATATGAACGTAACATTGTGGATTGGAATACCTGTATTACAGGTCACCAAGAAAGTGTGAGGTTAGATAAATAGTTTTCGGGCAATTTCATCATCCTAGAACGTGTATATCAAAATGTCGCGGTGCACATGTAAGAAATGAAAGTACGAGCATACTATAGTCTAACTGACTGACTGTATGGATGGATAACTTTATGGATTGATATGACTGACTGAAGACTGACACTAGTGCACAGAAAAGGGGATAACCCTGCAGGGTTGCTCGACCACGACCAGTTATCGTCGAATCCAATGGCCGTGACTATAAAGGCAGGGAAGTGTGGTTTTTCTCTGTACTAGTCTGACTTGCGCTGCCGCCTTCCCAGGTGTTAAACGTTTAATTAGCATTTTCCGTACTATAAAAAAAGGTACGCCGGCAGTCTTATTTTCGTGTCAGTTTCTAAAGTAAAACATGTCAAATCAATTTATTTAGCAAATGGGCGAGATTATATTTGAAATGACGGTAAAATAATATTATCTCAATGTAGAAGACTTGGCACCAAAGAGATTTAATAGTACTAGTGTATTAAATGTCTTTGCTTGGCACCTATTTTGCCCTCGCCTTGCGGTGCAGCGATGACACATTTCGTCAACTGTGCCTTTGTTAAAAAATAAAACGCAAATGCACTCTCAATGCAATACCCCAAAGACACCACAATATTATAAATTTCCTGCCCATTATAAAATACGTATGAAGTTAGTATTAACATAATATAATAGAGCTCCATTTGTCCAACACTATGTTATGTAATATATAGAATTGGAGCTGGGTGGACTCTCATGAATAAAAAGATGCAATCCGGGGCAGAAACCAGCTGTTATAGCAGAATGCGATAGATTTGTAGCAGCTATTTTAGCTCGATAAGCTTGCAACAGGGAAACGTGAAAGAAATATAAAATTTAATTGATAAAACCACAACTGCTGCTGAACAATATCGCGTATGTACGTAATTCTGGACATGAATCTCTCTCCATCTCCGACATAAATACTATAGACACTAGCGTTGCAATATCTCTTTTTTTTGTCGTAAGTTTGCCGGCCAGACTTGAATCAACTAGGTCCATAGCTAAAACATCCTATGATAATAAAATTGAGGGACCATTCATCAACCCTGAAATTACGAAATAAAATCGTCAGGTTCATACATTTTCTTAGTGTGCAGTGATAGTAGGAAAAGTTAGGGGAAGGAGAAAAGGAGAAGGAAGGGGACTGAGGGAGGAATTGGGCTTCCGGCGCTCCACACACATTGTGCGAAACGCAACAGTATGCATACTGCTACTTCTCTTCGATATTCTGTGGGAGGGTAGTACTTCCCCGGTCGTGCGGACCCATTTATGGTGGCATGTAGACATACCAGCAAGACACTACTACAACTAAACTAGTAATTGAACTCCTGACGCTTATCCTACCAATCCTCAACCACCATTCACTGCAAAAGTTATAGGGGAACAACTTAGTAATTGCTTGTTTTGGGGTTAAGATTTACACCCTACCAAAGATTAAAAAACTTTCTAAATAAATCGGGCATTCAACTGAGATCACTCTACAGGCTGTTTTTTTTCTTAAAAGAGCTACATAGTGCTTTTTTAAGAAAAAAAATCTGCCTGTAGAGTGATCGCTGCGGAATAAACGAACATTCAAATCTTCTTTCTTTTCCTTGTATATAAAATCATTTGGCGTTTGTTAGTGTTGCTAAAACTTAACAACGGCTAGACTGATTTGGCTTATTTTGGTTTTGAAATATTTGTGATGTATGGTTTGAAGTCCAGCGAATGTTTAAGCGATGAGAAAATACGGAAAAATTGAACTCGGTAGGTGGCGATGCGATCGAGTTCAGGCAGGGCAAAGTGTGTCAAATCCACAAGTAGGAAATCGATACAAAATATACCCAAACACAAAACAAATATTTTTATGGATAACGCAAACATTTTGTAAGATAAATTATTACATAAATGTTTTACTTTACAGTTTTTGTGGTCCTTAGCAATGAAATTCAGGAACAATTTTTTCGTAAAACATTGAATATGTTAGAATACTTTCATGTTTAATAGAAGTATTAAACATTTAAAATATTAGAGAAGTAGTAGTATTCAATTGTTTAGACCATAGATAGCGTAGTGAAGTCAAACCCGTTGGAAGCTAGCGTGGTATACTTTAGCCTAACTCCGAGACTTTGATAATGATGATGCGATTTAAAATTAGTTATTAGCAGCAGTTTTTATTCATGGTTAAAGTATTGTTAATCAATAACAAATTTATGTCAGTGCTAATGAATGTTAAATCACCCTGTAGTATTTATTTATCCGCCAAATATCTAAACAAGCCCCAAACTACTCTAAGTAATGAATCATCTCATCTCGTAACCCAGCAACCATAAACAGTATTTTGATCTAAAAACTTTATCTAAGTAGTAAACAAAATGAGATATTTTGAGACTCGATCAAATAAGGCTTACTAAACTAACTTAATAATACTTCAGATTCTAGAAATTGAGAAAAAATGGCATGAATTTATGGATGAGGCTTTTCAAATACGTACTTAGGTACTTAAATAAAATACACAGATAAATATTATTTATTTCTGTAAATAGATTATTTAAATGCACTTAGTAGTTGTAGTGTCACGCTACCATGTGTACATGTCAGTATCAATGGGTTGGCTCGACCGGGGAAGTACACCCTGTACTACCCTCCCACAGAATATCGACGTCAAGTAGCAATATGCATACTGTTGCGTTTCGTACGGTGAGTGTGGAGCGCCGGAGCCCCAATTCTTCCCTCAGTCCCCTTCTTTCTCCTTTTGACCTTCCCCTCCATTTTCCTTAAATAGGCTCGGCAACGCATCTACAAATGCTTTGGTTTTGCAGATGTCCATGGACGGCGATGTCTGCTTACCATCAGGTAGGCCGCCTGCTCGTTTGCCGAGTTATCCCATTAAAAAAAAAACACTTTTAGAAGTCAATGGTTTAAATGATTTCAAACGAGACTATTCGCCTGAAATATCAAAAGTCTGAAGCCAAAAATAATTTATGTTAAATCTTACTTCTTACTTATAATATAGTAATATAAATGTGAAAGTTTGTGAGGATGGATGGATGGATGTTTGTTACTCTTTCACGCAAAAACTACTATACGGATTTTGACGAAACTTTACAGTATTATTGTATATAAATCAGAATAACATATAGGCTTTAATTTATAACGGTATTTTGGTAAATTCCCACAGGATTGGGAAAAATATAATTCACGCGGACGAAGTCGCGGGGAACGGCTATTAGACTAATATGTCACTTTGTGAATGTCATTTTTAGATTATGACAGCTCTCAAAACGGCCGCCTTTCACTGCTTCTTAATGTTTTATTATCTACCTAGTATCACTCGCGCGTTGTCATCCAAGACCTTAGGTGTTAAGTATCACTCGCGCGTTGTCATCCAAGACCTTAGGTGTTAAGTATCACTCGCGCGTTGTCATCCAAGACCTTAGGTGTTAAGTATCACTCGCGCGTTGTCATCCAAGACCTTAGGTGTTAAGTATCATTTGCGCGTTGTCATCCAAGACCTTAGGTGTTAAGTATCACTCGCGCGTTGTCATCCAAGACCTTAGGTGTTAAGTATCACTCGCGCGTTGTCATCCAAGACCTTAGGTGTTAAGTATCACTCGCGCGTTGTCATCCAAGACCTTAGGTGTTAAGTATCACTCGCGCGTTGTCATCCAAGACCTTAGGTGTTAAGTATCACTTGCGCGTTGTCATCCAAGACCTTAGGTGTTAAGTATCACTCACGCGTTGTCATCCAAGACCTTAGGTGTTAAGTTTCATATATTTTCCCATTATTTTCACAGGCTACATTGCCCTTCCAACTGAAGAATTATGTAAAACCCACGACCTCGAATACGGTTTCAAAATCTAATTAGGTAGGTGTAGACTATTTTTGACTGACTGCCTCCTTAGTCCAATGGCCCCAAGCGCGACAGCTACGTAAAAGGTCCTGGGTTCGATTCCCAGGTCGAGCAAAGTGTTATTGTAGATTAAAAAAAAATACTTACATACTGATACTTAAAAAGTAAATATAACGCCCATAATATTTTTTCTTGTTTCGTTATTCTTTGCACGAGTAAGTACAAACAAAATTATTGGATACATAGTTAAGAAAATAGAATTATGTGAAACATTGTTTACTGGGAGGAAATTGAACGAAGTACTTTAAGATAGTTCGATTGAATTGAGTGAAGAATGTTGATTTTCTTTTAAAAAATCTAAGATTATTTCACTATTAAAATCAGTTGATTTTTTATGAAGCATTTTCTTTCTACATTACTAATTAAGTAAGACTCAATGTTGAGTTAAGCTCGCCTAAGTACATTGTCTGTTCATAATTAATGTGTTACTATGTTTTTCTGTGTACAATAAAGAATAAAGAAGAACATTGAATATTATTAGTTAGCAAGAAATAATGCGAAATATCGATAACGATATGCATTTCGTAGTGAAACAAAAATACGATCTCAGGCAGGGGTCAAACTTGCGTTCCTCCGGTTAAGTATACCGGACGTTTTAACGATTAAGCTACCGAGACCACTGCCTGTGATGTCGAATTTCTTTTCTATATTCTACGTCTTCAGATGACGTTAGCAACATCTTTTGAAGACATATTACTGTGTTTCAACCACCACGACTTACATTACATTATTTTTACTGGTGACTGGTCGACTTGCTGGCTATCGTGTCTTTAATATGTATATATTTATTTTATTTTTCTTTTTTAACTCACAAGTTGACTGGGTTGCCTTGTAGGTCCTTGTAATCATGCATAATATTATTTTGTTTTCAAATGTTAATTGTATAATATTTAAATGTAAATGTGAGTACTATGTAGGTTAGCTTTAACTCGTATCAGATGTATAATAAACTTCTCTGACAGTTTTGAGTATTTCACATGACCTACACAAATGTCTTGCTGATCTGGTATCGTTGAGCTCCCTATAAAATGGTTGAGCTACACGATGACTGATGTATGCGTGCCGTCAGTTAGGACAGGTCAACTCAAAGCTGCTATGGCTCTTTCTTCAAAAGGCCTGTTCAGATTTTGCCCTACATTGTAAAACTCGCATATCTAATAATATCACTATTGTCTGGAGTTTAAAAGAGACCATGATTCTCTGAGTTTGTTTCGGCGTTTCTTCTCAGAGGTCGTCAGATAGGAAACGTCGACGCCATCTAGTAAAAAAATTAAAAAAAACAACTACTTGTAAAAGTGTCTGGAAAGATCTATTTACAGAAATAAATATCATTTCATTTATTTTTTTTGACTTGATCAAGACCCTAGTTATACGAGTGCGGATTAAGGTATGAACGCAGACAAAGTATGAAAAGGTCAACTCAAAGTTGCTATGGCTCTTTCTTCAAAAGCCTGATTAGATTTTGCCCTCCATTGTAAAACTGTCTAGACTTTAGAAGAGACAATGATTCTCCGAGTTTGTTTGGACGTTTCTTCTGAGAGGTCGTCAGATACGAAATGCTGGCGTCCTCTAGTTTAAAAAAATTCAAACTTTGACTTGTAAACGTATCTTTAAAGGATCTATTATCAGAAATAAATATAATTTATCATTAATGCCAATGCCATTCTCTTGAGTCTGCAAAACAGAATACAGAAGGTAGCGTTACCATATTATTGCATTATGGCAGAATATTTAGCAAAAGTGTCCACCTTAGAGCCAGATGAACTCTAGCAGTAGGCCTATCATCATAAAAAAACGTTATTTTATTATTAGTAACAAGCCGTTACCTACAGTTTCACTCGCATTCCAAAAAGATTTAATCCCTTTAACGTGTGCGTGTAATTGTGTTTATACACGGCAAGGCGTAGTTTTAGCCGGCCTCACTCTTTGTTTCCAAAGTTCCATCTTAACTTTTTATTTGATCTGAGGTACAAACATAAACACACATAGACAAAAATTCTAAATCTCTATTTTGTTTTCGCGTTTTTCTAATAAAAAACTCCCATATTAGTTTTTCTTTAATGTTAATAATCTATAGACTTCGCCTGTTACAACTTTATTATATTTTATGTAAAACATTCAAAATAATACAATAAATTTTGTTCCACGCATAAAATAAAATTACAATAAACTTCTTCAATAAATTATTAAAGCTATTACAATAAAGATATAAGCTTACATTATTAGCAATAACTAACATTTTAATATATTGTCAAGGTACATATTTATAGAGCTAATAAATAATTAACAGTGAATTTGTATCAAGAATCAAAAGGAATATTAACTAAATGAAATTATATTACATACATACATACATATTGTCACGCCTGTCTCCCATGGGGGTAGGCAGAGACTATAGATTTCCACTTGCTACGATCCTGGCACACTTCTTTCGCTTCATCTGCATTCATTAATCTCTTCATGCATGACCGTCGGTTTAGGGTGCTCGGAACCTGGCCTTTTTTAAGAACATCCGCAATTTGGTTGCGGTACGTTCGCCGAGGTCTTCCCCTTCCAACACGTCCATCCATCCATCGAAATTATATTTAACTCTGTAAATAGATCTTTTAAGGACACTTTTAGAAGTCATTTTAGTGAAGGAAAAATTCGACTGCGGGCAAGATTCGAAACTGCGTCTTCTACTTAGATACACCAGACGCTAGGACCACTAAGCCACCGCGAGTCCGACCTACCAGGTCTTACGTACGTGTTGTAAAAGTTTTTGAAGGGGGGTAGGATCTTATGATACACCTGGGTAGCCATTACCTTGTTTGTGATTTCTATCCATTAAATTTATAGGTCCCAGCACAAAAGTGGTGAGGCGATAGATACACCCATGTGGTTGTAGTTGGTGGGTCACCCACTCTGGGTGGAGTCCGACACGCCGCGTCACCTTCCCCGGGGGTGGACGTCCATACGTCACCAATAAAAGGCAATAGGGTGTAACTGTGATTCCGATTTCTCGTGCCAAAAAAACAATAGACGGATAGCTTTTACAAGCTTTGTTCTGGTGGATTCTTGCAACCCAATTTTGGAGCAGATATCTTCAAGTGATTGAGCTGAAATTTTGTATACACGTTTAGTACGAAAGAAGATTCATGGTAAGCTGGTTGATGTCATTCCAAATCCAATATGGCGGAACTTCCAAGATGGCGAACTAGTCCCTACTAATATTATAAATGCGAAAGTAACTCTGTCTGACTGTCTGTTACGCTTTCACGCCTAAACCACTAAACCGTCATTGATGGTAATTTTGGTATAGTTTGACTAGATAGAATAAAGCTTGAGAAAGGATATAGGCTACATTTTATCGCAAAAAAGTCTTGGAGGGGTTGAAATAGGGGGTGAAAAAAAGCCATGAAATTTTATATTAAGGCACTTGATAAGAAATAAATAAATATACTCATATTATGGGTGGAAAGCCTATTAAGCCTATATTTGGATAATTTACAATATCTCGCCTGAACGAGAAAAAACGAACAGCCAAAAACGTATAGTCCACACGGGTGAATGATAAATAAAATACAGGTATTTTCGTCAAAAAAAACATGTTACCCGGCAAAAAATTTCATATTACACGGAAATTTTCCACAATAACTTGCTAAAATAAACATTCTTTGGACATAAAGGGAACAATATGTGCCTACAAAAGGTACTGATATAGAATGCCATCAAAATTATGAACGCGCCTAAAGTTTATGATCCTGGAACGAAAAGTTGTGACGTAATAAAATACCTATGTAGAAAAAATAACTACTTTTCACGAATTTGGAGGCCTTGAATTGATACCTATTAGGTACTAAGACTACCTATTGATATATTAATTCATACTAATAAATATATAAAAACGAAACTACTCTGTCTGTATGTCTTGTTTGTTTTCTGTTTTTTTTTGTTAAGTTTTTACGCCTACTGAACTGCTGAATAAATTTGGTCTAAAAGGTCTTTAAAGGAGGCTACTGTTTGACTCAATAAGTCGAATGATTTCGAGTTAAATCGCAGGCGACAGCTAGTATCCTTAGGTATCATAAAACAAAGTCTATAAGCCGCGTCTCTGTATCTGTCTGATCGCAATACACTACTAAACGAATTTTCATGTGGTTTCCATCAATAGTCAGAGTGATTCATGAGGAAAATTTAGATCTATAATTTGTTAAGGTTTTGTGTAAATTGGTCGGAATATGACGGAAAAATAGGCCCCATGCAATAGGCTCGCCCCCTATTACATGGGACCCAAACATACCGGCGAACTGTGGGTGTACATTAAGTGCACCTCTGCCTAACCCTTCGGGGAATACAGGAGTGATGGTATGTATGTATGTATGACGGAAAAAATCAAGCGGCTAGAGAGCTTTTATCGAAAAGGATGCCATGCGAAAAAAAATTATTATATTACTCTAATGCTGCTTCTCTAAAATACTATACTACCCGTGCGAACCCGGAGCGGGTTGCTAGTATATTATAAATGTAAAATAATCCTGTTTCGATGTTTATCTGTTTGTATGTATCCGCCTAAACCGCTGAACAGTTTTCTGTAACATTTGGCAAATAAATAGATTGCATTCTGAAGAAGGATATCTTTAGTCTGAGAAGTCCTTTGAAATATGAGCAAAAACTTGGGCAACAGTTTAACAATCTGCATATTTGACTTCCAAAATGAGCTCGGATGCAAGCAATATCAACAAACAGTTCCACAGTTCAGGTCCGACTCCCCAACGGTTCATAAGTGCTAAGTATTTAACAACACTACAGAATAGTCTAGACTAAAACAATCATAGTCGGTAAACATTAATAGATATGGTAACGAGATCGTTCTAAACTTTAAACGGTTTTCTCCTATCTCTGTCGAGTGAGGGGCAAATCGTGATTAGAATTCCTCCTTTTTTTTAATTTAACGTTAAGATTTGGTAGCACTGGGAATTTCTCCGGTGTCATGGCAAACCCTGCAATGTTTGTTGAAAAAAATATTTTCATAATGGCGTTTACGGCGCCTTTTTTAAAGGATACTGTATGCTGAAGTTGTTTAGTGTGATTGTATTTATACCTATTATCACGCCTGTATTCTCCGAAGGGTAAACCGGTATATTTAGGTTCCAAGTATAGGGGGAAAGCCTATTGTCATTAAACTTAATAACAGCTTAGTCTATATGTGTGCTCCATATAGACTAAGCTGCTGATTTTTTTATGAGATATGGAGGCAAACGAGATTTTGGTAAGCGATTACCACCGCCATGGACATCCGCATCAGAGGAGTCACAAGTGTGTAGCCGAGAATGTCATTGAAAATCTCAATAACTCTTTGCTGGACTAGCGTATCGAACCCAGGACCTCTAGCATAGACTAATGAGGCAATCTTGCCACCTTATTTGCTAAATTCACTCAAAGAGCCTCAAGTAGCGAATCCAATACAAATTGAACCACAATTTTCGAATAAACGGCACTCAACGGAATCGTATAGAATACTCTACCAACCAAATTGGCCAAACATCTTCTGCATAGAAATAGCAAAAGGACTTTCAAGGACCGAAATAGTTGAAACACCTGACGTCCCGCGTACTACGCATGCGTGAAAACTTCGCCCGTCTTGTTTCGTAGTTGTGTGTCAGTGTCGTATGGGCTCCGCGGCGTTTCAACCGCGTGTCGTATCAATCACGGGTTGACCGCGTATCAACCACGCGAAACGTAGTGTTGTGTTTTTAATTGATAGTGTTGTTTGATTGATTGAGTGATGTGTGATGTGTAAATAAGGTGAGTTATGCATGTTTATTTTCTTTTCTACAATAAAGATGAAGCTATTGATAAAATTAGCTATTAAATTTGGACGCGTCGTTGTACTTACCGTGTATGAGAGATGTTTTAATAATGTTAAAATTTTTGTTGCCAAATGTTTTATTTAATTAAGAGACGATTGAGATAATTATGATTGATGGTATCCATGGTAACGAAACTTAATTTTTAAAGGTATCTTTGTATAAATTGTTGAATTATGAATAAATTAATGTCTCAATATTAATTAATAGAATATAAGTTTGAGGGATATTATCACGCTTTTTGATAACGAAGTTGGTAGAGTCACTTTTGAATTAATACTGACAGATACGCCCATACAGACACGTGGGTCATTGATGTATTAAAATAATAGACTTAAATCCTATGAGTAAATGTTAGTTTGTTTAACACTTAAACCTCCAACAGATCTTTACAGATTGCTTTTAATGTTTGACATGCTACGTTGCATTTGAAAACGCGCCTGTTTTTTTTTTAAATTATTTATGTTGTTTTCTGTTCCCACAGACAAACCGTGAAAACGGTTTTCTGGGGCCTTGTTTAAAAATGTAATTTTTAAAAGTTTAATAAAGATACATACATACATACATCGCGGCAATTCTTGGCTAGGAACAAAAAGTTAGGACTTTAAACTACATTTTACGTGTTTAAGGAAAGGTTAGTTAGGCCACCACGCTAGCTAACTCACAGTAGGCTAGCGTGGTCGACTATTGCCGAATCTCTCTCGTTCTGAGAAGAGGCCCATGCCCAGCAGTGGGACGTTGTAATGGTTTGATGAAGTAGACAGTTAAGTCTATCTGTGAGCATAGATGCTGTAAAAGATCAGAATCGTGGGCATTTTACAATGTACGATCGCTAGCACATCAAATTACCACAAAATGTAAAATTTTCTCAGTCGATTTTGAACTTAATAATAAATATTTAAGGTTAAAAATCATTTGGAGAAATTTGACAGTTTTGTATAACGTGAAGTGCTGGCGACTGTACCTTAAATATTAAGTGATAAATCCAATTATTATAGATACATAGAAAAACAATTATAACAACCATCTAGAAGGTCACAGTTCTTTAGTTAAAAGCTTTATTTTCACGTCAAGAGTATTATTTTAACGCCCTATTAAGTGTCAAAAAAATGAAATGTAATTTGAATTATAATAAATCGATTAGATTAAATTAAAGTATTACATTATCATACTTACTGACAAAGATTAATTATTCAAAATCTGTGATTTCAAAATAAATACCAACATTTACCTGAAATCAACAAATACCTTTTTTAGAATTATTTTCTGTTTGTTTAAAAAAATTGTCTCGAATTAGCTCAGCGGATTTCAATTAAAATGTTAGGCATTAAAACAGGAATTTCAACTTAAATACCTATATGTGTAGGTTTCATTTCGATATCTTGCACAGTTCAAAAGATATGAATAATGATCGTATTAAGGGATTAGAAATACAGATGAACGCGAATAATATACAGGAGACAGCTAGGCGAAAAATAAATTCGATGCTTATCAAATCACCTATCTATACCTACTATTAAACTATTACTATTATTAACTACTACTTTAAATAATCACTCTTGATACCTAACTTTTGTTGTAACTCATATATGTTGCATTTTTTTTTTATTTATTGTTGTAACTTAAGATATTCATATACCTTTATCATAGTGTAATTAAATTGTAATTGTATAATTACAATAATTGTAATTATAATTGTAATTGTAATTACAATTGTAATAATTGTAACTGTAATTGTAATGAATTACACTATGCCTTTATTGTCTCTTCGATTCCACAGACAAACTGTTTGTGCAGTTTCGTGGGATACTGTGTGCTAGTTTAAAAAAAAAACCTTTTTACATAATGTAAAATAAATAAATAATAATAATAAAAATATTAGAAAATTGTAAAAAAAAAACATGACCATGTACGGTGGCCACAAAATGTCAAATTTTCTCAGTTGATTTTGAACTTTATCTCCAACAATTTAAGGTTTAAAATCATTTGGAGAAATTTGTCAGTTTTGTATACCTTGACCCGCTGGCGACTATACATAAAGATATAAAAAAATAAGCGAGTATATAAACGTCCACGAAATAAAAAAAGTGATTTTGAAAAACCTTATCTATTTGTTAGGGATTGGTGCAAGAACTACCGAACAGAATTTTATAGTGTTTTCACTATTAGAAACTGCTGAAAATCTTATCTTAATTAGTGGAACAGATCCAGAGATATCCAGACCTCTCTGTTCTATGCACATACATAGGAAGAAGAGATCATGACTGTTGGTTTATAATTAACTTCTTTCTGATTACCTAAATAATGTAGTGGCGTTAGCGCGACTGCTACGCTAGAGGTCCTGGGTTCGATTCTCAGGTCAAACAAAGTGTCATTGGTTTTGCTATGAAAATCTCAGTAGCATTTCAGACTGTGGATTTGTGCCCGGTTAATGGCAATAGGCTCGCCCCTTATTTCATGGTATTTAAGCATAACGGCGAACTGTGGTTATGTACATTAGTACACTTCTGCCGAACCCTTGGGGGAATACAGGCATTAATTTTTAGATCAGATTGTCGCAATCTTCTACTACGCCCTAGATACTACGATCCTACTTGTAGGACTAGGTTAGACTAGATCTGAAAACAATGGTCAATCCAATTTAAACTTCAAAGGGTAAATAATAATTTAATGATATTTAATTATCAGAATCGTCTTCATAAACCGTTCCCTCAGTCTTCTTTATTTGATTTACTCTAGATTTTGTTTTACAAACAAAGTCTTGTGATAAATTAATTAAGATTTATTAAATAACTCATCAAATACGAGAATCTATGCACGAAGGTTAAACGTTTGACTTAATACAACAGTACAATATGTAGTAATTTAAGTCAGCTATGTCTTGTTTGCAGATTTGAACACACGCTTCTTAGTAAATAAACAGAATTCTAATTTTATTCAACGATACTAAAGTGGATTCTGTTGTCATTAATTTTACGCGGTACAACTTTAATTAGGTAGGCACTGTTTTATAAATCTTTTTAGCAACAATTACTTAGTTATCATCCTCTTTTGTGGAGGGTTGGAGGCCCAATTCCTCCCTCAGTCCCCTTCGTTCTCCTTTTCTCCTTCCCCTCTCTTTTCCTTAAATAGGTTCGGCAACGCATCTGCAACTCCCTTGGTTTTGCTTTCATTAGAAATTTTCTTTAAATAGAAAATTCATATCTTTCAGAACTCACTTGTTTTTTTAAGAAGTTTATTCTTCTCGTATCAATATATAGATTCTATCAAGGCAGAATTTGAAAAGTCAGAGGCGCGAGCAGTTTATGCCGCTAGGTATGGTCGTAATATCACTAGGAATCACTACTTAAAGAGCGGTGGTGGCCCAGTAGGTAACCATTGGGACTTGTAAGCGGAGCGGAGCTGTAAGTCGTAGGTTCTAAGTATTTCATCACCACTGCTCCGAATACAGTCAAGGAAAACACGGTGAAGGAACCGTAAAGAAATGTCCTAGAACCAAAAATTTTAAGACATGTGACATCCACCAACCCGCACTGAGCCCGCGTGGTGGATTACGGCCCTCTACCTCTCACCGAGAAGGTCTTATGTCCTAGCAGTGGGCAATATTATAGGCCGATTATTACTGCTTAATTGAATACTGTTTCTATTTTTTGGTATTTTTTAGGCATTTTCCATGCAAAGATTATAAAGTTATTTTAGTGTCGGAACAATACGACTGCAGATCTGAAAGACGTAAATTAAAAAATGTGAAGGCAAATTCAACCTGGCGGGTGGGACTCGCGGTAGCTTAGCAGTCATAGCGTCTGGTGTACTTAACCATGCAGGTTCAAATCCTGCCCGCAGTCGAATTTTTCCTTCACTGAAATAACTGAATACTGTTTCGTTAAAAAAATCAGTAGGTACTAATTAAAACAAGTATTCAAGCGCAGGCACGCTTAACAGGGTATTACGAAGGGTTTTTAATCATGCCACCCTGATAATCTGGGCGGAACCCGGGTAATGACGATTAAAATGGACGCTTCCGGGTATTATTGAACCGGCATTGTGAATTGGAAGGTTGACTTTGACACCGCTATATATTTCGAAAAGAGTTTTTAATGTCGATAAAAAATCTGAATATAAACATATTAGTATACAAGTTGTTTTTCCTGGGGTAGACACACTTGTACAATGCAACTTGGGATAATCTTGTATAGCTACTATTTACATTGTTTAAACCATTTTAGTTGCAGTCAGAAGCTTGATAACCAAGCTATTCCCAGGATATCGGTATTGCCCAGATATTTATTTGCTAAGATCTAGGGAGCCACTAGGGTCTGGTTGAAAACCAGCGCCAAGCATTCCGTCTGGCATTATATGCTGAACCAGCACCGTTTCAGCGCAATTGTCAGCCACACCATATACTTTAATGCAGTTGCTTAATATTGTGATTAATAAATTATTTTTCTTTCTTTTTAATGGCAGTTACTTCGTGTAAAAATACAGTGCATCTAGTTTGACTGAAAGCCAACCCCAATACTAAGGAAAAGGTTAGGAGGATCAAGTATAATATTATTTCATTACGCCTTCATCTCAGAAGGGTTAGGCAAACGTATCTATGTAATTGGTGTACTCGTATGTGTTCAGGTCTCATTTTATAAAGGGTGAGCTTATATGAACCAGGTCCAAACTGTCTATCATGGTCTCCTCTCTCTCGAGAGAGAAGAATTAAGTAGTCAACCACGATAAGTGCAGTGATAGCCTAGTGATGTGACCATTGGACTGCCAAGTCAAAGGTCTCGAGTTCGAATTCAAGGCACGCACCTGGATTTTCGAAGTCATGTGCGTATTAATAATTAATTATCACGCGCTTAAACGGTGAAGGAAAACATCGTGAGCATGCCTGAAAGATTTTCTTGACGGCGTGTGAAGTCTGCCAACCCGCAGTAGGCTAGCGTGGCGGACTATAGCCTAATCCCTCTCGTACTGAGAGGAGACCCATGCCCAGCAGTGGGACAATGTAATGGGTTGATGATGATGATGATGATGAACCACGCAAAATTCACAAAGAAACTAGGATCCTATTTTGGTTTTTTACATGTATACGATTACAATTTCCTGTATATGTAAATATAAGACAATGAGGGTTAGTCACGGAAATAAAATGGTCCCCGCAAAGTTCTTTGACTGTTAAGCACTGTGGACCCCAAAATTGCTTTATATTTTTATGGAAATGATCTCCGTGGACCTTTACGTAAAGGGTTAGGTCCGTTTTAACATCGTCTTTGAGGAAATTCCCTCTTTGGTGTAGGTTAATTTCTCATATTAAGGGAAAATTGTGCTTATTTTTTTAACAGATAAAACATTTTTTACCTTGTTTTTTTTTTGGAATTAAGAAGGATATAGAAGATATTTAATTTATTATTGTTGTTGCTCCCGTTTTTATTTGCATCCCAAAGGGCTGTTTGAGACAAAAGGTAGCTTATGTCAGTTGAAGTTTATATGTAGCACATTAATAATAAATGACATAACATACCATCACGCCTGTATTCTCCGAAGGTTTAGGCAAAGGTATACCTACTTAATATACAGTCGCCAGCAGGTCAAGGTATACAAAACTGACAAATTTCTCCAAATGATTTTAAACCTTTAATTGTTGAATAAAAAGTTCAAAATCAACTGAGAAAATTTGACATCTTGTGGTAACTTGATGTGCACCATACACCCACATTTCGCCAGTATGTTTAGGTCCCATGTAATAAGGGGCGACGATGTTGGGGGCGACCCTATTGCCATTCGCCCAGGCACATATGCAAACTCCGAGCTGCTGCTGAAAATTTCATAGAAAAACCCAATAAAACTTTGCTCAACCTGGGAATCGAACCCAAAACTTATAGCGTAGCAGTCGTCTTTGATAAATAGTTGGCAGTGATAAAATCTTTAAGAAAAACTACATTATGTTAATTAATTTTAGTGAAGGAAAAATACGACCGCGGGCAGGATTCGAACCTGCGTCTTCGGGTTAAGTACACCAGACGCTATGACCGCCGGGTGAAATTTGCCTTCACATTTTTTCCTTCACTAAAATTAATTAATAATCTTTGCATGGAAAATGCCTAAAAAATACAAAAAGTACATAATGTTAGTTATTATTAATACACCATACTCTAACATAAACATACTATCACGGCTGTATTTTCTAAAGGGTTAGACAGAGGTGTCCTTATGTGACCCTTCGTGGTTCTAGGTCCATGTAATAGGGAGAAAATCTATCTATTTAAATCCAAACTCTGTTTAACATCTCGAATATAATATAAGTAAAATAGTATAAGTGAAATAGTATGTTACATTGCTTCAAAAGAATGGGAATTTGCAGAGCTTAATCTAAAATTCTCCGTGCATATAACGATGTGAAAGTCATTTGTATTTTTTAGTTTCTACATTTGACTATCAAAGACTTGCATTTCATAAAATAATAGCTGAAAATACTTGGCTGGCCACTGTTTATTCTTCCAAAGAATATCTAATGTATGTTTTACATTTTAATTTCCAAAGGTCTGAGTTTATTTAGGCCTGAAACCTTTACTGAAAATTACGAGAAACTGTAAAATACTGACTCACTAGAGGGTGTTGGTTAAATATCATTACTATTTAATTTGGCTGTAATTAATGGGAAATTAATAATGGTATTGAAGGAGTGATAACCAAGTAATATGAACGTCATACTGCCAAGTTAAATGTATAGAGTTCATGTGCGTACATTTTTTTTTATGGGATAACTAGTAGTAGTAATGTCGAGCATTAATGGGTCCGCACGACCGGGGAATTACTACCCTCCTAGAGGATATCGACGTCAAGTAGCAGTATGCATACTGTTGCGTTTCGTACGGTTAGTGTAGAGCGTTTTAGACCCAATTCCTCCCTCAGTCCACTTCTTTTTACTTTTCTCCTTCCCATTCCTATTCCTAAAATAGACTAGGCAATGCATCTGCCTCCTCTATCTTTTGGTATTGCAGATGTCCATGGGCGGCGCGGGCGATGGCTGAGAGTGAGATGAGCAAAGTGTTGTTAAGATTTTCTATGAAATTCTCTGTACATAGCAGGTCGGAGTCTGGATTTGTGCTCGGTTAGTGGCAATAGGCTCGCCCCCTGAAAAGGTACCAATAACATAACATACAATCACGCCTGTACTCCCTGAAGAGACTAATGTACACATTACGCCGGTATATTTAGGTCCCATGTAATAGGGGATGACCCTATTCCCATTAACCGGGCGTAAGTCCAGACTCCGAGCTGCCACTGAGAATTTTCTAGAAAAACTCAATAACACTTTGCTCAACCAGGGGATTGAACCCAGGATCATAGCGTAACAGTCGCAGTTTTTGGACCACTAGACTAATGATGCCTCATAAGTGTAGCGGTCCTAAGCGCGTCGGTGTTTTTAAAAGATGTAGGTATTATAACTAAAATTATATTATTTATCAGTCTGTTCGTTCGTATATTTGATGGTAACCTTATAGGTACTCGTATCTTGACATGATGGAATCCGACCTCAGTATCAACATCGGAAGGAATTCATTAATGATAGAGTAATTAAATTATACATCACTAAGTTCCCGACAGGTATTTCTGTAGAATGTTCAACTCCCACGCGAATAGTTAGTTTCATGTGCGATACATATATCTACTACCTATAAGTTTGTGTCGTAAGGACGGAGACTCATACCGTCAAAGTATAACGGTACATACTATTGTGTTGCCATTGAGGAAATATGGACTTATTAATATAAAATACCATTACGCCTGTATACCCCGAAATGCTAAGCCACAAGCCACACTACACCGGTATGTTTAGGTCCCATGTAACAGGGAGTGAACCTATTGCCATTAACCGGGCACGAATCCAGACTCCAAACTGCTACTGAGAATTTCATAGACAAACCCGATAACACGTTGCTTGACCTGGGGATCGAACACAGGACCTCTAGCTTCCTAGTGCGATGTATATGCCACATGTCTTCGAATTTTTACTTCTAGGACATGCCGGTTTCCTCACGATGTTTTCCTTCACCGTTTTTAGAGCAGTGGTGATGAAATAAGTTATACAAAGTAAAGCGCCTGTCTGGGCCATTATCACTGGGCCACCGTTCACCCACCATTGGTCCACGCGAACCTATTCAAATAATCTAATATCCTAATCATCAACCCATTACATTGTCCCACTGCTGGGCACGGGTCTCCTCTCAGTACGAGAGGGATTAGGCTATAGTCCGCCACGCTAGCCTACTGCGGGTTGGCAGACTTCACACGCCGTCAAGAAAATCTATCAGGCATGCAGGTTTCCTCACGATGTTTCCCTTCACCGTTTAAGCGCGTGATAATTAATTATTAATACGCACATAACTTCGAAAAGTCAGTGGTTCGTGCCTTGGATTCGAACTCAAGACCTTTGACTTGGCAGTACAATGGTCATATCACTAGGCTATCACTGCACTCAATTCATTCACTCATCATCACTGCATTCAATAATAAAATTAAGCAATTCCGTGGTTTCATGCTTAGCAGGATACTTGTTCTACTTCAAAATGTAATGTATCACAACTAATAATGTATCGTCAGTTTTAGCTGCACTATTACGTTGATACTTAATACTTCAATGGTTGTTACAATATTTGACGCATGCGCAAACGACCTACCTAATTGTTTGCTAGTGCCGCGGGTTTGTAGTGAAACGGGGCATTTGGGAATTTTATGTGGGCGTTAATGAGACCCACAGTTGTCTATATGTGAGAACTTCTCTCGTTGGTCGTTCCTTTATAGCTCCTAAAGTACTTAATATTTGTTAGAAAATAGATTAGACCATTATGCTAAATACTAGAGCGTCGATGTCGCGGGAGATAAAAGCCTATATTAATCTGGAATATTGTAGCTATCTTACGGTGAAAGAATTATTGAAATGAGTCGAGTAGTTTCAGAGTTTATCATTATCAAACAAACAAGATTTTTTTCCTCTTTAAAGTATTATAAGGTATAGATTGATTTATAAATTCATAGGTAGATTTATTCCGTGAGTTCAACCTATAACCAGTGGCTATTGAGAGCACTGCCTCATTAGTTTAGTGGTCTTAAGCGCGACTGCTACGCTAGAGGTCCTGGGTTCGGTCCCCAGGTCGAGCAAACTGTTATTGGGTTTTGCTATAAAATTCTCAGTGGCGACTTGGAGTTTGGGTTTGTGCCCAGTTAATGTTAATAGGCTTACCCCCTATTACATGGCACGTAAACATACCGGAAAACTGTGGGTGTATATTAGTGTACACCTCTGCCTAACCCTTCGGAGAAAACAGGCGAGATATTACTCCTGAAACCTATAATTAAAATAGGTGAAAGCTTTATAAATCTAAAACAAATAGAGTTTGTGTTGGCGTTATACCAATAGACTATATACGGTCAGACCAATTTAGTTTCCAAAAGGTCTAGATAACACAAATGAAACCCCGAAATCGAACGATAAATGAGATCACAAAGCATTTATTACATGATAAAGACGGGAGTAATATATTATGTATTTACGCTTTTGTCTCGAAATGGCACTCGAACCTTATACCTCGTTACTTATGCAAAGGCTACTGAATGTATTTCTGCTATATTGTTAGACGTAAAAAGATTTCGTAATGTATATTATATATTATGTACGACTGCCGCATTTGTGGTAGTAAATACGACTGTCGTGATACAGATCTTGAGTTCGATTTTCCAGTATTCTATAAATCTCTGAATAAAATAAATAATCTTTAAGCGGCTGTAGCCTAATGGCTAATATGTCGGACCTGCGATCATGTGGTTGCCGGTTCGAAACCCACCAATTGCACTACCGATGTCAACCCACTCGTAATACAAGCATTTAGCTAAATAGGAGGGGTTAACAAGATTACGAGTAATTTGCGACCCACATTGCTAGTAAGCTTTAAAAAAAAACATAATATCATGCCTTTATTCCCTGAAAGTTAGGCAGAGGAGTACTATATACACTCATCGGTTATCATTATGTTATTTAACAGAAGACACAACTTCGAGTTCCTACTGAGCATTTTATAGAAAAATCCAATAACATTTTGCCCGACCTGGGAATCGATTCCAGGACCTCTAGTGTAACTGTCGGGCTTAGGATTATTGAGGCGTCTTCTCTGCATAATAATATCAAGCAGTCTTTGACTTGGCGCTCTTTGGGGGAGGCCTACATGAAGTATTCGTGCATGTTGTAGTGATCTTTTGTCTGTCTGTATACAGAACACGACACAACAAACCATTATTCAAATAATAATTAAGTCTGAACTGGAAATCGCTTCTAATCAAGGAGTTCAGAGTCAATCAAAGGGTAGGTAAGTTAACTACTAGCAGTTGGTACCTCGTTACTTGTGTATCAAGGTCGGAGCGTTCTGCCAACATAACTGTATTAATTTGTCTGTTTGATGAGTGTGTGGTCCCAGTGATAGCGACTGGATTCGACGCGATGCTGTAAAATAACGAATCGACACCTACGATTTTTTAAATAAATTACTAAACAGTTGCCCGCGGCAGGATCTTGTAGGATAATAAATAGTCTGTAACAATCAGGAATTGGTAGCTTTCTAATGGTGAAAGAATGATCAAAATCGATTTAGTAGTTGTAGAGTTTATCGATTGCAAACAAATCTTCTACATGGGATCTAAACGTACCGGCGAAATTTGGGTGTACGAAGGGTAAGGCAGAGGCGTACTAATGTACACCCTACAGTTCCCCGGTTCTACAGTTTAAGTCCCTTGTAATAGGCCACCCTAACGCCAATATTATTACAAAGCGATAAATCACCTAAGCTTCTTTTTACATTCTTTTACGTTCTTTTTACATGAGTCGACCTAAAAAAATCGATAAAAATAAATCTAGAGGTAGGTTATTAATTCAGGCCGTATATCACACGTATTTGCCACTCGACGCTCGAAAGGTGACAAAAGTGGCGTTAATTTCTTTTATACACTCAGCTTAATACCATTGTAGAAATGTCAGTCAGCGTTTATTGACTTCATCCCCCAATCGCTGGCCCTACAGTAACAGTCAAAAGAGACATAGTAATCGCTGACACTAATGCCCAACCCTATTCTTTAGCACGTCGCTGTCTAAATAATATCAGTGCGAAGCGGAAAAGGGGATGTTCAGACACTTCCAGCTAAATTATTTGACAAATACTCAACGTGACAGCACTTATGACGACAAATTGTGTGTGTTTTGTGAACGATCTTGTACATACTAGATCTGCAATAACAGATACTATGCAAGTGACTTATATTAATATTAGGCTCTATTTGTGAAGATGTTAACCCGTCAAGCACTATTGTTTTGCCCTCCTGAGGCAACTACATGCATTAGATAATTAAGTAAGTATCCCATGGTAAAATAATCCTACTATTGACTGTACATTTTGTGGGTTCGATTTTCACCCGAGGCAAAACTTAGGTACCTATGTTTGTTCAACGGTTATAAACAATTCTCGCAAAACCTCTAAAATAGCACCGATTTTGATGTAATTTTTTGGGTGTGTTTAAGTGGGTTCCTGGATGGTTTAGATTCATAATTGGATACCTACGCTAGTTCGCGCAGTGATTAAGTTAGGACAGAACATAGTCTTTCGAATCCACAAGTTTTGAATAAAAAATGGCGACGAGGTGAACAATTCTAACTTTACAAAGTTGGTGCCAAAAAACAAAATACCAACGTAAATAATTGTTGAAAAACCAATCGGCAACTCGGCGAATTTAATTCGCCCAATATGTCTTTTTCAGCAAACATTTAATTTGATTAAAGGCCGCACTCGGCAAGTTTACAGCCGCGATTGGGTGTAAAGTCTAACTAATTTCATTAATTGCTGAAATTTCGCCTCAGCAAGCATAAATATTTGAAACTTATCCTACTTGGGGTTCGGTCAGCACAAAATGCGGCGTTGGGCGGCGTAATTTTATTATTTGTTTTTATTTGCTTATAAATGAGGGTATTTAGAACGTTTAATGTATTGGGGCTTTAGCAGTGGTGTTGCCATTGTTAAAATGACTAAATAATAATTTAAATTAATTTTGTAGCATTTTGTATAAGCTTTTTTAAATCTATTGACGGATTTGTTGAAACGAATGTAACTAAAAGAGTTATGAGTATGAATGTAGAGGGATGGAAGGGTAGAGGGAGAATAAAGAAAAGATGGTTGGATTGTTTGAAGTCGAAGAAGAAAATGGATTGAATGATGAGATGACGACTAACAGGGATGAATGGAAGATAAGGACATGCTGCCCCGACCCCAAATAAATTGGGAAAGTATTTTACACAAAAAAAATTATTTTACATGAAGCATTTTTTTTTTCTTTTTATTTTTTAAAGGCTTACTAGCAATGTGGGTCACACATTACTAGTACTCTTGTTAACCCCTCGTGCTAAGCTTAATGCTTGTGTTACGAGGTTCACGTCGGTAGTGCAATGGGTGGGGTTCGAACCGGCAACCACATGATCGCAAGTCCGATGCCCTAGCCATTAGGCTACCGCTACCTTAATTACTGCCATCAGTAGCCCGATTCACGTAATTAAAACCGTAGCGATGTCGCAGCGACTAAATCGTTGAACAGTTTTTCTATTTTTATACGTCGATCAGACCGATTTTATGAATCGTCCTATTGAAAAATCGTCGAACCGTATTGACTCATGTTGGTTGAGCGAGAATTATTCTAAAACTTTAGCTTGACAGTATTCACATAACACTGGAAAACTGTTTCAACGATTAAGTCGCTGCGACATCGCTACGGTTTTAATTACGTGAATCGGGCTACAGATCTCCGCGTTTCTGGGCAACACCAATATTCGAGGATAGACTAGTTGTAAGGCTTTTTTTGGCTTTTTTTCTGACAACCGGGACCGACGGCTTTGCGTGCTTTCCGAGGCACGCAGGGGTCTCGATGTGTTAAGAATGAACCCATCCGCAGATAGACCGTGGCAGACGCGGCTTATCCTTGCAGATCTGTTGACCGACGCAAACATAACTTAGCCATTACAAGAACAATAGAACATGCAGCAATATATTTTGAATCATCCCATCCAGTTTTTTTTTTAAAAAAGCTTATTAGAAATGTGGGTCACAGATTACTAGTATTCTTGTTAACCCCTCGTGCTAAGCTAAATTCTTGTGTTAAGAGTGGGTTCACGTCGGTAGTGCAATGGGTGGGGTTCGTTCCGGCAACCACATGATCGCAAGTCCGACACCCTAGCCATTAGGCTACCGCCGCTTTCAAAATATGTACAGTTCCCGAATATGTAGGTATTTAAAACTGTCTTCACAATAGGAGTCAGCAATCTACCTCATTAGTCTTGTGGTCCCAAGCGCTACTGCTACGCTAGAGGTCTTGGGTTCGATTCGCAGGTCTAGCAAAGTATTATTGTAGCAGCTTGGAGTATGGATTGTTCCCGGTGAGTGGCAATAGGCTCGTCGCCTATTACATGGGACCTAAAAATACCGGCGAACTGTGGATGTACATTAAAACAGGCGTGATAGTATGATAAGTAGTAAGCTGATCTGACAGTCCTGTCATTATTGCTACTGCAGTTAAATCAAAAGACCGCATCAATTTACATATAAACATGTTGTGACAACAAGGTGTATTTCAGTAGTGAGTTATTGATTATTCACAAACTGCCTATGTAAAACCAATGTAAGGTTGAATATTGAATATGAAAAGTAATAAAACATTGACTTAAGTCAGCATTTCCCGGCATTTCATATTTAAGACCTCTTACAAATCCCAAAAAGGGATTTGCGACCTCACACTCGACTGATTCACATCAAAAACGTTAGGATTCTTATTTAAAACATATAATTTGAACGTAAGCTGAAATAAATCGATTACGAGAAAAATACTCGAGTTTCCAATTCGTAAATCGTTTAGATACGTTTTGTGGCGCAATTAAACTCTCGGTTGAAAAGGAAGTTCGGAATTCAATTTTAGAGAAACCATTTTGTTTCTTGAAGATTTTGAAAATGGAAAGATTTATAATAAACTTTCGAACCTTTAAGGTCTTGCGGTACGCGACCGAATAACAAAGGACCAATAAATTCAAAATTTGAATTTTACGTTCGATGAATGGATTTTTCTTGCTACAAGTAAGAAAAAAATATAATAGTTGACATTGATAATGAGGTTTTGATAGATCTACTAAAATTTATTTTCTAAGTTACAAGATTATCATCATTAAATCAGGTAGACAGCTATGATAAATGTTGGGGTCTTGAAGACACACAACCATTATTACTACGCTTGGCAGGGTGCCAAAGGACCAACGGAAAGGTACCAAAAATTATACTAGAAAATTCATGAACTTCATTATAATTCTACTATCCGCGTATTTTTGTGCGTTCGCACTTTTAATAATTTTGTCAGCGACCTCATCAATCACGCTTTATTGATCCTGAAGAAAGCCTATTACGTACTTTTCTTCGTCCCACCGATTTTCTGGTAAGTATAAATTGTTAGAGTACGTTTGTAATCACTTTAATGGAACTGGTAGCTTTAATGGATCAGTAGTCTAAGATGCATGTGGTTGTCAGGCTTTTTGAGCTTTTGAATAAAAGAAATAATAATAATAATATATTTTTTTAAACTTATTAGCAATGTGGGTCGCACATTACTAGTATTCTTGTTAACCCCTAGTACTAAGCTTGTATTACGAGTGGGTCGACGTCGGTAATGCAATGGGTGGGTTTCAAACCGGCAACCACATGATCGCAAGTCCGACGCGACGCCCTAGCCATTAGGCGACCGCCGTCGCTTAGGACCAACTAACAAAAATCATTTAAAGACTTATTCCCCGAACACCCTGTGACCCACCGTAACCCCAATAATTACTTGTACACCCTCCGAAACGCATTTTTCGCCGTAAAAATTAAATGTCAGGTTTTAATTACTCAGTATTGATAAAATTATCTTGTTTATTGCGGAGGTTAATAAAAAAACGCTGCGATGGTAATTTGGTTAGGAGTTAAAATACATTGGATTTTTCGTTGACGTGAGGTGTATAATTCAATTTTTTTATAAATATTTTTTTATTGGCAAGCCTATAAAAAAATTTGCCCTAAAATTTTTGTTACAGTTTTTATGCCATTTTGCCGATTTTGTTATTTTTAATAAATAGTCATATGTCATAGTAATCATGCCTCGAAAGGTCTGGCATAGTGGATAGAGTTTTAAATCCTATATCATAGAGGGCGAGTTTATTGCCGATCACTAATCTAAACTCGAAGCTGCTCCTGGGAAATTCATTAAAAAACACTCGAACCCATCCTGGGTTCGAGCTCAAACTGGTTAGCCGTGCTTACAACACCAGACAAATAAGCAGCTATAAAATATCGCTACACAACTGTTTTTAAGTAAAGGCTTTAATACATTCAGTAAGACTTGACGCCAAGCACGGTGAATTAAAAGCCCGACCAGCTGCTTTCTCCTACAATATCGTTAATGGTGAGCTCACATGCCCGCAATTCACTAGAAGTTTTACTAAGAATATCGGCTACATAAGCCATATGCGAGCTCACCAGCGACACCAGAGTCCATAAGGCGGTCGCCGTGACCGGAACCGGTCGGACCAATCATCATCATCATGGGTGTTTTTCTATACTACTAAGTTGGCAAACACGCTTACGGCCCACCCACCGGCGGTATCGTTCGCGCGTTGCTGACCCTGTTAAAATATTTTCACACCCTTTTAGAAGAACTCCATGATTTGATATTGATGATTCGACGACCTGAGTGTGTGTGGGAAGGAAATTCCTCCGGAATAACACAGTATGAGACCAGAGTGCTTCTAAGTTACAGTTTGTTAGAAATAAGTAAGCCGATCGGAAGATGCCTGCAAGTGGTTTAGAAGTCGTAAATTTTAATAGAAAGAGTCGGTGTAAAGGTAATTAGAGTCGTATACATTTCACATTTCTAATTATTTTGTTCACTAATTTCGATATTTATGTATTAAATCACTTAATTAAACAATTTTATCACCGCCGTAGTTCGGAACGGCTAGCTTCCGATCGGCTTACTTATTTCGAACAAACTGTATGTGGAATGAATTACTTGTATCCGTGTATATATTTTGTCTTATCAACCTTGAATGTTTCATACTTCAAATCCATTGTTTTGGCTGTACGCACCCAAATAACACGAAATCTACTTCAAACAAGTTCTAATACTCTTGTTGAAGTTCGTTTTGCCTCCTTGTATCTTCTTGCATTGTTGATAGGATTATCTCGACACAATTCTATGGAGAGTTGTGAGTGTATAGAATCACTCATTAAATACTTCACGGTCATGTTGTTGGGAGTTTGTTAAGAGATTACTTCTTCTTAGAAGGGGGTATGATAGAAAAATATTTTGATTGTATCCCCTTTCAAGTTATAGTTTTTTTGTTTTTTTTTTATTGGATAACTCGGCAAACGAGAAGGCAAGCTACCTGATGGTAAGTAGTCATCGCCGCCCATGGACATCTGCAAAACCAAAGGAGTTGCAGATGCGTTGCCGAGCCTATTTAGGGAAAGGGAGGGGAAGGAGAAAAGGAGAAGGAAGGGGATTGGGGGAGGAATTGGGCCTTATTTTTTGTTAATGCATTAGGAAATGATGTACGGTCGCCAGTATATCAAGTTACCACAAGATGTCAAATTTTCTCAGTTGGTTGTGAACTTAATAGTCAACTAGTTAAGGTTCAAAATTATTTGGAGAAATTTGACAGTTTTGAATAGCCTCATGTGCTAGCGACTGTATTTAAAGCTAAAGTTTTGAAGATTGCCTTTATTGTCAATATTTTAAAGGTGATGATTGGTATTAACTTTTTCTACTATCATACTTGTTTTCCCTGAAGGGTCAAGCAGAGGTATACTACAATTTTCTCGTCTAGTTACTAAAACAATATTTTATGTTTTGAATCTTGAAGCCAAATAATTCACTATGCGATCTAACCTCGGAAAGCCTCAGGGAAATTAGTATTTCAATGTAATACTATTGGTTTACAGGTGGTTGTTGCAGCTATCAATCCAATTGATAAATAGTTTTCGTTCAAAAGGTTAGTTGATTGGTTTCGATTTATTAAAAATAACAGTCCCATTATTTAAAAAATAATTCGTTTACTGGAAATAAAAATGTGTGCCGGGATAGCCTAGTGACATGACCGTTGCACTGCCAAGTCAAAGGTCTCGAGTTCGAATCCAAGATACGCTCCTTGTCTCTTTGAAGTCATGTGCGTGTTAATAATAAATTATCACGTGCTTAAACGGTGAAGAAAAATCATCGTGGGGAAACTTGCATGTCTAAGAGGTTTTCTTGACGGCTTGTAAAGGTTAACAACCCCTCGTAGGCTAGCGTGGTAGACTTTATTAATAGCCTTCTCGTTCTCAGAGGAGACCCGAGCCCAGCAGTAGGACAATGTAATGGATTGATGATGATGGAATAAAAATTAATCAACTTACAAAGTTTAAGATAATTCTTAAAGTTTTTGGAGGGGATTAAGAAGGGATGTTTTATCCCTTTCCTGCAAACCGACTGTCAGTATAGAATTTGTATGGCGAACGCACGATGTGACATCACACGTACAGTCAAGAAAACAATTAGCTATAAACGCAGCTACCGAACATCTGTCTTGATATAGATTTTACTATAAATAATTATACGTCAAAGCGTGTCATAATAATTACGAAGGCTGCTAACAAAACGAGCATTTTGACAAGTACCTATTGCATTCATCATCAACCCATTACCTACATTGTCCCACTGCTGGGCAATCTCTCAAAACCAGAACCTCTCTCAGAACGAGAGGGATTAGAGGACCTGTTGCATTATATAAGTATTATACAAACTTAGCGTAGCGTAGGACGCCCACTGGCCAGGTGGAGTGACGATTTGCGGAAGGCAGCTGGCAGTAACTGGATGAAAAGAGCTGAAAATCGGGTTCTGTGGCGTTCACTTAAAGAGGCCTACGTCCAGCAGTGGACGAATACGGGCTGATGATGATGATGGTGATGATGATACAAACTTAGTCAAAACACGTCTTATACTTATAGCTAGCTGCCTGTATACCTAACTCTTTTGTTAACTGTACCATATAGGGCGCTTTCTAGCAGAAAATGCTAATACTTATAACTACCTTATTTAAAAATATTACTCAATTAGCATATTCTGAATTGAAATTCATACTGCAGGCAATTGCAAACAAAATCTACCTGATTTGGTTTCCAAAGAACCTTCGATTTGGTATAAAGACAAAATGACTTAATAATAATAGAAATTGTAAAGTCGTTGTAGGTACTCTACTTGGTATTAGCTATTAACTGGGGCAATTAATAGCTCAATGTACTAATAAGATTCAACAAAATTACGTGACTAGCTCGGACACAATGTTTAATTAAAATATTCTGCTCGAAATTAATTGAGATCGTTTAGGACACTGCACTTCCCTAGAGAATATCGAGCGATATATTTGGCCAACGCTTTAGGGTGTCAGCACCAATTAACGTCCGGCTCACGGGCCAGCCCTGGGGACATTAATACCCCATTATTGTGTACATTAGTCGGATTACTTAGTAAATTTAGTAGGCACTTTTATGTATGTTGAGACAGATTTGTGAGTGATAGTTATCTTTATTCAGAGTGTACTATCCATATTAATCTATAGATTAGTTCTTTAATAAAACTGTATAAAAACTTCTTTCTGTGCATTTAAAAGAAAGGAATTCCAAAAACCTCATTTTTGGACCTTTGAACTCTAACCCACTTGTTTTTTTTTTAATATATAAAAGGTTTTTGGAATTCCTTTCTTTTTGTTACGGGTTGGCGCAAAAACTAATGAACACATTTTAATTCTGTTTTATTCTTAGAACGCTTATACCTAAGTCTAGTGTTCCCAAGCGTGACTACTACGCTTGAGTTCCTGGTTTCGATTCCTATGTGGAGCAAAATGTTATTGAGATTTATAAAATTCCCAGTATGGACTCAGTATCTGGATAAACTTACTGGCGAAGTGTGGATGTACATAATTACACCTTTTGCCTAACCCTTTGGGGAATACAGGCGTGATAGTATGGTATGTTTTGCGGGAAATAAATAGTTTTTCTTTCTTATCTTTCTTTCTTTGGAAATACAGGCGTAATTGTGTGGTGCAGGAAATAAATAGATTTTCTTTATTATCTTTCATTCTTTACAGGTATTAAAACCCCCGCATATTATTCTCAATTCTATTCTGAAACTAGCTCTAGCATTCATTTCCTAGTAACAAGCACCTGATCCAGGCGCTGCATTCTTCATCACGTGTCCAGTCACACGTTACGGAGTAACCCTACTATGAGTCCACGCCGCGATACTCGTTAGATCATATCGACATAATCTGTATGACAACATTTCATTCTATCAACAAAAATTTCAGTAGTTCCTCACTCTACACTCTCTCACTATTTTCTATTCCTGTTGATTGAAGTACATTCCTTAATATCACTATAGCATATTAATATAACGTCACCACATGCCTTTTCAGATTTGTTATTCAAAACTATTTAAGGATGATCTACAGCGATATATTGTTATGGTGATATATGACAAAGGCAGACTTGGAAATAATAAGTACTTACCTACTATGATTTTAATGTGCCTTTGGGTGTAAGAACTTCCTACCTCCACATAAAAAATCCGTATTGCCTGCTTGGTGGTAGTCTAATGTGTTCCGGCTTATACATATATGTGAGAATTAGAAACCTGAAGGGTATTTGCATGAATAAGGTGCTACATCAAACCCTGCTTACGTTCTTCACTAAGAAAATGCATTCAAGTCCACAATAAAAAAAAGTTTCTTAAGCGACTTTGTAGACCATGAAACTTTATTTTTTCTTGCTGCACGCTATCGCTATCGAGCGCGTAAGTTTATGGTAGGGGATACAGGCTAATAGATCGGTCTGTCCGCGACATCAGTGTCGTCATCGTGACTGTAAAGACGGCAATTTCATGGTTAACGCGAATGCACGTTTGTTTGGTGTAGCGGTTAAGTATATAAGCTTTTATCAATAAAAGGACATTAGTCTAGTTGTCCTTAGCGACTGCTACGCTAGAGGCCCTGAGTTTGATTCCCAGGTCAAGTAGTAGAGGTCCTGGGTTCGATTCCTAGGTCGTACAAAGTGTTATTGGGTTTTTCTATGAAATTCTCAGTAACACTTCGGAGTCTGGATATGTGCCCGGTTCGCCCCCTATTAGGTGGGACCTAAAACGTACGGGTGACTTGTGAACGGTGAGCTATACATTAGTATACTTCTGCCTAACCCTTCGGGGAATACAGGCGTGATGGTATGAATGACCATCAATAAAATCAATAGGAAATAGCCGCCTACGATAAACATTATCCAGTTAATTCACATAAGGCTTACTTTAACGCGCTGCCAGTAAAAACAGATCTGTTTAACTATATCGCTTAACCGTGGGTTCTTAAACAACTTAATTAAGGAGATATCGATCGAATATCATCATAATCAGCTATTAACGGTTTATTACGTAAGAGAGGATTACGTGCCTCTCATAATAGGCTTTGTGGAAATGGCTCGTGTTATCTTTAACAAAGAAACAGCTTTTTCTGCCTCCCTACCTTTAAGGTCTAGCGGTCACAAAACACGGCTTCTGAGCTTAAACTACTGGGTTCGAGTTTAGTTTTATTGGATTCTTCTACCAAATGCCTGGTTAATAGTTTGAACTTCCTCTTAAGTGTTGTGGTCCTAAGTATGACAGCTACGCTAGGTTCCTTTTTTCAATTCCCGGGTCGAGCTAAGTGTTGATGCGTGTTTTTATGAATTTTTCAGTAGAGTTAAGATTTCTGCCTGGTTCGTTCGCCATCTATTACATGGGACCTAAATATACCGGCGAACTGTGTGTGTAAATTAAGTACACCTCTGCCTAACCCTTTTAGAATACAGGCGTGATGGTTTGTTAGATATAAAAATTATAAAAAAACCTAGATATTAATTTTTAATTCTATTAATCATTGAAGATGTATTTGTTACTACAAATTGATACTGAGAAATATTTTTGTTTGGACAAAAGTTTCTTACCTGAATAAACTATTAATTTTATTCGAATATTCATGACTGAGAAGTACCGAGAAACTATTATCTAGCTCTCAGCATAACAATAAGTCTACAGTAATTAATTTATCCAAAACAATTGAAGAAAATTAATCGCCTGCTAGATAAATACGTCCTACGTTGTATCCAGTACAATCTAGCCCTATAGCATCCCCAGTTATGTCCTGGCCTCGGTGTAGTGTTTTGTTTGGGCCTATTGTCCCTTTAAGTGTTTAAGGTCTCAATGAGACCTGGCCTTTGTTGAATCCAGGCCAGTTTTTGTACGGCTAGCTTACCTAGTTGTAGGATTAAGAGGATGAAATTATTTATCTGTTTGCTTTAGCGGGACGTACTTGTATATTCTGTGTGGGTTTATTCAGCTCGAGATTCTCTATACCTGGCATATTTATGTAGCGAAATAAAGTCACAAAGAAGATGTAGACTTGTAGAGGATTTCGCCAATAAGCGGTCTGTGGAGCTGTTGTTTTATACTGGTTTCTAATACTTACGCGAATATTAGATATTGAAATAAAACTACTTTTTACGGATTTTATCGCGTTATATTGATATTATTTAATTCTCGACGTTTCGGTTCCTTTACAGCATCCACTAGTCATGGGTGGACTGAGGTGTTGGTCGTCCTAATGTCACAATTATCAACAACTACCCTACATTTTATTAATTATTTTTTCTCACCGTATCCTTAGGTCTCGCAGTCTCGTGCTTGGATTTGGTTTAATGGAATCTATGATTAGGTTCCAAGCAGAAATAAGCAAGCAGATTTGGATGTTTTTTAATTTAAATAACCTCGCGAATCATCCTAGGTCTGATCTGTTTTCTTTTGCAAGGACTTGTTGTTTATCAAATCTGATGTAGTGCTGGGCCTTGTCAAGTGTATGTTCATCAACAGCTGACTTCCTGGAACGGCTGTGTTTGACATCGGCGATGTGTTCTTTTACGCGGGTCCCTAGGCTTTTTTTAGTTTGGCCTATGTATGAGAGACCGCAATCACAATCAAGCTTGTATATACCTGCATCTTGTAGAGGTATATGAAACTTGACAGGTGGTAGGAACTGACTAATCTTCTTCAGCGGCTTGAAGTAAGTTTTGATTGAAGCGCGCTTCAAGATAAAGCCAATCTTGTCTGTGACTCCTCTAACATATTACGGTAACACAACAGGTCGTCGCTCACTATAATCCACCATGCTAGCCTACTGCGGGTTGGCAGAATTCACGCGCCGTCTTATCAATCTCTCTTTATAGAAATTTACGTTCTATAAAACACCTACGACATATTTTAACGAAATAAGCACCAAAACATCTAAATCCTGGTTATTTAAGGACAAAATTGTCATTCAAAACGCATAGCCGAGACCTGGTCGTAAGTTCGATGCCTGCATGCGGCACACCGGCCCGCTAAGCTTCACACTCCACGTCACGCTTTGATTTTCCACATGATAGCTGCCGCTTCAAATAAACCGCCCCAGACAGAGATGGGTGTAGCCTGTTTTATTAGGCCGATGCTTCATGATTGAAATATGTAGTGGGTGAACGGAATTGTATGGGTGTTTAGTATGCTATGAATTTGATAAAATATGGCGAATATACTGGGGAAATTCCACGGATACACATATTGCTTTTAAGGCCCAAAAAAGGTGCATACGTGCCATGTTTAGACTGCAACCAACAGACAGCTGTATTCCTTTTTTCAAAAAATTTAGACTTCTTACATTACCTTCTTTGTATATTCTAGAAACAGCTTTATTTGTAAAATCAAATATACATTTGTTCAAAACACTCCAGTCTAAACGACATAATAATGAAATTTGTGCTAATTCACGTAACACTGCGCTCTACACTAAAAACTTTTTAGGAATGGCGCCTAGAATATATAATAAGATCCCTTCTCCAATTAGGGAATTAAGTAATATAAGAGATTTTAAAACAGCTTTGCTTAAATTATTAATTAATAAAACATATTATTCGTGTAATGAATACCTATCCGACAAATCTTAATTTTATATTTTAGACTCAAAAACTTGTGGTTACATTATTTTCATGTTTTTATTTGTTGCAATTTCATTGGATAAATAGATTTTAAATAGGTACCTAATTATTAAGAAAATATTTGTACACCATTTTTGGTTGGACATAGCGCCCTCTAAAATTATGTTAACACCTTATGTATTATACCTATGTTCTACAAATAAAGATATTTGAATTTGAATTTGAAATTTGAATGAGAAAAAATAACATATGTGAGGAAAAGTATAATAATAATAGTATTATGTTAGCAAACAAGCAGATAATTGTCATGATGGTAAATACTAATCAATGTGACAGTGAATGCCTCATTAGTTTCTAGTGAACCCAAGCGCGACTTTTACGCTAGAAGTCCTAGGTTCGATTCCTCGGCCGTGCAAAGTGTTATCGGGTTTTTCTATGAAATTTTCAGTAGCCGCTTGGAGTCTGGATTTGTGCCTGGCTAATGGCAATAGGCTCGCCTTTTATTACATGAGACCTAATCATACCGCGGTATCTGGGTGTACATTAGTACACCTCTCGCCTAACCCTTTGGGGAATACTATTATACTATAATAGTAAAATATGTGTTGTACTGTTAATTATAACAGTAAAATTTGGCAGTTCAATAAGTTACATATAAATAACTTCACAATGGAATTTTCACTGAAACATTCTTCCAATTAATTAATGTGACGACTCCTAAACCAACTGTGGATCGTTTAAACTTTTGAAAGCCACGTTTCTACCTGTGATCAAAGTCAAACAATTGCTCAGAGCGAATTGAAATATAACAAAGTGCAGTTCACGTATAGGGAATTAAAGAAAAACATAGCGTGTACATGCTATCGACGCCGGGAAAAATGTATTAGAATTTAAACATAGACCAACAATGTCGGCAATGTAAACACTGCCTCGTTAGTCTAGTGGTCCAAAGCGCGGCTGCTTCGCTAGTGGTCCTGGGATCGGTTCCCGGGTCAAGCAGTGTTATTGGGTTTGTCTATGCAATTCTCAGTAGCAGCTCGGATTTTGGGTTTGTGCCCGGTTAATAGCAATAGGCCCCTATTACATGGAACTTAAACATACTGGCGAAGTTTGGGTGTACATAAGTACATCTCTGCCTAACCCTTCAAGGAATACAGGCGTGATGGTATGTCATCATCATCATCATCATATCAGCCAAATGAAGTCCACTGCTGAGCGAAGGCCTCCCCCATAGACTTCCACAACGACCGGTTATATGCCGCCTGCATCCAACGACTTCCAGCGACCTTTACCAGGTCGTCCGTCCATCTTGTTGAAGGTCGTCCCACACTGCGTTTTCCGGTGCGTCGTCTCCACTCGAGAACCTTTTTGCCCCAACGGCCATCAGTTCTACGAGCTATGTGGTGATGGTATGTATGATGTGAAAATATAAAAGAAATGAGCTCCCACCTCAAATTCGCAATATTTTACATAATTATTTTTGTCCATATTATCTGGAAGCGGCTTAAATAAGGCCACAGGGAATCTAATAATGCCGGTTTCACATACATTTGTATGGTTAGGTAAGTCCATTTAAATCAGTGAGTCTCAACAAATGCCGGTGTTAGGGTCAAATATGTTTTATCTTGTTTGTCCAGCGCCTAATAACGGGTGGCTTTGTGCCTTCATTTTGTTTCAGTGATAAAATACTTTTTGCGGCGCTTGAATATGTTAAATACGGGTTCTTTGGGATTACTCCCGAGTAAACAGGTAGCATATAATTATTCTTATTTGTTTTGTTTCCAAATATATTATATTTTATCCAACAATTTAAATACCTACACATATTTTTAGGAAAAATCTCCACCTAGCACAGGATTTGCATCAGCATGCTCCGGTTTTGTAGAATGGACGCTTTAGCCAACTAAACATCTGATATCTCGTCGTGATGTCAAAGTAGAGTAACTTTGACATCACGACGAGATATCAGGCCTTGGGTTCGAGCCCAAGGCCGAGCAAAGTGTTGTTGGGGTTTTCTATGAAATTTTCAGTAGCTTGGAGACTGGATTTGTGCCCGGTTAATGGCAATAAGCTCGCCCTCTATTGCATGGGACCTAAATCATACCGGCGAAGTGTGGATGTACATTAGTAGACCTCTGCCAAACCCTTCGGAGAATACAGGTGTGATTGTATGTTATTGAAGGATATAAATAACATACAATCACGCCTGTATTTCCCGAAGGGATAGGCAGAGTTGTGTTTCATGTACCTACACCTATACTTCGCCGGTATACACTTTATCGATACATTAAACTAAGTTCTACTTGGTAACCTTGGTAGAATTAGAGATTCCAATTAGGGAGCAACTTAGGGGCCGTTGTATCAAGTTCTAATCAGTTTGTGATATCTCGCAAGTTGCGCGTCACACAATAGCAGAGGATAATTAGTTGATTTATGTTCTTATCGATTGAGTTCCTGGCTAAATGGTGACTACGCTGATCAATCACAGTCAAATTAAAAAGTTTTATTTCAAACAACCTCAATATAAACGCATTACTTAATCGGCGGTAGCATAATGGCTGGGGCGTCAGACTTGCGATCATGTGATTGCCGGTTCGAAAACCACCTATCAATGCACTACCGACTTGGACCCATTCGTAATACAAGCATTTAGCCTAGCATGAGGAGATAACAAGAATACTAGTAATGTGCGACCCACATTGCTGTGGAACATTATAGGCCGATTATGCTATATCATAATATTTCAAACAAACCAAATACATTGGTGTTCGTATACAAGTAGCTACAATATACTGTTGAACACGAATAAATTCTAAAGAGAAAGTAGTAAACGTTTATTATAAGAAACGAAATCGTAAAACACGGCATGTGACGACATCTTAAAGCATAATGTTGGCGTTAAATACTATATTATATAAGTGTAAGGTCATACTGCTAGCGAATAGCGTTTTAAATACGCTTATGAAAAACGTTTTATGACGTGATACGGAGCGCAGAACTAATCCAAAGGTGGTTTAAACTTTATTTATGTTATATATGTACCTATGTGTGCGTGGGCTGCGTCCCTGCCTGCTATAACTTGAGTTATTAAACAGTGTGCTTTTAGCTGTCAGTTGTTTCACTTGTCTCCCTGCGTACCTACACAACAGTGGCGACGAGCTTACCCACATTTGTAAAAGTAAATCCTTTGTTGAAAAATGGCTCAGTCATTTTGTGGTATTTTATCAACTTTCGATCATAATGTCAATGATTGGAAGACATACAAAGGTCGTATTACGCAGTGGTTCATCGCAAATAACATCGATGCGAAAAATGATGCGGCGGGAACCAGGAGGCGAGCCATACTACTCAGCGCACTCAATGATAGTACCTACAAGTTGGCAGCAGACTTAGCCCTGCCCAAAGACGTACAAGAGGTGCCATATGAGGATCTAGTGACGTTATTGGATAACCACTTTACTCCAAAACGTTGCGGGTTCAGCGAGCGACACAACTTTTACGCAGCTTTGCAGCAGCCGGGCGAGACATATACGCAATGGGCAGCAAGGCTTCGTGGACTGACGGTGCATTGCGGATTCAGCAATGTTGAGGAGGCGTTGCGTGACCGATTTGTTATGGGTATGGTAGCGGGTCCTGAACGGGAGAAACTGTTTGCGCGGGACTTGGAGACCTTAACCTTGGTGAAGGCGGTGGAGCTAGCAGAAAGCGTAAGATGCGCACGCGCGGGCGCTGCTGCTACTGTTTCTACATCAACAGATCAAGTACAGGTATTCAAGATCGCGAAAGGACAGAATAGCGCCAACCCGAGTAATAGTGCCGATAGAGAAAAGTGTTCGGTGTGCGGTCGTGCTAATCATAAGTCGTCTCAATGTCGGTTCGCAAAGTATAAGTGTAAAAAGTGCAACACAGTAGGGCATTTACGTAAAATGTGTAATAAAATTAACTACCTGTTGGCGGGGGATGTGAGCGAGGACGACGATGGTAAGTCGCTTTATAATTATAACATTGGTTCGGCTAGGGGGGAACCTATGACAGAAACGGTCACAATAAATGGCCAGAATTTAGAATTCCAAATAGATAGTGGATCAGCGGTGACGGTCATATCTGAGGGTACATATAAAAATTGTTTTGCTAATATACCATTACATACGTCTCACAAAAGATTTTATAGTTACACGGGAAACAAGATGCAGTGTGTAGGCTATGTGCGTTTAGCAATCACATATATGGAGCGCACACACACACTTGCTGTATTTGTTATACGTCACGGCGGCCCACCGCTTCTAGGCCGCGATTTCATATCAATATTTAAATTGAAATTAACTCGAGTTAATTTCCTTGACGATAGTCAAAGTGTAATTGAGCGATTGCAAATACGGTTCTCTGAAGTATTTTCAGACAAGCTGGGCGCTTTCAAAAACTATAAAGTGAAATTAAAACTAAACAATGATGCTAAACCGGTATTTTTTAAAGCGCGTCCCATTGCATTTGCTCTGCGCGACAAAGTCGGTAACGAAATAGAACGATTAGTAAACTTAGGAGTGTTAAAACCGGTTAAACACTCGGACTATGCGTCACCTATTGTGCCCGTACTCAAGCGTGATGGTTCTGTTAGATTATGTGCAGATTATTCCGTGACCATTAACAAACAATTAGTTATTGAACAATATCCTTTGCCGACGGTTCACGAATTATTTTCGAAATTACACGGTGGCCAGCAGTTTTCGAAAATTGATTTATCCATGGCATACAATCAGTTTTTGCTCGATGATGAGTCACAAAACATAACATGTATTAACACTCACAGAGGATTGTTCAAATACACACGTCTGGTATTTGGCTTGTCGAGCGCACCATCTATTTTCCAGCGTGCGATGGAAACAGTTCTGTCCGGATTAGACGGAGTATTATGTCTGTTAGATGACGTGTTGATAACAGCAAAAACTAAGGATTTGCATATGGAAAAACTACACATAGTTCTCAAGAGGCTTCAGGACGCAGGACTTACATTGCGTAAAGACAAATGTGAATTTTTTAAAGACGAAATAAATTATTTAGGGTATGTTATCAATAAGAACGGGCTAAAGAAAGATCCGTCTAAAGTAAAGGCTATTATAGACGCTCCCGTTCCCACTAATGTTAACACCTTGCAGTCATTTTTAGGCCTTGTTAACTACTACCGGAATTTCGTTCCTCGAGCATCAAGCATACTAAGTCCTTTGTATGATCTATTAAAGAAAGGTGTTAAGTGGCATTGGACAGCATTTCATCGGAATGCATTCAATGAAATTAAAAAATGCTTAACATCGGAACAAGTGTTGACACATTTCGACCCAAATTATAAAATAATATTGACGGTAGACGCTTCGCCATATGGGTTAGGCGCTATTTTATCACAAGTAGGTAGTGACAAGTTAGAAAGACCCATATCATTCGCATCCCGCACGCTCACGTCAGCTGAAAAACGATACTCGCAAATACAGAAAGAAGCCACAGCGATTATATTTGGTGTTAAGCGGTTTCATCAATATTTATATGGAAGATCGGAACCGTTCATATTACGTACCGACCACAAGCCTCTGATTTCTATTTTTGGTCCCTATAAGGGCATACCAGAGGTATCGGCTAACAGGCTACAAAGATATGCCATGTTTTTAAGCGCGTATAATTACACGATTGAGTACGTTCGTAGTGCCGATAATAACGCAGATTATTTGTCGCGGGCGAGTTTACGCCACGAGGCGGAACAGGCAGAGAATCAGGGGGACAGCAGCGCTCACGCGGCTGCGGCTGCGGCGCCTATCGACCGGGCGACTTATGTTAATTTTGTGGTTGAAGGCAGTATGCCAGTGACACTGGACGAATTGCGCAAAGAAACTGCTAAGGATATCACTTTAGCAAAAGTAATTAATTACATTAATCAAGGTTGGCCTAGACGATTATTGTCAGATTTATGTATTAAACCTTATTATTTGTGTAGGACACAATTGTCACATGAAAATGGTTGTCTCATGAGAGGACATAAGGTGGTTATTCCGGAAACATTACGCTCAAGACTTTTAAATGAGTTGCATAACTCACATTTGGGCATTGTGAAAACCAAAGCTGAGGCTAGATCACGATTTTGGTTTCCAGGGGTTGACGCTGCGCTAGAGGCAATAATCAACTCGTGTGATATCTGTCAACAGTTGCGCCCGTCCCCGCCGCGAACGCCGATTGCTCTGTGGCGGTACCCGCCAGTGCCATTCTATAGGATACATATTGATTTCCTAGGCCCGTTAAATAATCAGATGTTTTTCGTGGTAGTAGACGCGCACACTAAATGGGTGGAGTTGTACGATGTTACTATGTCTACAACTTCCACAAACGTTATAGGGAAGCTATACGATTTTATGTCCAAGTACGGCCTACCACATACAATAGTAAGTGACAATGGGACCGCGTTTACGTCATTTGAATTTAAGAATTTTTGTTCAAGTAACGGTATCGACCATTTGACGTCACCAGCTTACAACCCAGAGAGTAACGGGCAAGCAGAAAGTTTTGTTAAAATAGTGAAAAAAGGCATTAAATCATGTGTTATCTCTTCACGCAATAAAAGTGAATGCATGTTAAAATTATTAAAATACCTCTTTGACTATAGGAATTCTGTTCATTCTGTCACCGGGTTCTCACCAGCTGAGCTAGTGTTTGGTCGCAAGTTGAGATCACGTTTAGATTTAATCAATCCAAAACAACCGGCGGCCTCTCTCACAACTCTCACTAATAATGTTAATCGTCAACAGTGTTCGCAAATTAAGTCATGTGGAGGCCATAATAAACAAGTGTTTAAGACAGGAGATGAGATAATGTTCAAAAAGTTTTTAAATAATTTTAAATTCTATTGGTGCAGAGGTATTATTAAAAAGAGACTGGGTAAAGTACTTTACGTTATCCAGGATTTGAGTTCGTCGTGTAATGTTAAAAAGCATAAGAACCAAATAATATTATATAAAGGTGGCAATGGTAATGATTCACAACAGCAGCAACACCATTATGACTATGACGATTTCGACAACTGTTGTAGCGAGGCGTCAACTGGCAACCCCCAGGGACAGAGTTCCGCGGGGGAGGAAAGGGAAACTGATGAGGTAAATGAGCAACCACCACTGTCTACAGACGTCAATACAATGTCGGATCCGGTTTCAAGGAATTCAGACAGACTCTTGAGAAACATTCCTAGGGTAGATTACAAACCTTTCCTGTAACCTTCTTGTAGTTAATTTATTTGTTATTTACTATTTTTGTATATTTGCACAATTGGAGATTTGGTCAAATAAGGGGAGGAAATGTTATATATGTACCTATGTGTGCGTGGGCTGCGTCCCTGCCTGCTATAACTTGAGTTATTAAACAGTGTGCTTTTAGCTGTCAGTTGTTTCACTTGTCTCCCTGCGTACCTACACAACAATTTAAGTTTAGCGAAATTACTGTCGTAATAGCGTCTCTGTATGGTAGTATATTTTCTGTTGTGTGGAGTCTTAGAGCTCATACGTTACCCGCGAGGCGAAACCTGACTATGAAATATCAGAAACTACGAGTGCATATAAATACAGCATATAGCATAAAGCACTATTCATAACTTGCACTGATCCATAAGTTAAGTAGTTCAATAAAAAAATCTATTTTATTTCTACTTTCGGAGAAATACGAGGCAAATATTTATATAGGTAGGTACATACATTTTTGAAATTCTGCACATCTGCATAGGAGCCCATATAAACGAATATGTGCGAATATTCTGTAATTGAAGAATATTACGTAGATAGGGGTCTAATTTAAATCTTCCTTTTTTATTACAGTCGATTAAAATAGGGGTTCCATAAAACGTGTAGACAATCACAAGAATGTCATTAGAGGAAGTAATTATTCAATGAAAAAAAAAGATAATAATAATAAATAATTATTCAAATATAATAAAATTCAAATATAAAAATTAATATTGACTGCCTCATTAGTCTAGTGGTCCTAAGTGCGACTGCTACGCTTGAGGTCCTGGGTTCGATCCCCAGGTCGAGCAAAGTGTTATTGGGTTTTTCTATGAAATTCCCAGCAGCAGCTCGGAGTCTGGATTTGTGCCCGGTTAATGGCAATAGGCTCGCCCCCTATTACATGGGACCTAAATATACCGGCGAAATGTGGGTGTACAGTAGTACACCTCTGCCTAACATACATACATACATATTGTCACGCCTGTCTCCCATGGGGGTAGGCAGAGGCTATAGATTTCCGCTTGCTACGTATTTTATGTTAATCGCTCCCCGCTAGCAGTCACACCCCACGTACATTATAAAAAGAGATCATATTTAAATACGTATCTATACGCTGGGGTTGTTTCCTTCGTTTAATTTACTCTTACTTCACAACGCCTCGCTTTAGCCCCTAAAATTCTAATTAACTTGTTATATTGGTTAATATATTATAATTTGCGACTTTTGCGAATGTTGTTTAATGACTTAATTAAAGCAGCAAATACAGTATATGACTTTCTAAAGGAATAATTAAGTATTTGTTATTTACCTTTCGGTGACTAAGATAATATCATTCCATATGTTTCATGTATATACAAATGTATCAAATCCCCTGTTGTTCTTTGAAGGGACATTTTAAGAACAAATTTGTTTGCGCTACGTTCGCCCTTCAAACTCGTCCATCCGTACTCGCCACGTATACTTGTTACATAAATCTATAACTTATCTTATTCTAAGAGAATTTTACCGAGTATTGAGACAAGTTGATGATGTTAAACATTACGTTATATCATAAAACTAAACTCATTCATCAACAAATTCAAAGTCCGATATCCTTTCAAAAACCAAGCCTTCATCCGAGCCTCCAAAACAGAACATATCAAAGACCAAACCGTTATCACCGGCCACTGAAACTGTTAGTAACTAACTGCTTACCTTTTCATCTGAAGTTAGTTGGGAAAGATCAGTGAAGCTTTGATACCGGCTCAAAAGTTTTTGAGTGCGCTCAACATAATATTTTGTGTACGTGTTGTGTGATGTGGATGGGTTGTGGTTCCAATGATAGCGGGATTGACTTTGCAATATTTTACCGTTGTTATTTTTGGTAATGTTATCCTTTTTGAGACAATTAAGTAGCCTATGTTTCTTCTTGGAAATTCAACCTATCTCTACATTAAAACTAATTAGAAGTGGTTCTGCCTCTTAGACTTTAAAACGTAACAAAGAAACAAATACAGGCGGAGTTACTACCGTATTTATAACGATTATTAAGTAATTATAGCTCACTTAAACGATAAAGGAAAATAGCGAGTCGAAATTTGCACCAGGGGTATCACTCGAACCTGTGGAAAAGGGAGGAAAAGAAGAAAAGGAGAAGGAAGGGTCTGGGGGAGGAATTGGGCCTCCGCTATGCCTATTGATCATAATATCCAAATTTAATAACAGTGCCTTAGCTTCACATGGTTTTGACATCTCCGAACATGCATTCCACTACGTATAGCATTTTCATTATTCATACTAATAAGATCCAAATCCGCGGCATGCTTTCCGCTCAAACTGCGGACCCAACAACAAACTTCCACCTGTATCTCTGACCCAAAACCTTCAAAGAAAGCCAGCAAATTAGATTTAAATCTACCTACAAACCAAAAAGTTTGTAAACTTACCTTACGATTATTCAATACGTGCGCGTGGTTTTGTAACCTGGTCATAAGGTTGTTTTAAGTATGAATAGTTGGAGAGTTTAGAGATAAGAGTGGAAAAGTACTTGTAATTATGATTTACGAGTAAATAATATTTCATAATCAGATGATGAAACACAAACTTACTTGCTTGTAGGACACTATGTGAATTTGGAACTGTACAGGTTCATTTGTATATTTTTCACTAATTAGTAACATTTTTTTATTTCTATATAATGGGGGCAAGCATATAGCCACTAACCGGGCACAATTCCAAATTCTGAGCTGCTACAAAAAAAAAAAAACCCCTGACAATTGCATTATATCTCGACCGATTTTCGTCAAACATAGCTAAGAACACTCCTGACTAATTCACCTTTTAAACAAAATGAAAATCGGTTCATTCATTCGGTAACTATGATACCACACGTGTCTGTGTGTGTCTGTCACACACACAGACACGTCAAACTTATAACACGCCGTCGTTTTTGCGTATTGGGTTAAAAAGAACCGACACTTTGCTCGACCTTGAAATTGAGACCCAAACCCAGGACCTCTAAAGTAGCAGTCGCGTTAAAGACCACTAGACCAATGAGGCAGTCTCAAACGAATCACGTATCCAAATAAAATATATCACCACCTTAGTAGTAGATGGATAGGCAGCAGAAGTTCTGGACCCTCATCACGTACCGTTATCAAACAGATCGCATTGTCTGAACCACTGCGCTGGAAAACGCTGAAACAATCTGTAACAAAACTTTACAGTTCACTCGCGAACATTAGTTACCTGTTGTTAGAATCATATGTGAGTTTGTGATGACTTTGAATCAACTGGGGTATTTCATCCTTGACTGCCTCTTTAGTCTATAGACCAGGGTCGATAATTTTTGAAACTGAAAAAAAGTAAATACAAAAGTTGTAGATCTCTTTATTACCTACAACTTTGCCAATTAACTTTTTTCCATAGGACTTGTAGTTTTGACGGAAATCGAGAAAAAACGATTTTTACCCTATACCCCCCCTCCCTCCCACTTCCCGAACTCAGATCGCCTGTAAATTATTTTTCCTTAGTTTTGTTATATTCTCTTCCTTTTCCAATAGGTTTCATCCTACTTACTATATGTATTTTTTACTTTTCATTTTCCATTGGCTTCGGCACTGGTCTACTATTTGTCCTAAGCGTGACTGCTACGCTAGAGGCCCTGGGTTCAGTCGAACGAAGTGTTTTGTTTTTCTATGAAATTCTCAGTAGCAGCTTGGTTTCTGGATTTGTGCCCGGTTAATTGCAATAGGGTCGCCTTGTATTAAAGGGACAAAAACATACCGGCGAAATGTGTTTGTACATTAGTACACCTCTGCCTAACCCCTCAGGGTATACGTAGGTATGCGTATACCCTGATGTCTGTGATGGTATGTAATGTTTGTTATGTTATTTCATCCTTGAATGGTTAGGCAGAGGCGCACTGAAATACATCGGAATCGGAAAACGCTAGGAGGATACTGAGAATTATATTTGTCTGCTAGAAGAAACTAAGTGAGAGGTGATTATTACCTTACCTGTTCATCGAAGCATTGAGGTATTACATCCACATGTAAATTTTAATAACAGGTACCGCATTCCCGACTCATGTTAATTTATTACCTACCCGTGACTACACTCGCGCTCAATTTACGTTGATTTTCATGAATTTATTCATCAGTTTAGGGACTTATATTATGAATATTATGGAGCTTAAGCTAGCAAGATGATGTTAGTTCTAAGATCTCTATAATATAAGAGCTTTGGGATTTTACCCAAAAAAATTCGCAATGATTTTGTATTAGGAGTTCCCGTTAAATTTCAGATTTAGGCATAGTTTGTTCGAGATAACTGCGCTGATCTGCGCACTTTGCTCGACCTGGGGATCGAACCCAAGACCTCTAGCGTAGCAGTCGCGATTGGGACCACTAGACCAACGAGGCAGTCTTTTGACAAAACTGTCAAATTACTCCAAATGACTTTAAACCTTAATTTGCTAATAATTAAGTTCGACTGAGAAAAAAAACACGAACATCGACTGAGAAAATCTGACATTTTGTGGTAAGCAGATGTGCAGGCGACTCTACATAAAAATCGAAATATTTAAAGATAATAATCACAATTTATTGCGAAACCTATACCACCCCAATTGTGTTTACACCAACTCTTTCTATTAACATTTATCACTAAAAAACGGCGGCGCATAAGCGAGCGGCGGTAGCCTAATGGCTAGGGCGTCGAATCTCAGCGATCCATGTGGTTGCCGGTTCAAAACTCACCCATTGCACTACTCATAATATAAGCATTTAGCTTAGTACGAGGGGTTAACAAGATTACTAGTAATGTGTGACCCACATTGCAACATCGAACAAACTGTATAGATTATGGTTTTGGAGATTTCATAATAAGCAAGTGAATGAGTGCAAAACTCACCCAAAAGTTTCAAAGACCTCGAATATTTGATCCAAATAAACATTAAAGAATCAAGAACAAAAGCATCCATATCATTTAACCCGCACAATTAGTAGCAGTACCCACAAATTGTTATTTTCCAACATCGTCGCTGCACGTCATAATAGTCCTCTAGTTGTTCCGGATTCTGGTCGCGTCACGTTCGACGAAGCCGCAATTAGTGGCAATCGTGGTCTATTTGTGGAGTTCTATCGATAGTTTTACAATACGAATTTTAAGCTCTTAATTTAAAGTTCTTCTATGTAGAAGCTGGTAGGATTCCGCTGCTGGGGTTGGCCTAGGGTGATTGATATCTTTCTCAAAGTGGGATGCAACCCCATATGCTGTAAAAATTTTAGGGGGCAATAGATAACTCGGAAATTAGGAAAACTGCACACAAAAAAAAATCCAGTTAGTATTTATGGTTAGCAACAAAACTGGTGTGTAGAATAACTGCCACATTAATCTAGTGTTCCTAAGCGTGACTGCTACGCTAGAGGTTCAAATCCCTGGTCGAACAAAATGTTTTTGAGTTTTTCTATTAAATTCTTAGAAGCAGAATGGAGTTTGGATATGTGCCCAGTAAATGGCAATGTAAACCTTCGAGTAATAGATGATGGCGTGATGGTATGTCATCTTTGTCCAATCAACTACCGCTGGACATAAACAATAAATGTTTTTAATGGAAGACATATCCCATGAAATAGAATTTACATTAGAGAGAGACATTGATCATCAGCGTCAGTTATTCTTAAAGTGGACGATAACCCCTCGAGCACTGGAAAGTTTCAGGCCCCCCTGAAACCTTAGAACCTTTATAGAAGTCTTAAAATTTGTAATAATGCTCGCAAAAAAATGCGATAACTACTTAAAATTAACAACTTAACTTGTGTGTGTGAAAGTGCAGTGATAGCCTAGTGATATGACCATTGGACTGCCAAGTCAAAGGTCTCGAGTTCGAATCCAAGGCACGTACCTCTAACTTTTATTGTGTTATGTGTGTATTATTAATTAATTATCACGCGCTTAAACGGTGAAGGAAAACATCGTGAGGAAACCTTCATGCCTGAGAGATTTTCTTGACGGCGTGTGAAGTCTGCCAACCCGCAGTAGGCTAGCGTGGCGGACTATAGCCTAATCCCTCTCGTATTGAGAGGAGACCCGTGCCCAGCAGTGGGACAATGTAATGGGTTGATTATGATGATTATGACTTGTGTGTATAAAAATTTGCGGAACTGTAGAAGAAAAAACCTCAAAGTGTGTGCCACCTAAGTAAGTTTGAGAACCTGTGATCAGAAAGATGATAAACTGTCTCAGCTATATGGCCCGATGGCACCGATTTGCGGGTCGTCGAACTGCCTAAAAGTAGGGTTCCGATTTGCAATGACAGTCATTGATACGTGTCAGCTGTCGACACAGGTAGACCCAAATCAAATGAAATGTTGAAGCTTTTTAAAAATATTTCTCTACGTCACTTCTCACGTATTTGACAGAAAAATACGACACTAAATTCATTCAACTAGCTATTTTCTAACTATGTTGGTTCAAAGTTCAAAGGAATACCGCTGAATTTCACTATTAAAAATAAAATAAAGCGCCTGTCGCCATAACTCAGTATCTAGGTAAAAAATAATAACGCATTACTAAAGACTACCTCATTAATCCAGTGGTTCCGCGCTTGCTATGCTAGTGGTCTTGTGTTCGATTCCAAGGTGGAGCAAATTTTTATTCAGTTTTATATGAAACTATCAGTAGCAGCTTAGTGTCTGGATTTGTGCCCTGTTAATGGCATAAGGCTCGCCTCCTATTACATGAGACCTAAACTTACTGGCGAAGTGAGGGTGTATATTAGTACACATCTGCCTAACTCTTTGGGGAATACAGGCATGTTATGCTTTATAATGTTTTAGTAAATATTGATTGAGCTACACTATAACTGACGTATGCGCGCCGTCACATAAAGGTACAGCTACTAGTACAGGTCAACTCAAAGCTGCTATGGCTTTTTCTTCAAAAGGTCAATTCAGATTTTGAAAACTCGTATATCTAATAATATTACTACTGTCTGGACTTTGAAAAAGACCACAATTCTCTGCGTTTGTTTGCGATCCAAGCGGCACATTGTTTTAAAAAATGGAAACAAATTGACCTATTAATAATTAAAGTGTCTTTTAAAGAAGCACAGAAATAACTTAAGATTTATATCATAATACTGATGACACAAGGACAAACTGTTTGTTTATATGGGTTTTTGAAAAATACCTAACAGCACACAATCATTCCCATATTAATGTTGTTTATAGCCTAGTTTTGATAGCCAAAATATACCACTACCTAATTGTCATTTTTCATTTTTCGAAAAGTAACAAACATTATCATTAAGATAACAATAATTATTGTGAAGGAAAATATCGTAACGAATGGAATAAATGGTCTCAAATGGCAAAACACCTAATGACTGTTTCGTTTTCGCCATAGCTATTTACTCGAACAACCAGTAGTATTGTTATTGTATAAACTTTTGCTCATACAAAAACACGAAAAAACATATCTAATAGCGATTATTCTAAATGGAAAATCGATTTGTTTCTTTATCGATACACGAAAAAGGAAAAGTTATTTCTAGAGTATTTGGAAGCGAGGCAAAGATCTATTTGTGAGATAAACAGTGTCGTGTTTTGAGAAACGACACTTTAACTAGACTTTGGAACGATTTTATTTGGTTTTTTGTATGTACATAGTTTATTTGTGGATTTTGTACAAAAAGGCACGGATATGTTACAAATAGGTTGAGTCATTACTCTTAAACCCAAAAGAATGATGAATTTTATTTATATAATAATGTAAACCCACAGTTCGCCGGTATGTTTAGGTCCCATTTTATAGCAGCGAATTTCCATTATCCTAGTAAAACTCTAAACTCCGAGCTCCTACTGAGAATTTAATAAAAACTTTCAAAAATAATTTCATAGAATTTCATAACACATTGCTCTCGCTACCTGAAATCTACCTATAGGTATAAAAGCGAAATATAATGTGGTATATCGCTCTGATACAATATATTTTGTACGTCAAGTTTTGCCATATATCCATCTAACCTTCTCGGAATAAATCGTCAATATCATTACCTACGTAACAAAAGTACGTGTACGTCACAGAAACTTGTCAAGTCGACATATTTCGCCATTATTTTGTGGAAGTAAGTTGTGAGCGGTACTTGTAAATTGGTACATTCAAGTTTGTGTCCCTTACCATTGGATTTCATTCTCAGCTTCCAGAAATTGCTTTCTTAGAAATATAAATGATTTTTTGCAAGAAACATGGTTTTAGGATGTTCTAGTATCAGAGGTATATCATAGAGAAATCATCTTAGAAAAATCCATACTTAATATTATTAAACTTACGTATTTTACTCTGTCTTTTAGTCTGTTAAGTTTTCACGCAAAAACCGCTGAACCAATTTTGATAAATGTTGGTATAAAATAGATTGGATCTTGGAGCGATCCTTTGCTACTTAATGTCTCGAAAAAGTCCTTTGAAATCGAGGAATACCACAAGCAACAGTTGTTAGTAAAATATATTTATTAAACGCAAGCATTAAACGCTTACATTTTTGAGATGATGAAACTCTACCACTGAATTTAGCTGGGCAATGAGTCTTGAAAATATTTTTTAAGACTCATTTCCCAGTAATTTTAAACTTGAGAAGTAAGCTTCTCATGATAAAAAAAAACACACCACATATCACTGGTGTTTCTGGTATCTTTAGGACGAGGATCTATGGTTGCCGCTGACCATCAAGCAGTATGCGTCATTTTCATCTTGCAATATTAAAAAAAAAACAATAAAACCATTGAAGATACAACAAATCATCAACATAACTTCCGTCAACATCCAATACGATAAGTAATTTATTCCAAAGAAAGATAAGTTATTCCAAAAACAAACACGAAAGACATCTGCTTATCACTTCTCGCGAGTCATAAATTACGTTACACCTTCTGAACACCCTACGTTCCCCATAGTCACTCCACGAAGATCGAATAAATATCATCGACGTATGAATATTTTTTATTTGTTCGCACCGATTTTTGTTCCGAATTCAAATTATGATTTTGTGAAAACAAATGGGATCTTCATGCCGTGTTGGGAGAGTGACATAATTTATGGTAAAAATATGTACCTAAAATTCCATTTCATAAGATACGATAAGATTTTAAGGGCGTTAGGGATATTTAAAAGCACTTCTCACAATGCAACGCGGTTGTCGATGTTGAAATCAAATCAAATATTTGTATTTCAATAAGACCATTACGTACTTTTGAAATATCAAAATTATTTGCATGCAAAGAGATTTAATAGTGTATTAAATGTCTTTGTTTGCATGGTTCCAAATACCTAGTAAGTCTTATGGAGAACATCCGGCAAGAAACTCCATAGATACTCTTTCATAAATGCTCTCTTTTAAAAACGCTTGTAATGTTTTTCAAAGAGTTCCGTTAAAAGCTTTGTTCTATCAATGTGAGAATTATGGAGTATGATGATATTAGAAAATTGCTTAAAAAAACTGTCCCAGGCCCAATACCTCCCTCAGTCCCCTTCCTTCTCCTTTCCTCCTTCCCCTCCCTTAAATAGGTTCGTCAAAGTATCTGCAACTCCTTTGGCTTTGCAGATGTCCATGGGTGGCGATGACTTCTTACCATCAGGTAGCCCGCTTACTCGTTTGCCGAGTTATCCCATAAAAAAACAACTAAGTTCTTAAGATTATAAAAACGTTGATAAAGCTCGTGCTATTGGCGTCTATAGGGTGCGGTTTCCACTTACTGTATGCTTGATTATCATTTTATTACAATAAAATAAGTCATAATTATAATAAATAGGAAAGAAGCAGTAACAGACTTCTTTTTTTTATCATTATGCTAGAAATATAATCTGATACCAATGGTAGGGGCTCGTCTCAAATTCATCCCGCCATAATGTTTCAGATAATAGCTTTTATAAGTTGAGCATAACTTCTAAATACGTTTACACGAAGGACGGTACGGTGTGGGCGGTATACAAATAAACTGTATTCACAAGTCATTGGCGCACTACTAACTTTACGAAAGTATTACATTAACATTTTCTGCGCTGTGGTCGCGTATTGTTAATGTGCATTTTTAATTTCCGTAGCGTTGTGAGGGAATTCTGTTTGTAAAACTTTATCGTCTGGTGAGTAGTAAAAATGTAGTTGAATGCGAGATAGCTTTTTATTACACTTGTTTTTTTAAAAACACAATTTGTGTAGGTACTCTAATTTATGCGCTCGTTAGCAAAGAGAATTCTGTAGAATGTAGATACTACACAAATATATTTTCAAGCCTGTATTCCCCGAACAGTAAAGAATAGGCGTATGTACTAATTATATAAACACCCACATTTCGTCTGGTTTTTTTTTAGTCCCGTTATAAGAGTCTATCGGCATTAAACGGGCACAAACACAAACTCTGCTGAGAATTTCTAGAATATCCTCTAAGACAAAAAATACGAAAATAAATATTTCCTTTCTTTTATATTACTGGTGATGTTTATGTTTTTTCTTTTCATAAAAAAATACACTCCCACTAGGATTTTTGCCTGTTTACAAAACACTCGTTCGCATCTTACATACCTTTCCGCCTTATAACGATTTCTACATGAAAAAATTACTGCAGCTATAAGCAAAAATATCTTCAGCCCATAAGGGTAATGGCGTTAGCAAGGGGAATAAGGAAAATATCTGTAGACCCGGCTCTTATATTGAATAATATTATATTATAAATCCCGATGGACCAGATATTTCTCGATTTCCGACTCTTATTGATTCTGGGCTATTTTCGAGGCGACTCAGCCCTGGAATGGATGGGTATTTGGGTATGGAAATGTTGTGTAGCTCTGTTATAATGAAATATGGTCCATTTGTTGAATAACGGGTTGACAGAGCTGTGAATGTCCAAACTGCAAATGTAGGTATTCATTTATAGGTATTTTCCAATACATAAAACCTTCGAAATATACGCCATTACACCTCTGCCTAACCATTTAAGAATACAGTCGTGATGGCGTCGTTTAATAATGCTTTATGTACTGTTGAAAAAATAATAACTTATTTTTTTCTGCTTGGATGATGTTAAAATACAATTATTTGAAGGTTGGCAAGGTAGCTTATTTTCTTTTCCAATGAAATAATTGACAATAGAAACACCGATCCAATTATCTCACATCACCGATAGGATTTCATGAAATTGAGGAAAACCAAACAAAACAATTACAGTTCTTATGGTTTTTAGGGTTCCGTAGCCAAATGGCAAAAACGGAACCCTAATAGATTCGTCATGTCTGTCTGTCTGTCTGTCCGATCGTGTCACAGCCTTTTTTTTTCGAAACTATAAGAACTATGCTGTTGAAACTTGGTAAGCAGATGTATTCTATGAACCGCATTAAGATTTTCACACAAAAATAGAAAAAAAAACAATAAATTTTGGGGGTTCCCCATACTTGGAACTGAAACTCAAAATTTTTTTTTTCATCAAATCCATACGTGTGGGCTATCTATGGATAGGTCTTTAAAAATGATATTGAGGTTTTTAATATCATTTTTTTCTAAACTGAACAGTTTGCTCGAGAAACACTTCCAAAGTGCTAAAAAGTGTGTCCCCCCCCCCCCCTGTAACTTCTAAAATAAGATAACGATAAAACTAAAAAAAATATATGATGTACATTACCATGTAAACTTCCACCGAAAATTGGTTTCAACGAGATCTAGTAAATAGTTTTTTTTAATACGTCATAAACTGAATATTTTGCGCGAGAGACACTTCCAAAGTGGTAAAACGTGTGTGTCCCCCCCCCTGTAACTTCGAAAATAAGAGGACGATAAATCTAAAAAAAATATATGATGTACATTACCATGTAAACTTCCACCGAAAATTGGTTTGAACGAGATCTAGTAAATAGTTTTTTTTTAATACGTCATAAATCGTAATGGTACGAAACCCTCCGTGCGCGAGTCCGACTCGCACTTGGCCGGTTTTTTTTCCTTATCGTGAGTGACAGGGCCTATAATGTTTTTGTACACCCCGGAAATCCATCAAGCTACTTTAAAATAAATATCGATGATGGCAGCCTGCTAGCATAATAAATACTGTAGTTAAATAAACATAGAAATTAATTTACTGATTTCTAAGATAACGCAGACATGAAATAAAACCAGTACCTATAACCGATTTTGTCGCGTTTTATTTTATATTTACTACTTCAATAGTCTTGTGGTATCCTACCTGTATCGTAGCAGTAATGCTTGGGGCATTACTGCTACGATACAGGTCCTGGGTTTGATTCCCGGGTCGAGCTAAGTATCTTTGGGTTTTTCTATGAAATTCGCAACAGACTCGCCCCCTGTTACATGGGACCTAAACCTGGGTGTACATTAAGTATACCTCTGCCTAACCCTTCCGGGAAATGATCATAATAATCTGTGAAATGGTTTAATATCAATAAGGACGAATTATCATTTACTAAAATTAGTGTCCAGTTTTTTAACTGTATGAGTTTCTATATCCAACATAACATGAATTCAATTTCAATATTACCAGATAGAACCACTTTATGAAGGCACCGACATCCATCACATAACACAAAAAGTATGCTTGATTCATTGAGGTATTAAGTACTTCTCATAACTGTTGTTCAAACTGGTAACGATTAGTTGTCAAAAATTATGTGTGCTGGAAAGTGGAAGTTATATTTTAAACAAAATTTTTATTACACAAATAACTGGTATTATTACTGTTATTTTTGCTTTCTTTCTAATTCGCACTAGGCCGGAGCTGTGGAATGTGACCTGATATAAAACTTATCTAAGATATGGAATATAATTATCATCACCATCAGCTCCACACAATGTCCATACTAACTAAATTGGTATAATCATGGAATCATGCTAATCCAAACTTTGTCCTAAAGACACGGTCACATACAATAAAACGATATCATGGTCAGCATTTCCAATTTCACGAAAGCGCAACCCGCCTCTTTGGCTTAGGAATAATTCATTTCGCAGCGTCAGCAACAACATAGTACCTCCATGGTTCATTCCTAGATGTCGTACAATTGAACGAGAGACGTCTCCTCGCACGTCGCCTGAACTTCATCAAACAAAGCAATCACTTCACACTTGACCCTTATTGTGTTCATACTAGGTCCATATTTGCTTAGCAAGCGAGAAGTGGAACAGATGTTGTTGAGTTAAAGAAACTGGAAGTGATGTTATTTGAAATTGTACCTAGTTTGTTTTCGGTCCTTTTAGCGTATTTCGTCTTGAATAAGCATTTCCATGTATTTCCAATATCACCCTTTGATTTTTTTTCTGATGTGAACAAACATCTATGGTCTTTGAAAAGTATTTATAAATATGTTTGATATAAAAGGCAGATATACTTTATCAGTGACAGTGAGGGTTTAGCGCCCTGTAGCGTGCCACATAGAACTATGACATAACAAATCCTGAATCGCGCTAGTAACATTTTCCCCGCGACTACAATATCCTCGTATAACCGCTTGACATCAACCGTCGATGCCAGGCAAAAACATCTGCCTGGTCGGAGGATCCTCCCTTTGGTGAAGGGGCAACACCTCGTCCCTCCTCAAGGCTAACATATGTGGCAGGAGACAATTCTGTCGTTGCATTATCTCGTCTCTAGCCTCTATTTCGGCACTAGATATTCAACCAAACAATCATTTCTCGGCTCTTGTGGAGTGTAGTGAGTGACGCTGAGTCTCTGATATTTTTTAAGTATTGAAAACCATACTACTACTGTTTCTGTTCACCCCAGAGGTATTGAGGTTAAGTTATTCAGTCTAGAAAGTTTAGTACTTCAGCATTTTTTGCAGGTCCAGACAATGCTATAGGTTTGATATCATCACGTGAGGAGGGTGCAAACCTCCTGCTACCTCACTCCGGCTGCTGAGTCAAAGTTTACCTGGATATGAGATTCGTTTGTCAGCAAAACGCTTTGCTATAGATAAAATTTTATTAAAATACGGAATGTTTATTAAGATTTTAGCACCGTTTGTCGCCATTTTCAAACGTTGTCGTATTGTGTCAATTTCGACATAGTGCAAAAGTAAAAGTCTTCATATAAAATATTATTTGTTTGCTACTGCTACGCTAGGGGTCCCCAGTTCGATTTTCAGGTCGAGCAAAGTGTTATTGAGTTTTACTATAACATCATCAGTAGCAGCTTTCAGTCTGGATTTTGTGCCCGATTAATGGCACCAGGCTCACCCCCTATTACATGGCACCCAAACATACTAGCGACCTGTGGGTATAGGGACATTAGCACACCTCTGCCTAAGCCTTCCAATACAGGCGTGATGGTATGTTTAAAATAAAATGTATTTTTTTGCTTATTGAATTTATTGCTAGACCCCATAATCTCCTACATGTTTAGTTTGCCAATAAAAACTGAACTGAAATTTTATTTGGAAACAAAACAAATATATTTTTCGTGCTTTGATCCGCATCTTGGTTTTTACCTGTTAAAAGATCAAAGACGCCTGTTTGTAGTACAATGCAATCGGTAGCTTAGGTCTTATTTAACGAAAGGTTAAAAAAACCGTCCGAATCCTGTCTGAGATCTAATTTTTATTTCTCTTAAATTTATATCTTTAGTAAATCAAAAATCTTGAGTTCTAAATCGCACATAGATTAGATAGGGCCAAAGCAAAAGATACAAAAGCTTTTTAAAAATAAAAAGGAACAGTATTTTTTTGCAATACACAATAGAAGCGAAACATATTCTTAATACATTGCTCGCTGTTAAAAGATAAAAAGATGTATTTTCACTCACATTTTAAGAGAAAGCTGTATGGCTTTCGCAGTAAATCCCAATTTGAGACTCAAAACTATTTCTTATTAAATTACTACATATTTATTAATATTATTTGAGCTAATCTTGTGAAACTACTGTGCTTTTTTCACAAATAGATGAAGTAAATATTATCTAAAAAAGGTACAAGCTATAAGTTATAAATAAAATAAAAATATTTTTGGTCCTTTGATTCGCATCTTTTCATTGTTCTATAATGTGGGACTTTTTGTATGCACCTAAAATACAAACAAGTGTTTTTAACTGTTTATGAATTTATCCGTGCGAAGTCGAGGCTGATCGCTAGCTCAGATCCAGTTTAGCGGATTACTTGGCATAATTTACATTGATTACATAAAAAACAAATCATCACGCCTGTATTCCGAAGGTTTAGGCAGAGGTGTACTAATATTCACCCACATTTCGCTGGTATGTTTAGGTCTCAGTAATAGGGGGCGAGCCTATTGCTATTAACCGGGCAGAAATCCAGACTCCAAGCCGTTACTGGGAATTTCGTAGAAAAACCCAATACCACATTGCCCGACCTGGGGGAACCAGGACCTCTAGCGTAGCAGTCGCACTTAGGACGACTATAATAATTAAGCAGTCATAATTTACATTCCATACTATATATTCTATTTGTCGGAGCGTCCGTCACGGAGATAGGAAAATTAGCTAGTCGCTCTCGAACGAGATCAGAAGTGTGGTTATTTCTATTGGGCGTGGTAACGCGACTATAATAAATTAAAAGACAAAGTAAATGTTCTACAATCAATATGACCGCAAATAATTATACTAGCACGCAACACAACTAGGTATAAACTTATATGATGAAACATTAACTCGAAGATTTCTCAGAGAGGAACGTTTTCGCAGGTCGCGCCTATACTTCACGATGTCTCAATACAGAATGTTTCGGGATGCAGCCCCTTTGCTCTTTTGCATGGCACCACCATAAAAAACAATGTCCACTTTCTCATCATAGGCCGACCCGCGACTACGCTCGGCACAGTGCATCTGCATTGCACATGTTGCCGCCGCTCTTTGAAACCATACTTAACCTTCTAAGAAGAACTAACATAAATTTTACAATTTATTAGGTGACCCACGTCAAACCCTCATAACGGGATGTCTACTTTCCCATCTACTATTTCTATACTGCTTGCAGATGTGTTAATTACACAATACTTAAATCCGAACAATTGAAACTGTAGAAAGCTAGTCTTCAATTATCAACCATAATAAAGTGTGCATAAAAAGTTAATGCTAACTATTAAAATAATGTTTTAAGCGCTGATTTTCCCACGCGTCGACATATTTATATAGTATGGAATTATGGAAGTATCTATTTACAGACATAAATAACATTTATATTCTGTGCTTTAACTACATTCATAATTTGTCATACACATTATCATCCTACGTGTCTTTTCCCAACTATGTTGGAGTCGGCTCGAATGTAGATACGATACGATATACTACACTACAACAACGATATCTCAAGGATTGGCTTTTGACTACCTCTACCGATTGTCAAAGGTGTTCCGGAGGACAAACGGGACCGATGGCTCTGAGGGACCTCAAGTTAAAAATGGTAACCATTCTATAGAGTTAACGCAGAAAGCGCAGCTTACCCTTGCAGATTAATAGATTAATGTGTTACGTACTTAGCCATGAGCCCCTTATGTCACGCCAGTTAAAAGGATTACTCATCTGACCTTCTTTAAGGATCTTTCCAAGAAGGACATTTTCTTTTCATTTAAAAATCTTTACAGCCATTCTGGCTTTTATTTATTATTTGATATTAAAGTGTTGGCCTAAAGTACTTAATATAAGATTAAGTAGGCTTAAGAGGCTGGTTTCAAATGCCTTAAAATTTATTTTAAATATAAACCGTAGTCTTTTTAAAAATAATAGCAACTATTTTTATTTCTTTTAAAGTATGCTGACGGCCTTAATTACATGGTACAGTATCGTTTCTTTCTCTCATTAAAGATTTCTTTAAAAATTTCAAATATTTATTCTATTAACTATTATTATTATTTTAAGACCCTTCTCATTCTGAAAAGAGACGGTGAAAAAGTTTAGGCAATATGTGTGGTAAAGTAATTCATGTTGGTTGAAGAACATGTACAAGTAAAAAATCATTGGATCTTTAATTAAAACGTGCTTTTTACTTTAAATCATTTTTTTTAGATTGATTAATTGTTGAGGCGTGATTTTTATTATTTTTTCAACTATTATTTGCATTATTAAATAAAAAAATATGTTCCGGAGAAAAAGCCGTAAAACAGTTATCAGATACAAAAAAGAAAAAACAACATACAGACGAATTGAGAACCTCCACCTTTTTGGAGTCGGTTGAAAATCGCAGCAGGCACGCAAATTATCATATTATTATATTTCTTTTATAATTTTAGAAAGAGAAAAATTTGACTGCGTACAGAATTCGAACCGGTGTCTTCTGGTATCAACTAACCCACCGCGATTCCGCAAAAAATTGCCTTCACATTCCGAATTTACGTCTTTGAGGTTACGTTTTTTCACTAAAATAACTATAATAATCTTAGCATGAAAAATGCAAAATAGAAATAGGTACAAAGAGACATTTTAATTAGAAAATCCTGAAGGCCCTGGAAATTATTGTATCTTCATCGGTTCTTGATATGTGTGCAAAATGTTATTCAAAGTGCTCAAAAATCAAGTTCAAAGATTCCGTTCCTACATACATATTTACAGAAAAAGTTAATAAAAACGTGTTATAAATTATCTACACTTCAGTCGCTTCCAGTCTCGTTAAATCTATGTAAAATAAAGTGTATTAGAGTTGGTTGAAGGCGCTCTTAGAGCAGGAAATGTGTCTCATCGATTAGCACATTAGTGCGGGTTCGGTGCTCACGCGAGTACCAGCCTTTGAACCTGATGTAACAGGCGGCAGTTTTATGAACCGATTTTTTTTTCATGAAATAATTTTATTCATGTTTGGGTATTTTATGAATAGCCTGTTTGTGAGTTCAGAAAATGATTTGGTATATAGATTCGATAACTTGCCAATTAATTTGTTATATGGCATTAAATATTTTATTATGTTCGCGTGTCGTAAGAATAGGTCCTTCAAATGTTGCCAACTTTGTTAGGGATTTATGAAGTCTACCCAATTCATTTCGTCCATTACCACTGGGCCACCATCGCTGCTTACTTGCTTGCTCTGCTTCGCTAGACTAATGAGGTGAATTAATTGTATTATAATTTCGACTTCTCTTCTAAATCTCTAGCCATAGTACATAATATACGTAGTTTTTAGTTAATAACGTCAGGTATGACGGGTAATACCTCTGAAATTAATACTACATTATATGACCGCGTCGGTGAACCTCGGGCCGCACGTAAGACGCCTCGTCTGGACAGGCTCTTAGCAGTTATTCATCTTATGCAAATTAAGCTCTGCCTTGAGCATTATAATTCCCGCCTTATGGGAGGGCTTATTCTTTATTTGCTCGTTCACTCAGCTTAGATTATGAGCTAAGTGTACGAATAACTACGCTGTTCAACAGATCTGAAAGGTTTTTTTTATTCAAGCTATCTTGAATAAAAAAAAAAACCTTTCAGATCTGTTGAACAGCGTAGTTATAGGCCTATGCCTACGCTTGTCCGCCAGTTCACCTGATATTAAGCGACACTGCGATCTACGATGGAGCGCACTTGCCTAGAAGAAACCGATTCACTCGTGATTTAAAGACGCCTAAAATGTTTATCACTCTATCAGTGTTAATACATCGAGACCCTTCTTCCTCCAGGATTATCTATCCTGGGCTTTTTTATACTACGATGTCAGAAAGCGATTGAGATCAACTTGCCAACGTCTTTTCGGCCGATCTTGTCTACTAGCTCACTAGTAGACAAGATCGGCCGAGTATTTCCGGCTATTGTATGTATCTCAATACATACATAATAATGTTATAGTAGATACTACTGGTGCTAATACTAGTATTATGTATATTTTTTTGTATCAGTACCAGCTTTGTACCGATTTTTGTGTCACCAACATTTATTTGTGTAGGTATTGGTTTGTCGTTTAAGTATCAGTTATATTTACTATATGAATTTATGCTAAACAATAAAAAGACTTTATATAAAAGTCAGAGATTTTTTTTTATCTTAAGTAGGATCCAAACCGGCATCTCCCCGGCTATGTACACGGGACACCACTAAGTTGCCGAGACCGAATTTCTCTCCCATAATCTGCGTCTTAAGGTGACGTTGACGACAGTCTTCTGACGAGACTTATCACATTTATAAATATAATTTGTGCACGAAATCCCGCCATTACTTATGCACTAGCTAGTGGTTCGCAAACTCGACATGTTCGTAGTTTTGCAACGAGATCCGAGATCTTTGGTCCTTAGAGACGCGTCCAGTGGAAACGTGTTTTGATACTGGTACATATGCATTTGCAGCATTTACGACTACAGAACTACAAGCTAGAGCTCACTTTGCTTGAATACTAAATTTTATATTAAACTTACATCACACCTAGGGGAGAGATCTTTCATAGGTCATGATTTCTGTCGTATATCTCGTATATCATTTATTTTTTTGAAATCTTTTCGCTTTAATGTCATACCATCACGCCTGTATTCTCTAAAGAGTTAGGAAGAGGTGCACTAATGTACATCCACACCTCGCCAGTATGTTTTGGGTCCCATGTAATTGGGGACAAGCCGGGTTGGTGGACAAAGCTAGATTTCCAGCTATTACTGAGAATTTCATAGAAAAACTTGATAACATATTGCTCGACCTGGGAATCCAGGACCCGTATTATAACAGATGCGCTATGGACAACTAGACTGGGAGAATATATTAAATATTTTTCCCGTCTCATCTTCTCGAATTCTACCCATCATAAATAAAGTAAAAGATGTCTAATACATAATAACCTAATTTCCTTAATGTCGTTATATATTAAATGGTACGCTTAACGGTTATTAATTAATTCCTTACAGGGGAACTGCGTTATCAAGACATTTTCCTTGTACCCCCCCCTCTCCCCCCTTTCCCGTCGTTTCTTTGAGTCATTTATGTCAGAAACCGCTCGTAAGCCTTCTGTAATTTACAAATTAGATGTTTAATACTTTATTTCTTTTTTATGGCTACATTTGAAGGTATTATTTTATTTTCGAGGTAAAATTAATTCAATGAAAATTGAAAATAATTATAAGAAACGTTAGATAAGACTGATTAAATATAATTTGTTTTCTATTACTGTTGACTTGTAGTAAATTCAAAGCATTTTCAGCTTTTAATAAAAAAATATTGCCAACCCCGAAATTAAAAACCGAAGCATAAAATTTCGCTACAAAAATGGCGGCTATCGAATGCCATTTTCTTTTTTTTTCTTTTTGAATAATTTATGCAAAATAACGGCACCTCATTAATTTTTCCATCAAACCTTTCAGGAATATTATGAGATAATTACGGAATCAGGCATGATTAATGGTGTCGTGGAAAACATTATTTCTTTTTTCGCAGTCGGTAAAAGCAGTCGATTTCTGATACTTACGCGAATAATAACATTGAAATAAAACTGGATTTTATTGCACTATATTGACATTATTTAATTCCCGACGTTTCGATCCTTGGCACCATGGTCACGATAAAATCCATAAAAAGTAGTTTTATTTCAAAAGGTATAAATAAAGTATATGTAGTACTTTCATTGTCGCTTCAACGTGACGCTTTCTTCCGTGACGTCACTCACCATCACGACACGTTATAATAACCTTATTTGTACTATTACGAACTTATGAACTCAAAATTGGCCAAATCGATCCAACCGCAAAATGATACGTAGTATTTTTTTTCATACAGTAAAACTAGTTTTTTTTTTATAATACTAATTTGCATTTATTTTAGGTTTCAGGTAATAATTTATGGGATTTCTTCTTCTTTCTTAGTTCTATTCGGAATTTACTTACAGAAGAGCTCAAGGCTAATTTGTTCAATCAAGGAAATGAACTCAATGCAGTCATAAATAAAAAAATAACACTACTAGCTGTGCCCTGTGGTTTCACCCGCTCTATCTAGCTCCTAAGGATATTAGCGTGATGTTAATAACGATAACCTTTCTTGAGAATTGGGCTATCAAATGCAAAAAGAACAGTTGGTAGCTGTAGAGATTAGCGCGCTCAAACAAACAAACTCTTCAGCTTTATTATATAAGTATATATATATATATATATATATATATATATACATATACAAATTATGTTACTACAGTCTTAAACTTTCCTCATTAGTCTAGCGGTGATGAGTGCCACAAACAAAGAAACAAAGCCTCTATTGTTTACGATTTCGAGATCGAGTAAAGAGTTATTATGAAATTGAGTTATTGAGTTTTTCTATAAAATTCTCAGTAGCAACTCTGAGTTTAGATTTCATCATCATCATCATCAGCCCGATGCTGTCCACTGCTGGACCAAGGCCTCTTCATGCATCTTCCATTCGTTTCTGCTCTGGGCTACTCTAGACCATTTCTTTCCCGCTGCCTTCACTATGTCATCGCTCCATCTAGCCGGGGGTCGACCGACACTTCTACGACCGGTCCTCGGTTGCCAATCGAGGATCTTCCGACTCCATCTTCTGTCCTCTCTACGACATACGTGACCCGCCCATCTCCTCTTGAGAGTAGCGGTTCTACGAGTTTAGATTTATGTACGGTTAAACGCTCGCCCCTTTGGGAACTAAACATACCAGTAAATTGTGGGTGTATTTGAATTTTACATTCACCTTATATGGAATACAGGCGTGATGGTATCTATGTAAATCTTTTGATCGGATTTCCTTAAATAAAAAACCACATACATATGTGCTGATCAATGCATGAACGTGGAATGGAGCGAAAAGTTCCCGATTCTGTTAAAAATTACTCGGATTTCGGCATTGTATCAACTCAAATACAACTTGTGCGTGTCAGTGCTTCGATTGCGACGCATGTCACGTGGAAAGGGGATGACGTGATTTGAATGATCTTGGTGTGTTATTCTGGATGTGGTGGTGTATTTTTCAATTAACAATATTAATACTTTTTATTGCAAAACTGGCCAATAACTGGGGCTGTACTAGACTAAAACGTGTAAATTTGAACATTTTTTATTGTCAGAGAGAGATGTCACTCTATGTATAAAAGAGCACCATCCCTTTCTAAGCGTAGTATGAGATGCCATGTGACACGACGGACCGACAATTTGAAGAAGGTGCTGGAAGTGGATGGAAATAGACTGATATGATGATGATGAACAACCGAAAAATGCGTTTCCTACATGGGAGGCAGAGACTATAGACCACGTAGCATGATTATTTCATACTTCTTTTGCTTCTTCCACATTCACACATCTTAACATTGCGTTGTTTGAGGTCATACTAGAAGAGGGCATACATCGATCTAATCCCTTCAGGGAATACAGGCATGATGGATGAAGAGGAACATTATCTGTACATAGTATAAAATGAAGTCGCTTCCGCTGTCTATCCGCTTCGATCTTTTAAACTAGTCAACGGATTTTAATGCAGTTTTCAGCAATAGATAGAGTGACTCAAGAGGAAGGTTTATATTATGTATAAACCACGCGGACGAAGCCGTGAGTGGAAAGTTATATTATAAAACGTGGCAATGAAAGCTATGTACTTTCAACAATTTCTGTTTAACCAACGTACACGTTTCAGACATAAATCGAACACTCAACACAAGCAGGCAATATCGAGCTATGTCAGCATTCATTCACACGCGGAAGCTATACACGTACCAGTCACTCATGCTCGTAACACTGACTTTATTGCTTCAAATATACACAGATCCGAAGGTGACAGGCAATATGTAGCGTGTCGGAAATTGGAGCAATTTATATTTTAGCACTTCATTTGTTTATGTTAGTCTTCAGTGCGTACTTTGAGCATAACGTTTTAGTTACGAAGGCGCAATCAAAATGGTGGACGCCACAGTAAAGCGAAATCAAACCCAATAAGGGGATATCCTAAAAACTAATTTAATTTTACTCATTCGTAGGTACTTATTAGTCTAATAGTCCTAGGCGTGACTGATATGCTAGAGGTCCTGAATTTGAGCCCCAGTTCGAGCAGTGTTATTGGGTTTTTCTATGATGAAATTCTTCAGTAGCAGCTCAGAGTCTGGATTTGTGCCCGGTTAATGCTAATAGGCTCGCTCCCTATCACACTAGACCTAAACAACAGGACCTCTAGCGTAGCAGTCGTGCTTTAGACCGCTAGACTAATGAGGCAGTCCAAGATAACAACCGTTGATTTACTATAGGAGAGCCATGCTTCGGCACAAATGGGTCAGCTCCACCGAAATGTTATCACGGCTTCACAAAAAACCAGCGTGAATCAACGCCTACGTTGTGTTTCGGCGAGTGAGTGAGGATACCAGAAGTCCAAACCTTTTAAAGGCCGGCAACGCATTTGTGAATCTTCTGGTATTGGGGGTGTCAATGGGCAGCGGGCATCGCTTATCATTAGACGATTTGTGCTCGTTTGCCTCCTATCCCAGAAAAAAACACAACGAGATTGGCGTCAAATCATTGTCGTATAAAGGCAAAAATTAACGCTTTGAATGTAAAAAAAAATCCAATGAACTGCATTTCCTTGCAACCAAAACAGCTCCATGTTTGAGTTCTCAGATCAGCATAAAATCGAGTACACAAGCCATATTGTTTTAAGTATAAAAAGGACGTAAATTATAGAGTAGTGTAATAAAATAGAGACTTAAACGGTTCTTCACGCTCCGCTTTTATCGTGGAGCGGTGCTTAGGGCTGGCACATTTTTCCTTTTGCGCTTGAATATTTTTTAATAAATTGAAAATCTCGGAGAGCAGTCACAAAGTTTTGCGCCGTGAATTTTCGTGTTACGGTTTTGTTTTAGTAAATTTAAATTTTCTTTATAAAGTAATATTGAATTTTTGCCATGTTTTTACACATAGTGTGTCGAAACTTTAAGGCTATCGTTTAGTTTTTAAGAAATGGATGTGACAAAAAAACAAGGTTACAAAATAGGTATTTATATTATAGGTTTTTCCCCTCCCTTTCCCTAAATAGGCTCGGCAACGCATCTGCAACTCCTTTGGTTTTGCAGATGTCCATGGGCGGCGATGACTACTTACCATCAGGTAGCTCGCCTGCTCGTTTGCCGAGTTATCCCATAAAAAAAAAAAAAAAAAAGGTATTGCTCTATTGCTCCCCGAATGGTATAGCAGAAGTGTAGTAATGTAATCTACATACACACACTTTTTTAGGACAGAAAATACCAATAATATTTTAGCAGCATACCTAATAAGTGCGCCATGAAATATTTTGTCGCCACTTAACTCGTGCCGAAACTAAAGCCGCAGACGAGATAACGTAACGAAATTTTTTTGTCGCAACATACATGTTAAACTTGTAGAAAATAGAAATTGAACCCATGACCTCATTTCATTGAGGTTTTTTCATAACTGCTTCAATATAAAAACTAAAAATAGCCTTGTTTGCTGACAGGGATCATATACTTAACAGTAGCTCACACAATATTTACTCGCCACCCCTATCACACGCACACACACACACTTGTTTATTTTTGTAACATGTGGCGTTGTCCCTCTGTATACAATCGCCACATAGTATCGTGACCGCAACCCGCTTTTTTTGTTACCATGCAATTTTCTCCATTGTGTCACTATCAATACGAGTCAGAATTGTTTGAGTGTACGAGAAAGGAAAGAGATAAGGTGAATTTAACGTAAACATAACATGCAATCACGCCTCTATCCCTCTAAGGGCAAAAGTCACACAAATCATCATCATCACCATTGGTCCATATATTATCCCACTGCTGGGCACTAGTCCTTAGTCCACTACGCAATCCTCGGGTTGGAAAACTTCACACGACGGCAAAAAAAATTTCTCAGGCATGCAGGTTTCCTCACAATGTTTTTATAAATACGCAAATGACTTTGAAAAGTCAGAGGTGCGTGCCTTGGACTTGAACTCAAGACCTTTGACATGACAGTTCTATAGTTCTATGGTTCATATCACAAGGGTATCAGTGCACTAGATCATAAATCTTAGAAAATTTTCATCCGTGAAAATTGTAATCTCAGACAAATCAGTTCTCGTTCGCATTTACAATATTTATTCTGTATTCAGCGTACTGAGGAAATATGCCATAAATTTCACGATTACCTCCAAAGAAATACGAGTTTCAATATAATTCAAGCTCAAGAAAACGTCTGAGAACTTCGAATCTTAACAGTTACACAAAATATGATTTTCGCAGTCCGATGGATACAAATTTGAAAGGCGGTCCCGAAAATGCGAGGTGCCTATTATCGTTGTTGGCTTATTAAATAAAGTTATTGATAGCACTTCTAAGACCGAGCTTTGGATGTTGGGACGTTTTTGTTTGAGCATTTTCTTTGAAGAATTGTCGCGATTCTCCGAACTGTAATGTTTTGGACAAATTTTGATGGTCATTTGGGATTTACGCAAAATTTCGCATCGTAAACTTCAAGTTGTTGGGAATTTATTTTATGTATACAAATAATTGTTAAATCTTGCTACAATATCTTTGAATTGTATTTTTTTTTCTGTCAATAGATCTTTTGAAGGCGGTCGTTTGAAGCACGATATAAATAAACACAAAATAAAAGGATCATCAAAATATATTACTGAACTTGCTTCCACTTTATACAAAATTAAATTGGGGTTCAGCAACGGATAACATTATACCTACCATTGGTTTAGTAGATGTCTTATTATTTTTAAAAGAAAAACCATAATTAGGAGCTCCCAAAACAATTTTAGAAGCAAGTTTTTTTATTATATTTTTATATTAAGCCATTACTTACCCACCTTTGCCCTAAGATATTATTTTCCTGTGCCACCTCGAAAAAAAAAGAAAATTAAAAAATTACGGTTTTGTTTCTATGACATGAAACAACTAAGTACAGGGGCTTTACAAATAAGAGTCCCTGAATAGCAACAAGCGAAATTTAAAACAGAACAAAACATGTATTTGGTGTTTTTAATAGAAAAGAGTGTTGTGACTTAGCTTTTTGCGAGAGTTACAGGTCTTAGTTCTAAGGCAGAGAGGAAGGAAGGTAGTATTAGGGAAGTATTTAGTCGGTACGCTTCCAACTATCCAAGTGTCGCCTTGCAGACGATCCAAGAAGTAAATGGGTTAATTACGATGATGATAATTCTACATGTACTTGGGAAAAGGCATTGTATGTCAATATAATTAATTACTTTCAGTGTCAAATTAATTTCTAGTTTTAATTGAATAAGTTGCCTGATTTTTGTAAAATCTTGTTTCTTGGATTGCAGCTTTGGCGTTAAGAATATTTGCACTAATATACGCTATAATTCAATCAAATCTTGGGCTATACTGTTTTCATCAAGTGTATTTTGGTTGATTAAAAAATGTTAATGTCTCTATAGCTATTTCAATACTAACCTTAAAGTAACCATTGTTAAATTATTGTAGCAGTTTTCTTTTTCGATTGTTTGATAATTATATCCTTAGAATAGAATTGCGTACTATCAGCAAAAATATCCTTTTTTATTTTTACGCCAATTATCCTTTTTGCGTTCATCGCATAATCCCTTCCCCTGTTTCCACAATCTACATCTATTTCTTAATGCTTCGTACTAATTACTGCGCCCGAAACCTTTATCTCCCCAATTTCCTCGGCTAAAGTACCTTTAAAATATCTTAAAGTCTCTAAAACCTTTATTTTTTTCATCAGTACATTCATTAGCATAACTAGTTAATCACGAGGGCTCTTTCTTGGCGTTGGCAAAATGAAAATTTTATGTTCCATTGCTAATCTGCCGCCATTAAGATGAAACCTACCTATCTGTAAAATCTGTGAGCTCTAACCTGTCTTTAAAAACTGCATAATGTTTACGTAGTCTATAAAATGTTTAATTACAATACGAGTTAGCTCTTTCGGTTTTTATGTGTTTGATCGTAATTTTCTTAATGTTTTTGGTATCAAGGTTTATTTTAGACTCTATCTTGCTAAATAGAACTTTTATATTTAAGTGAGTTGTCAGTAGTCGGTGAGCGGCCAATTTTTGCTGTTTAACACAGGTAGTTTTTGTTTTGATTTGTTATTTTATCTTCTTACTTTAGAACCGATTTTATTTATTTTCTTCCCCTGATGTTGCTAGTGTAAACTTTGAGAGTTTTTTTTGGGAATGTTTAGTTACCATTACGCTTGTATTCCCCGAAGGGTTAGGCAGAGGTGCACTAATGCACACCCACACTTCGCCGTTATATTTAAGTCCCATGTATGGGGCGATTCTTTTGCCATTAACTGTAATTCAGTTAAGTGTAAATATTTTTAGCGCAATATGTGATTAAGGTTGCTTAATCAATTTTAAAAGAAACTTTATGTTCCTACATCTCTTTTCATTATACATTCAGTTACTCAAGTGAGTTTTCTTTGAAATGTGTCAAAATGACATTTTAAAGCCTGGAACAATAATCATACTTATTTAATAATTAATAAAACATAATCAAACATTTGTAAATCGTAATGTCTGAATATTTAAAAGGTTATCCATCGAAGGACAGAACACTGAAGGCTAATGAATTATTTAGCAATGGACGACTTTTGTTATTAATGGCTCAAGATGCCAAGATGAATGTTTGAAATCGACTATGAATCGGACTTTTAAAGAGGTGATTTTACTACACGCTGAACATTAAACTTAACATGTAGCTGAATATCAGTACTTTATACGACATGGCCAATTATTGAACTGAAGGGACATTGGTCCATCTGTAGGCGTGACCTTGAATTACCATTTTAGCATAATACATCATAAACCTCATTTATTTATGTTTAAATCTACACAGTTGCTCTTCCCTTAATGGAAAGGAAAGGAAATATAAAGATTAATAAAGATTGTAAAAATATTATAAACTGTGTTGACTCAGTATTATGTTAAGTGCTAGGCTTTTTTTAGCTGGAATTAGGTTTAAACCATCATCATGCTTGTGCATAGCTTGTGCTAATCATTGTTGGAAATAATCCTCTTCTCACTTATGCCATTTTGGGAGTACGCTGTTTCTCCATTCTTATCTAAGTCTTTTCTGTTTCTATTGTTATATCGTTGACTAGTGCCTGCTCTGTTACCTGCTTGCTTTCCTCCTCTTGGTATTTATCCTGTCTGAGATCTACCCTACCCCGGTCATAATTAAGTAAATTCTATAATAAGGTACAAAGTTTTAAGTTGGGAGCGTTGCGGTTTGAAGGATGATATAGTGACACGCATTGAAAGGGGTATGCTGAGATGGTTTGGACATGTCGAGAGAATGGATGAAAGGCGATTAACGAAAGGGATTTCTAAAGCGAATGTCAGTGGAGTCGCCGGGAGAGGACGCCCTAGAAAGACATACCACGACCTTATTGGTGAGATCCTTCAGAAAGGTCAGGTGCATAGTACCCGCAACCGGCGCATGTGTATGACAAGATGTATGAATGTGGACGAAGCAAAAGAAGTATGCAAGAATCGTAGCAGATGGCCTTCTGTAGTTTCTGCCTACCCGTATGGGAAAAAGGCGTGAGTGTTTGTATGTATATGTAAGCTTTAAGTTTCTTTATTGAAAACACTGTCTTTTATGTCTAGATTATCAGTGTACTACAAAACCCCTTTTAGTTATCTTTAAGAATCTAATCATCATCTCGGTATTTAACATTTACGGTGGTAAATGTTAAATACCGAGATGATGATTAGATTCTTAAAGATTATTCAACTCCAAACTGCCGCGATTTCTCCACTCCCAAACCATTTTCTATCTTTTCTTTTTCTATTTATCTCTGGTGTTTTAAACCAGATGGCGCTACGTAACTTGTTTCCCACAACGTTACACGCGTTAGGCAATTTATTATTTAGCGCAAGAGTTTTCCAGAAAGTTTTGCTGCGTAGTTCAACAGTAAAACACAACATATAAACGTGTTTTTGTTTACAATAGATTGTTATTAATGAACACGCTTGATTAAATCATGCATAGGAAATAAATATTTTATTTTATTTATTTATTTGGTTAGCCAACAGATACTTACACTAATACAGAGATTGATTTAAAAATATGGTTACATTTAAAAGTGTAGTAATTATTTACAGGCTAACACATCATGCACAACTTACGGTAAACATCCATCGAGAAAAATAATTTTAACAGTAGAATATTTCAGTTATATTTTTTTTTAAACATTTATAAAATATACGACAGGCAAATCAGACAGAAAATCTAGGTACAATTGATAAAAATTGATTTTGTGCATTGTAATAATAAATTTTAATATGTATGATATGATTTAAAGTAGGTAACATAGAAAGCAAAAAACATATTTTTTTTTATGTTATACCTACTTATATAATTTTTTTTATTTTTTTATTTAAACAAGTAAAAATAGAATAAAAAGCTATATTTTCAAAGTATTAATAAAATATAAGAGCATTTAAAAGTAAATTCATAAAAGTTGCATTAGATTATTATTAAAGAATATTTAAGGGTTGAATTTTGGTAATTACCAAGATTTTGTTAAGTGTTCTGGGATTGTCTGGTGTGCTTATAGAGGCACGATACTAGAACACAGAACGAGTTGGATTCCCACGTCAAACTGTGTTATGGATATTTTCTATTAAATTCTCAGCAACAGGTCAGAGTTTGAAATTTGTGGACGGTTAGTAGCAATAGACTTGTCTGCGATAGGACCTAAGCATACCGATCAACCAGCCCTCGAAAAATATATGCGTGATGATACAGCTACACGCAAGATTAACTCCATACCTGAATTTTCAAAACCAGCAAAGTCCATCAAACTCGAGCGAAAAAGGAATAAAGACAGCTTCATTTGAGCTGCAAATATAAGAAAACTCACACCAACAGGTGCAAACAAACTTGCGATATAAATCTCTGGCTTCGTGATTTACTATCCAACTTGGGGTCCAATGTTCAATGCTTCGGCGGGATGTATGGCAGTTCGCACTTCTGTCTTTTTTATCGTTACGTTTGCGAACTGTGGGTAATTGGAATGAGAATCCTTTTGAAGATTGGTTTGGGATTATATTGTTTGGTTTACCAACTGAATACGAAGAATAATAGAAGTGAATGGTACAATTATTACCTATCTATGAAATCCAACATCCAGCCCTAGTAGGGAAGAGTCAACACGGAGTTTTATTGTGAGTGTAATTTTGCCCACCAAAGTCAATTAGTGGGACAAAGTGGATCTACTTACATTCCACTATACTTAAAAAAAGTTTATACCGTCGGTCGTCTACGTGGTGAGGAAACAATAAAGTTGTTTTAGATATATTAAACATATGTCTGGTAATATTTTTTTCATATACAAAGTATCCCATGTTATTCTTTTGGGTATGAATCTTTATCTGTGTCAAAGCTTATTTAAATTGTATTAGTTTTCACACATTTCTTACGGCGATATCAGTAATTTATTAGTAATATACTATAAATTACATAAAAAATTCTTTTCAAAATAATATTTTGAAAAAATAATTGTTCTCATCGATGCAGTTTTTTTTTTAAATCATCATTGATTTATAATATTATTTATTAGATTTATAATTGATTTTAATTGAATTATAATAAACCATACCACAAATTCTTATACTACTCGTAAGGAAAGAACCAACCTTATAATTTATCAAACAACGAATATGTCAAAAAATATCTGACCTTTTTTTAAATCCCCTCCACCTGTAGGTACTTCTGTGGAGCTGATGATAATTGATCAAATCAGCTTGAAGCACGTCACCTTCACTCGAAGTCGGGTCATTAACTCGACCTCATCTAACGAATTAGGAGAACTATTTCAAACTGATTGAAGCTGAGAATTGAACTGATTTATTTCAACTTTTTCAATGCGAAAAGTTTAATTATTTGACCGTTTCAGTTTAATTGCGCTCCCTGTGCGTTGAATTGTCAAAGATTTAAAAAGTTTTGAAGTTCTACACTTATTTGTTTGATGGGGGCGTCTAATTTTGGGAATCTTGTCCAAAATTGCATTTTTATTTATTTCTGACTTATCAAGTGACTTCTGACAAGCAAACTTAGGATGAATATAGATTATGTTTTTAAATCAGAGTTTATCTTGATTCTTTTTTTTCTTAAATAACATTGTTGTCTGAATTTAAAGGGCTTTTAGTTTTAACAATGTTTTTTTCACCTTAATAATATTGAACCTGCATATTTTTCTATGTTTTTTTTTTATGCTAACTTTTGAGATCTAGATCTTATTAGTACGTGAGTCAGTCTAGACTGTAAACAAACTGTTGAACTTAGGCTCAAAAGTTTTGAAAATAACTGCGTTAACGTAACACAATCTGAGCACAGGCCTCTAAACTAAAAGGCACGACCAACATTACTTAAACACTTTGCAAAGCAACGCCACAAGAAATACATAAGTGGCACTTCTAACATTTCGTTTCACACAAAAAGTACATTAAAACTAAGAAAGTGGCACACAAAGAAAGCTTTAAAATAAAAAGATCGCGGACAAACACTAAATCTCGGCGTAAGTAGAGCGTTACCTGCGGAAACTTCGACTGTAATGGCAGTTGGCGATGTTGGTGACAAATGTTTGCATCGGTAGGTTTTGAATGTTTGTTAGAATTAGAATTTTGGCTTCCGATCACATATCACATACATAAAATCTGTCGTTTAACTTATTTAAGTAACGTTTGTTATATCTTAATAAAGCGACATTGTGATTGGAAAATTATTCACCAAAATCTTCTTAAAACACATACCATGCTTCTCTTTAAGTTGAAAGTTAGCCTTGGTGAAAGTTACTAGCTGTTGCTCATAAAAATACCATCATATTATCAAAACCGTCTCCAAACACATCAAAAACCATCATGCACCTTTTATGGTGCTAAGATAGGCACAATTATAAACCTTTATATTGCATGATCCGGGAAGAACATACTCTAAGCGAACGCTAATAAGATAAAAAAATTGTATTGAGTAAGACTAAACATAATGCCTTCTTCCTCTCTCCTACATTGCCGTGCCCGATAGAATCTCTATTATTAATACCATAAAATTCTTCACCCGTAATCATTAGATATCAGCCTATTGGAGTCCACTGCTGAACGTAGGGCTTCTCCGAAGAGCGCCAACCATCCCAGTCTTGGGCAGCACGCATCCGACCTGTAATCATTAGGGACGCAATAAAGACTAGGCGCGCCGGAAGAATTGGTACGATGACGCTAATAATGCATTCTCAAATGAATTGACATCTGTCAACTTGACATAACATCGGGTGCTGGGGAAGCGGTCAGCCATTATCGATAAAAAGGTTATCAAAGTGTTTTGCTGTTTGTTATCTATCGATAAAGGTGACCTGAATTTTGATTGTTTTGGAGTGAGCCCACGTGTTCGGTGGAATATTGTTCTTTACTATAAGCCTCTTGTAATGTGTGAATTGATTGTCATATTAAACGAAAGTAATTGTTGAAAAACATTACAAGTTACGTAATCAGAAGGTTACATTGGACTAGTATACCTTTTCCTCGCCCGCAAACCCACGCATAAGATGGCTGCTTCTTATAAAGACGTTCCCAAGCCGCCTTTAAATTTATTGACATTAGCGAAAAAGCTGCTAGCTTGAAGTGGAGCTGGGTCGGACACGTCTGCCGCATTTCAAACGAGCTGTGGGCTAAACAAAGTACCGAATGGGTCCCACAAAATGGCAGACGACAGCGTGGTAGGCCAAGACGAAGATGGCGGGATGAGCTGGACGGCTTCTGGAAGGATTGGCCCAAAATAGCCTTAAACTGTGACGAATGGAAAAAGGGTAGGGAGGCCTTTTCCCTGAAGTGAGATGAAAATGGATGAATAATAGTAATAATAGAATAATAAATTGTTGAACACCAAAAAAAAGAAAACATTCCACCCTCCTTAATAGGATCCCATTTGAAATAACAAGCAGCATGTCCCTTGTTTCACTAGAGTACATGGACGTTAATAACAAAGGTAGAAGCAGCTCTAACTTCGAGAATGTCCGTAACCAATTAGAGGTCTTAATGCGACGACCACAGAAAGACTAGAGTTTAAATACATTTGAGACTGCCACTGCTCGAATGTTCCCGAAAACGGAAACTTGGTTAAAGTATTGTTTGTTTCTTGGTGAAACAGAGTTTTAATAAAAAAGACCGATATCAGATGATGTATATTAAAATCCATAAAAATTCATACCGAAATGAGAACATTTCAGCCTAATCCTTCAGGAATACAGGTATTCGTAATATACATGGTATGGCATCTAAGTATATTACTGTGTGCAGTTTGCTATCACAAAAATTTTACTAGAGATAAGAGTGAACAGGCAGTGAAATTAAAAATGTCTAGATAAAAAATCAGATGCCTTTGTCCTATGTAGACCCAAAACTTAAGATACTTTGTGACATCTTCATGTTTGTACAAGCATGAGTGTTGGATAATGATCCTTTATAGAGAAATCCAGTCCAAGTAAAAGGAACGATGAGAGCCAAAGCACCTACCACTTTAAAAATAAATCCAGTGAATCCATAAATATTCACGAGAACCAAACGAAAAATCAACAGCTTGAAAATTTTCGGCGTTAAAGCAATGAAAAAACTTCAGTAGCTTTGGCCATAAATCTGGGTTTAAACCTACTTCGGTTAGTGTCAATAGCCATTTATCGTTTATTAAGCTATTTTATAGGTGTTAAAGTAACTGTTGACAGTTTTACAATGCTCATAGATTTTATATAGTGCCGTTTTGAACGATTTTTGAGTGGCGTTCCCAGTTCATCGATAACGATAGTAAAATTGTGTTTTAAAATTTTGCTGTTTTATACTTTCTTTTTTGTATTTTTTAGGCATTTTCCATGCAAAGATTATTAAGTTATTTTAGTGAAGGAAAAATACGACCGCGGGCAGGATTCGAACCTGCGTCTTCTGGTTAAGTACACCAGACGCTATGACCGCTAAGCCACCGCGACTCCCACCCGCCATGTCGAAATTTGCCTTCACATTTTTAATTTACGTCTTTGAGACGACGTCAGTGACATCTGTTGATTTGTTTCTCAACCGACATGACATGCTTTACAGCTTTACAGGGAGTCGCGGTGGCTTAACGGTCATAGCGTCTGGTGTACTTAACCAGAAGACGCAGGTTCGAATCCTGCCCGCGGTCGTATTTTTCCTTCACTAAAATAACTGTTTTATACTTGTTTAATATTGAGTTTATGCTTGGTTTTGTCGGCGTTGACACATCTTTCCGACTTATATAGATAGTGTTGTGTTAAGTTTTTATAATATGTTTATCGAACGACTCTAATAAAAATTTCATAATCATCATCAACACACAACAATTTTTTATTAATTATTATTAATAATTCTTTAATTAACCTTTATTTAACTCTCATTAGAGCAGTTTTGGTAAGAATATTGGTTGATAATAATAGTAGATAATTATCTATAAAATTAATCTTTATAGCTGCCTCAGTAGTCTAATGGCAGTAAGCATGATTGCAACGCTAGAGGACCTGGGTTCAAATCTCGAATTGAACAAAGAATTATTGGCCCGATTTGGATGTGTGCCCGTTAAATGGCATTGGCTCGCCCCCTACTCCATGAGTCCTTAAAAACATATCTGTGGACTTTTGGTACATATCAGTACACCTCTGTCTAACCCTTTGAGGAATGCAGGCGTGGTGGGTGGTGATGCTATACTGAATTATAATTTTTTTAGTACATATAACTTTTTTTATATAAAAACTAATGACACAAAGGTGAGCATTTACAAGTGTTCGTGGCAGCTGACGTCATAACGTCCGCACAATCCATCACTGCGTGGAGACGGCAAGTTATTAAATGAAAGTACGAAAAAAACGTGATGGATTGCAAATTGTACTCTCGTTTATTTACTATAGAGTACAATCAAATACTACGCATGCATTTTCATCCATCTTGTTATTTATTTAATTTGTGACGTCATACCTACTATTATTTTACGACAGCCTCATTGTCTGAAACATTGCCGGCGCCATCTAGTTTAAAAATAATGAAAATCTTCGACCTGTAAAAGATCTATTTACAGAAAATATATTTAATAATTACTTTTTTCGCATGCATTGTTTTTCTGCTTAATAAATTAATATATCGATCATAAGTCAAGCTATGGCCTTTCTACTTTCTGTTTGTTAACATAATTATCAAGTAGAATAAGCAGCTATTTGGTAGTTTTTTATTAAATTAAGCTTCCATCTTGTCATCCCTTTAATGGGATAGTCCGACCCGGTTGTCATACGAACACCTAACAATTAGTGAGAGATAGTTAGAAGGCTGAAAATCCGGACAGCCATTAAATCCTTTAAGCGTTCCACCCGCGGCTTCGTCAGCGTAGTCTATACGTTTCTTTTCATTTCACGGGATAATATATGTCCTAGCCTAAGCCTCAGAAATAATGTAGCTTTCCATTGGTCAAAGAATTTTAAAAATCGAGTCAGTAGATCCAAAGATTACCCTCTAGAACGTCGCAAACTCATAAACTTTACCTCTTTGTAAGTAATATTTGTATAGATAAACAAGAAACCTTGCACAAGAAATAGCGAAATCTAGCTATCCACACTCAAGTATTATTAATGGATTAAACAACAATGCTAACTTAAATTCGCGACAAACTATGAACCAAGTGTACTGGAAACTTGGTTAATCAGTGTTGGACACCACGGACACCGCTGACACAAACTTTCAGACACAAAAACATAGTCTCGACACTCGAGTTGTTGCGACTTTGGTTCATAAATAGAAGTGGAATTCAATCGATGGGCGATGTTTTGTTTGGAAAATTTATAGCTAGCTTTGCTGTTGACATCAATATAAAAGATAGAGATTATTCACGTTAGATGTTTGTAAAGAGATTTATTATTTACGTGCCTTTTTAGGGAGGGGACATTACCTAAGTAGGTAATAAAAACGCTGATCATTCTTAATTGTAAGGGTAAGCGCGTTAAAAATTAATGATCATGTATAAAGACACTGCCTCGTTAGTCTAGTCAAGCGCGACTACTACGCAAGAGGTCTTGGGTTCGATTCCCAGGTCGAGCAGTGTTATTGGGTTCTTCTATGAAATTCCCAGTAGCAGCTCGGAGTCTGGAGTTGTGCCCGGTTAATGGCAATAGGCTCGCCCCCTATTGCACGGGACCTAAACATACCGGCGAAATGTGGGTGTACATTAGTACACCTCTGCCTAACCCTTCGGGGAATACAGGCGTGATGGTATGTATGTATGTATGTATGTATAAAGACACCATCAAAACTGTGCCGGTTAAAGAAAATATGAAAATTCCATCACGCCTGTATTCCCCAAAGGGTTAGGCTGAGGTGCAGGACTAATGTAACACCCTTACTTAGCCGGTATGTTTAGGTCGGTTCATGTAATAGGGGGTCACCCCAATACGAGTACCATTAACCAGGCTTAACCTTTTGCACGCCAGAGTATAAACGTATCGCCGTACCCCTGACGCCAGGACTCTTTTTCAGTCAGATTCCACAAAGTAGTGAAAACACACTAAAGTAATGATTAAATTATTTATTTCATAATATGGTGCGACGTATATTTGTCATATATTTGTGACGTTGGCGTTCAGGGTAAGATTTCGTTTGTCACATATATGTGACAATGGCGTTCAAAAGGTTAAAACCAAACTCCGAGCTGCTTCTGAGAATTTCATAGAAATATACAATAACACTTTTCTAGACCTGACAGCTAAAATGGAACTGGGCGGGACACGTCTGCCGAATGCCAGACCAACTGTGGGCAAAAACTACGACAAATTGGATCCCACACGAAACGATGCGACAGCGCGGCCGGCCCAGACGGAGGTGGCGCGATGAACTTGACTCTTATGAGAAAGATTGGGTCGTAACAGTATGGATAGGTCGGCTTGGAAAGAGGGAAGGGAGGCGTTTGCCGAAATGGGCTAGGAAAAAAAAAGGCCTAGATATCAAACCCAAGACCTAAAACTTATCAATTGCGCCTAGGCAAATTAAAGAAAATATAGAGTTACAGCATAGTAATAAATCATCGTTATTTCAGTTTGTAAATGCTTCTACATTCAAATAATTTATTTACGCTACCATTGGAGGGTTACTGAGGTAAATAATATATTAAAGACATTCGTTTAAACTGTTTACTAAGAAAGGTCAAGGGTATATAATGCCAGGTAAACAATACGTTGCGTTGTTTATAAGTAATTTTGTATGCTGAATTAGAAGTTAAAACGTACGGCATTATATGTTTTTTTAATGACTTTGTAAAGTTAACTGTTAACTACGGAAGAGGTCTTGGGTTTGCTTCCCAGGTTAAGCAAAGTGTTATTGGGTATTTTCTATGAAATTCTCATGAATAACTCGGAGTTTTGATGTGTGGCTGGTTAATGGGTAAAAGCTCGCTGCCTATTTCTTTCTTCTTCTTTCTTCTTTCTATTACATGGGACCTAAACATACCGGTGAACTGTAGGTGTACATTATGTAAATCTCTGCCTTACTCCACGGGGAATGCAGGCGTGACGGTATGTTATGTTGTAATATTTTGTTAATATAAATGGCAATAAGCTCGCCCCCTATTACATGGAATCTAATCATCTCTGCGAACTGCGTTAGTTCCTACATTAGTACAACTCTGCCTAACCCTTCGAGAAATACAAGCGTGATGGTGCGCCAGATGGGTACCATGCACGAATCTCTGTCTATGACGATCCTCAACACCGGGGTTGGTGGGATTATCGACTGACAATAAAAATTTCACGCAGTAGGCCTACTATTATCCAATTAGATAAATTTACCTATTCAATTTAAAAAAAAATGCAGTGATAGCCATGTGATATGGCCATAGGACTGCCATGTCAAAGGACCCAAAGTCATGTGCGTATTGATACATAATTATTACGCACTTTAACAGTGAAAGAAAACATCGTGAGAAACCAGCATGCTTGAGAGATTTTCTCGATAGCGTTTGAAGTCTGCCAACCCGCAGTGGGCTTGCGTTGTGGACTATAACAGCCTAATTCCTCTTATTCTGAGAGGAGACCCGTGCCCAGCAGTGGGACAATATACGCATTGATAATGATGATGATTAAATTTGAATAAAATGAATGTTGTACCTACATAAACTCCTTTAATGAATTACGTCTGTGGATGACTCAAAATTGTATAAAGTGAAAAGGTACCCTTTAGTTTACATGAGCTACAATACCTATGATTTACACGTAACTCAAAATAACCCTGTTATTTTTAGACATCAGAATAACTATTTTCTGGTATAAAATATCTTAAATGTCTTAGAAAAAACATCAACTAGCCGAATCCAGGTTCTTTGTGAACATTTCTCTTTGAAGTTAAAGCTGTGCTGAATATTTTACTGGTTTTATCCTTAAGGACAAAAACATAAATCTATTTTTTGCAGACCCACAAGAAAAGAGGTAAAGATGTCATACATGAATAAATCGAGTTAGTAATAACGTTGTTTTTCACCTGTTTTTGTTAGAAACAAGCTAAAGCATTAGATTTGGATGTTATTTTTCTGTGAGATAAATTCTTTTTGTATTTTTTAGGCATTTTCCATGCAAAGATTATTAAGTTATTTTAGTGAAGGAAAAAGGACCGCGGGCAGGATTCGAACCTGCGTCTTCTGTCTGTCTGCGTTGTCTCTCACCCGCTATGTCGAAATTTGCCTACGTCTTTGAGGTGACGTCAAATTTCGTAGACATGTAGCTTTCCTCCCACGTTTTCGCCCGTGTGGTTTTTCGGCTTTACTCTACTATAATATGCATGTTTACTGCATATAAACCTTCCTCTTGAATCACTCTATCTATTGCTGTTAATTCCATTAAAATCCGTTGCGTACTTTAAAAGATCTAAGCGTACAAACAGCGGGAGCGAGTTTGTTATATACTAAGTATGTAAAGATGGAACGTATTCAAGTGGAAAGGATCCAATACTAAGAAAACAAACAAAAGAAATAAGATTATTACAATTAACTTCTTTTTATTTCGAGATACTGTGATACCCTTCAACTATAATATGTCGATTTATAAGCAGCAAGCCATAACACTTAGAATTTTAGCGACGGAAAAAAGGAAATAGTCGTTAGATTAGACACCATTTCCTTTATTTGAGGTCTGAGGCAATGAGGGAAATAAGATTGTAGATCTATTTAGATTACAAAAGGAAATGCAGGGTTGTTTAGGCACTGTTATTTTACAACTATAGCATGCCATCACGCCTGCGCTACCACGAAACGATAGGCTGAGGTGTACTTATATACACCACCACTTCGCCGGTATGTTTAGGGCCCAAGTAACAGGGGGCGAGCCTAGGCACAAAACCAGTCTCCGAGCTGTTACCGAGAATTTTATAGAAAAACCCAAAATTACTTTGCTTGACCTTGGAATCGAACCCAGCGTAGCAGTCGCGCTTAGGACCACTAGAAAAGAAGTCTTTAGATTAGGCACAATTTCCTTTATTTGAGGCTTGAGAAAATGACGGTCATAAGATTGTATTCCTATTTAGATTACGAAAAGAAAATGTAGGGTGATTCTCAGTACTCTTTCAATACAATTATTTGAATCCTACGTCCTCTAAAGTGTTCTTCTTCTTGATAAAAATAGGATGGTGATTACAAAGTTGGAAATTGGAGGTACTTCTAGGATTTAAATTCCAATGGTTTATTATTTACAAGTCAACTTATTCCTTAGTTTGTAATGTTACATGGGACCTAAACATACCGGCGAACTTTGACAGTACATGAGTGCACATCTTTCAACCCCTCGGGGAAAAACAAGCGTGATGGTATCTTATCTAGCACGTTGTGCAACGAAGTAAGAAAACTACTTTGACATGCTTGCTGAGTAGTTCCACTTCCAATGTAAATTGTGTCGCAGCTATTGAAAACGCAGAGTTATGTGTAGACACATTTTTTGATCTGATTTCTCTAGTTTGTAAAGAAAGATGACAAGTATGTTTCTTTTTATAGTGACATTGAAAATCAATCTTTATCATCATCATCATCATCATCATCAACCCATTACATTGTCTCACTGCTGGACACGGGTCTCCTCTCAGTACGAGAGGGATTAGGCTGTAGTCCACCACGCTAGCCTACTGCGGGTTGGCAGACTTCACATGCCGTCAAGAAAATCTCTGGCACGCAGGTTTCCTCACGATGTTCTTCTTCACCGTTTAAGAATCACTACATATTATAAAACAAAGTCCTCCGCCGCGTCTGTCTGTTCGCGATAAACTCAAACACTACTGCACCGATTTTCATGCTGTTTTCACCAATGGGTAGAGTGATTTAGGGGGATGGTTTATATATATAATACATACATATTATAGTTTAGAAAAGGCGAGAAACCACGCGGGTGGAAAGCTAGTAATATGTTAAAAATCAATATCTATTTCGCTTGGTCACGCTATAACATAAGAACGACTTTACCGATTTAATTCATCTTACTTTGTAGAAGGTAACGGCAAGAAAAATGATCAAAATTACCCTTCTCAAAATAATCCTCTGCTTTAAATCTTCTTAAAAGATCAATAAAGCTGCTTAAATAATAACCCCTATGTTCCTATTTAAAAAACTTGTTATAAGCAATATTTATTTTTCAAATAAAAATGTATTTGACTTTTAGCAGTAAGTATGAATAATTTCAAAGAAAAAGGGTGTGACTCGAGAATATTATCTAACAACCTGCTTACTTCTGATTTATCCAAATTCTTACCCAAACTCAATCATACCAAAACGGCCATCGAAGACACATAAATTTTATCTTCCCCAACACATCATAAATAAGCATTAATATTTCTGGTCGTAAAAATAAGACGGTTTTACGTAAAGATATCGTAATACCCAGACGTAGCTTTATTTTTAGAACTGGTGGCATGACCTTGCAGACTGTCTTTGATTGATTTAGGTTTGTAAGACGGGCGACAGATAAAGATTTAAATTTAGCTTGTCCGGAGCGTAAAGCAAGACAAATATTTTCTCAGACAGATTTTTAAGTGAGGATAAATTATAACATATTATCAAGTCTCTTTCCCCGAAGGGTTAGGAAAAGGTAAACTTAATGTACACCCACAATTTGACGGTATGTTTAGGTCTCATGTAATTGGAGGCGAGCCTCTTGCCATACACCGGGCAAATATCCAAATTTTTTGAAAAACCTCTACTTACCTCTAATTTATAAAATCCAATAATCTTTTGCTTGACCTGGGGATCGAACCGAAGACCTCCAGCGTAGCAATTGCGCTTAAGACCACTAAACTAATGAGATTACTAATTAAAATATCTTTAATTACAACCTAGCTTCAGAAACTTTATTGTAACCTTAAAGGGGAAAACTTTTTTCATTAACTTGTTAATCATTTTTCGACTGATATCCTTCTGTTGTCTGTCTGTTTCTGTTCTTCAGTACTCATTCCTTCAGGAATCAGTCACGGTGTATTTTTGTGAACAAAAATACACCGTGACCTATATTTCGTAAAATTACTTCACAAACAAAGGAACGCACACAATATCCTCAGTAATCCAGACCACTCCACACGGCATAAAGAAAATCCCGCACACACAAAAAACAACTGTAACGCAATAACAAGTGTTCTTAACCCAAGCACGTAGTTGACAGACAGGCATAATTATAACCAAAATAATAACGGAAACACGAGCACGTGACGTCACACCGCACAAAGAAACACCAGTTAGTTTGTGACAAGTTGGAGGATTTTGCTTTGTAGTTTGATGCAGTAATATAATGTAAAATTGAGCGATGAGTTTTAATTAGACTTAACTTATAATGAGTACATGGTGTAATAAGAGAAAGTTGCGGGCTGAAAGATGATGCAGTGACACGAATTGAAAGAAAATGCTAAGATGGTTTGGGCATGTTGAGAGAATGAATGAATAACGATTAACAAATGAAATTTTTAAAGGCCAATGTCAGAGACAGCATGGGGAGACGCCGCCCTAGAAGGACAAATCCTCCAAAAAAGGCAGGTGCTTAGTAGTCGAAACCCGCGTATGTCTATGAAAAGATGTATGAATGTGGAAGAAGCGAAAGAGGTATGCAAGAGTCGAAAGCAAGTGGCGATCTATAGTTTCTGGCTACCATTGTGGGAAAAAGGTGTGTTGGAATCTTTGAAGTAAGTAAATAAGGTAAATGTCGCATAATGGAGCCCAGATGTTAGATGTGAAGAAGTAAACGCTCCAGGTACAGGTATTGGACGATCCCGTGAGAGGGGTTTCTTGGTAGACTTCACATACCCTAAACATAATTCCTCTTTCGTGTGCAGGTCACGATGACCTCCTCCGTTATTAAAGCATGTGATCGACAAATACCGATCCACTCTCATTAATTCTAAAAACCAGATAGACACGCAGTTTAACGACTATGCTGTCATAACTGTATTGTAAGTAATTAGTAGTAGTATTCATATCCATTTTTCTAATCTAATACCAAAGACCTCTTCACACTCTTGATCTTGTTTTTGGTATGATAAATACAGTTACAGTTACCGTGCAAGTTGAGTCATAACGTTTTATAAATGCATGTAAAAGCTTATTTGAAATAAAAATATTTGAACTTGAACTACCAAAAATGCAAAGATATACAAAATTGATGATGATTTAATTTAAAAACTGACCTTAAGTAAATTGGAATTGTTTTCTATGAACTTTTGTTCAATTCGATCTTTCAAGAGTTTCATACGCATCAAATATTACTTATTAAACTGATAGTAATTAAATGACTCCTTACTTAAACATCCTTAAATTAAAGAAATCTTGAGAATTTTATGAAAGTTGTAGAAAACTAGACGTATCTTAGCATCAAATAAAGGGTTGCCTTTTCAAAGTGTATGACAAATTGTGACAAGAGTGGAGACTAGCTGTTTCATTACCGACGCTTCGCGAATAAAGTATGAGTTATGTGTCGTATCTCTGAAGTGGGCGACTCGAAATACTTATATTCCTATGATATAGTGGTTTTTATAGTGGCATGAATATTTTGTTGTGAACTTCCTTCGCAAAGCGTTCTGTGCTACGAGTATCCAAAATGCAGGGCAATTTTAATGGTCACCTGAAAAATTAAACTTACGTAAATTGCTAGCGTGTATCGTTTACTAGACTTAGGTTACTAAAACGTGGTAATCCAATACTCTTACATGTGTTATTATTGTATAAGAAGTCTGCTATAATAGGAGATTTATCAGCAGAAAGATAGTATGGTCGAATTATCAGCGAGACACATGATTGTGACCAGACTGCTATCCGAAATAAAAATACTTGGTAAAGGGAAAGGGAAAGCTGATGATAATTAATCATCTAAATAAACTCCACGTTTAATGACGTTAAACGCAGGTGTAACCCTTTTGTTAATGTGCTAATTTATTTACGGCGCTTATAATACCATTGGGTGTTCGGTGATAAGTCGGGTAAGGCTTTGCTTGGCATATACAAGTTATTTGATAATTCAAGGTAAATTTAAGGCTATTTGGTGGTAACCATAATTAAAGGCAACATTGGCTGATGATAATACAAAAAAAATTATATTCTATAAATTGTAAAAAGTGATCAATTAACGGTTCTGCGAAAGATACCGGTATATAAAGAATGAACCTGTAGGCAGTCAACCCACATATATATCTGATAAATTATTCCACTACGACCATATTACTATGAATTTAACCAGATTTTGCAGGCAATTCGACAAAATAGGTATCTATAAAAGAGAAATCAGTTTAAACAGCCATACAATTAACAGCTAAATTGGTTTCAAATTATACCATTGAATTTTGAGGTCAGCGGCAGAGTGATAGTTTATTTGTTTATCCAGATTTATTGGAATTTGCTAATTGCAATAAAATCACATGAATAAATGAGATTAAATTTTGAGTAAGAATTAAATTACCTCCGGCTCTGTTAAACGTAAACTGAAAACTATATTACTATTTATATTAGATTGAGCTGATGATAAATAAACAAAGAAAACTACTATAACGTTCAGATTCTCAGATTAATTTTATTTTTGGAATCTGCTCTGGAATTAAATGGAAAACTTCGGTATTTTGTCAGTAATCCAGGAGCTTTGAGGTAAATTTAGGCCTCATTTTAATTTACCTTGTTCGTGCTTTGATAAAGCTTAATTCCATTACGTAAGGAGTCGATGCAAAACTTGTGAAAGTACTTTTTACATTCAAATTTCTAACAAGACTGTCTTGTTCAATAGTATCAAGTCAGCAATATCAAACCGTTCATGACCTTTCCAATATTACATGTTCTTCAGTTGCTCCTTCAAACTCCCAGCTGTTTTCACTCCTTTAACAAAATAACTTTAAAACCTAATTTTCAACTTCTAAGCCTCCTCTTAAACCCATTTATAACGTCTAAACTAATTACTGAACTAAAACTACGCCTTCGTGTGTCAGTATATAAATTGGCTAAGATAAATGAGTTCTGCCGAGCTCCCTGGCTTAATGGCATGATCTATCATCTATCACGGGTGTCGGGAAACTGGTGGTGCTGTCCACTTAACGATCTTAACTTTTTGAGCGAGTCTTGGGTATAGGAAAGTGTCGCCATCTGCATGTGATTGCGCTATGTGAGGTAATTTGAAAAGAATTGGGCTGGACTCCTGTAAAAAGAACTGTTGTGATTCAAAATACTACATTCCGCGAAGAATTCGGCAAAGATGTAATGAATTTACACCCACAGTTCGCCGGTGTGTTTAGGTCTCATGGGATATTGCAATTCACTGGGCATATATCCGAACTCCGAGCTGCTACTGAAAATTTAATAGAAAAACCCAATGACACTTTGTTCGACCCACGAAGGAACCCCAAGACCTTAGTATATCGCGAAATTTATTTCAATATTTGTGTCAACGGTCAAACGTAAAATTTTCGAGTAATATGAGGCTACCTCAATGGCATTGCCTATTATTGAAATAGGCAGAAAGAAATCAATAATGACATGAATTAAGCTCACCAATTTCATGTTGAAGAGCATTATGGTAATCTGCCGCCCGGGATTTGACGGAAACCCGGTCCGGCCAGGACAATTTATAACCTATTGTTGTGCACATAGCTATCGTTAAAAATCTGATGGATCAGCGCGTATGATGGGGAAATGTATGTAGGAGAACGCAGAATAATTGAGAAAATGAATTTTATTTCCTCGCTTCAATAAGACCATTTGGTTTTGTTGTTTTATAAATAATCATTATATTTTAATATGGAAATAGTTACTCGATATGGTATTGAGTACGTGAAAGAACCAAATATAGAAAATGAAATACAAAATGCGTGTGAAATATCTTATTAAAACTTTAGCACACGACTGAGGTAAAACTCAAAGTTTACATTATGTACGAATTCAAAGTCTAAACAAATTTACAAAGAAACTGCCAAAACAAAACGTGCTCTCACTTAGCCCATTAGAATAGAAATTCAGATAACAAACCCATTTTTCTGCTGACGACACCACAATTTAGATTTTAATCGGCGGAACATTCTACAAACGCATTATCACGTGAAATGCTAATAAGAATGCTGTCATCGTGTCTGTCATGCCATTTTCATGTGAGTGAACTTAATTAGAGTTTAATGGTGTCGAAAATGGGTGAGTAGAATTGGTACTGTCTGTTATTAGGGTGAAAGCTTGGCATATGATATTACCATGAATTTTCATGGTAATATCATGCTTGGAGAGACTAACTTTCAAAGAAGACGTGCAAATTATCACTTCATACTGTTATAATTAACTCAAGATTAATCTTATACTAGAAGCAAAAGAACCAACTAAATCATTTAAAAAGACAGAACAACAATTTATTTCCTGTAAGACAATATGGGACTTACCTACGTACACGTACGTACAATAATAATAATAATTTAAAAAAATAAATAAACACAATTAGATCAAAATGCAATACAACACACACATACATGGCAAATTATTCCTTGAAGGGTTAGGCAGAGGTGTACTTACATAATTTAGGTCTCATGTATTATTAGAGGGCGTAACCAACGGGTCCAATAACCAAGCATTCATCCAAACTTCGAGCCTGACCCCTAACTGACATTACTCGAATTGAATTTTATAGTAAAACTCAATAACTACTGTTCGCTCGATCTAGGAATCAAAGAAATTGCTTTAATGTTCGATTCTCCGATAACGGAGCACTTAAAGAATCAGTAATTAAAACAGCGTTTAACGGAAACTCAAGGATAATCTATCATCCCGATAACCTCTTAGATTTTTCTCGAATCAATCATTTTAAATTGACTTGGAGAATTATAAAAAAGATTGCGGATGAGTACCTCAATCGAAGTCCTCAAGGATTGATTGATGAGGTCACTCCCGCGATCCGTGAGGTACAAATCGGATTTGTTCATTTGAAAGGTCAAGGTTGATGATTTTAATGCCTTTGTTACTGCGCATAGCTGCTTCACCATTTTCTATCCGTTGGAGAAAACATAAGTATAACGCATTTATGTGTAACTAGCCTAAGACTTTATTGACTTTTATTTACTTCTTCTCTTAGATATTATCGAAAAAGTAAATACTTAATAAGTAAACTAAAACAAATCTTGCTCTGAAAGTAAATTGGATTTTTTCACACGGAGTTTTGATAGAAAGTTTTGTAATATCCTTTCGAAGCAAAATATTCTGTTGTTTATTTTAGATCAGCTAATCTGAAAAGTAATCGTATCCATAATTTAAAAGAGAAAATAGTTAACCGCAAGCCGTTCCAGAGATAATTAATCGTTTTTCCCATTACTGAATAAAAATATTAAATCTCGCCAGCTTTGAATAATAACTGTATTTAGCGAAACATAAATCAGCTTTTTTCTCTTTTACAGATGCGACGCTTCAACTAGCACAAATGGACGGGACGGGGAGTCGGGGAAATGACGCTAACACCTTACAGCTCAAAGCCGAGCGCTGAAGCTACCATGAGCACAACACTAGTGCCATACCACAACAACACACATTACACCACATACCTCTACCCTTCAAAAAGGCCACCTGATGGTAGAAATGGTACCGTCAAAGTTGAAGTCAGAGACACGAACACTAGCGGTGAATTTATGAAGCTGGTAGACGACTTTAGTGATTACTTCTATGGCAACACGTCCCATGACTTTAGCTCAAACACAAGTTTAGACTTGGCCGACGTGTACGGTTACACAAACTGTAGTTATAACGGCACTTTCAATATATCATGTTTTAATAGACAAGTGGATGATTCTGATCAGAATCTTTGGGCACTTTTGCTGTTAATCTTTCCTTTCTTCACGTTGTTCGGGAATGTGTTAGTGATAATGAGTGTTGTGAGGGAGAGGACGCTGCAGACAGTGACAAATTATTTCATAGTGAGCTTGGCTGTTGCTGATCTACTTGTGGCAGTCGTCGTAATGCCGTTCGGTGTTTATTATTTGGTAAGTGCTAGATTTTACTTTCTTTGAAAATTATTCGTAATCTTTCGAATCGAAGTCGATTGATCTAATACTAATGATGTGTGTGTCAATTTTAAATAGTTTATAGATTGAGTATTGTTGTGTTTATAACATTGTATACCTTCGTTTCTCCGATCATGTTTTAACAATAAAAAAATTGCCTGTACTATATTTTCTTGCGTTGACCTTCCACTATTCTTTTCATGGTATTTTACAGTATCATTTATAGTGCGCGTTACCACTATTGATAGTGGAATTGTTTTGGATGATTGTCTTCATTGCAAAAAAAAGAAGCGCAATATCTGACAAAAAACAAAACAGAAAACTAACGAACCTTTTCGAATTTCGATCTTTTCACCTGTAGCTTATACCATTGCCGATTAAAAACTTGTTAATAAATAATTAAAGGATCTTTTTAACGCACATTTATTTTATTTAACGAGTGTTTTTAACAACCTCCCGTTGCCTGAGCTCCTCTTTTACAGGTATAGTGTGTAGTCCGGAGGTGACAAGGTATTCTTACATTTTAAAGAGCGTCAGGCGCTTCTATTCAATATTCTCGTTCACAGGAGTAGCTCGAATACCTATTTTATAAATAATGTTTTCTTGAATTTCGTTTAATGTTTCCTTTATAAAAATAAGGATCCAAACTTTTTATAAAATTTGCCATTGGTACTGGTAAAAATGACTTTTATAAAACGTGATATATTGTTCTAATAATTAAATTGGTTAAAAATTGGTATTACTATTTGTAGCGTAAGCATATTGATGAGATTATGCTTATGCTATAAATAAACATTATTCTAATAAAATGTATATATAGAATTAATATTCTTCACTATACGTATACAGTTAGTCTTTGACCTACTTCCTTAACGTTCTTATAACTTTTGTATAAAATTAATTGCAAGAAAGAAACATACAAAGCTACCCCCAAAAAGACTGTCCTTGTGATGTTTACTATTATAAAATATATTAAATGTCTGGAAATATTTGGTAAGTTACGAATAGTTGAAGTTAAATAGTCGACTAGTGTTTCATTTATTAAAAATACACACACAGTTCTATTGAAAAAAAAAGGAAAATAATTCGTTTATTGGAAGATCTTTAAGTTTTTAGGGGGTGTTGAGAGGGGATTCTTTTTCCACAAAACGAGTAGCACCATATTAATTTTATGGCGAACGTACGGTGTAACGTCACAACGAGCTATAGTGCGCTCTCTCTCTTGTACAAAAATAAAACGCTTATAACTTCGTTATTTTTGAACCGATTTTAATTTTGTTTTTATTGTTAGGCTCTATTTATGTTCAACATTTTTAAAGGGAAAATTTAAAAAATATTAATCAACTAACCTTTTCTTTAATTCTAAATCCTAAAAGCACATAAGTAAGCAAAAGCAACAACAAATAACGTTACTAATAACAATATAACTGAAGCAGAACTGTAACTAAACAGCAATGTATGCAGCTGTCTTGTATAAAATTAAAACCATTGTGAACATACAAAGTAGCAAGTTGGAATCCTCCGAAATTCCTACGTGGAAGGCAGTTGGTAGTTGCGAGACAGTTACAGATAACTAAGTCCTAAACAAAAGGATTAAATGAAATTGCAACTAGTTGTACGTTGCACCAACATTTGTCGCAGTTTAGTTTAAAGTTTATGGAATTAAAGAATTGTGTTGACAAAATCGTTGTAGAAATGCTAGTCTTCAGTTTACTCAAATTTGACATTGATAGTTACTTCTTTTGGAGATTAACTTTTAAATTAAATACAATCATTAAAAAAGCGGCGGTAGCCTAATGGCTAGGGCGTCGGACTTGCGATCATGTGGTTGTCGGTTCGAAACCCACCCATTGCACTACCGACGTGAACCCACTCGTAATACAAGCATTTAGCTTAGTACGAAGGGTTAACAAGAATACTAATAATGTGTGACCCACATTGCTAGTAAGCTTTAAAAAAACAAAAAACTAAGTTATTATTTTAGTGAAGGAAAAATACGACCGCGGGCAGGATTCGAACCTGCATCATCTGGTTAAGTACACCAGGCGCTATGACCGCTAAGCCACCGACCCCCACCCGCCATGTCGAAAGTTGCCTTCACATTTATAATTTACGTCTTTGAGGCGACGTCAGTGACAGTTAACCAGAAGACGCAGGTTCGAGTCCTGCCCGCGGTCGTATTTTTCCTTCACTAAAATAATAATTTAATAATATTTGCATGGAAATTGCCTAAAAAATACGAAAAGTAAGTAATAAAGAACTAGTTTCATTTATTTGAATGCTTAATTTATACAAAATATAGCATAGATGTCTACATGCCATCTTAAAATATTTTTAAATTAAAAGATACAAAAAATATGATATCATCGATATTGTTAAATTGTATCTAAAATATTGTTTTTACTACAATATTCACCATTTAGTTTTCCACACAGATAAGCGTCAAACATTTATTATGAACTAATAAAGAATTCACCTGCACATCTGTTCACCCCAAAACGCAACTAGAGCGTGAAGATAGCTAAATAATAGCTGAAAACATCACAAATTTTGCACTAAACTTCTCCCTACAACTCCATCTAAGTCACATTGTCGATCCGAAATAAGACGAACACAATAAAAAGATAGTCTACAATTTTACAGCTACCCACACGCATGATCCGTTTTATGTGATACACCCCCGATACAGAGGGAAAGACGTAAAATTTTTAGGGTACCACATGAATTTCAGTTCGTCATAAAATATAATAATAAAATTATATTCGTGATAGAGACGATTGAGTTTTTTGTAGAACTTGTATTGCTGTATTTTGTGATATGGATTGTTTTATTGAAGACTTACTTATAGAAATTTCGTGCTCTGTTAAGATATTATTTCGTACAATTTGACAATCGAAATTCTTTTTATCAACCACATCTTCCTTTCTGTCTTTGTTTTGTATCTCCTTTCTCTCTTTATTCTCCTTTGTTTTGCCATACTCAAGGTTAGTGTTTTTAAGCCTATATACTTCTCTACCGTTACACTATACCAAATGTTAAGTTTCAACTGTAAGGCAACTGTTTATTTCGAGTATTATCCTTTTGCAGCATAATAAAGTAATGTACAACCCGCTTCTTCTTAAAAAACGTAGAAAAGACACGTGGTGTGTTGTAGACCCTTTTTCAAAACAAAATTTTGTCAACGTTTTATATACTTTTCAGGACCCTTTATCTACAATAAAATAAATAAATCCGTAAATATCTACCCTCTCACAAAAACTCAATGTAAGAAAAAAGTATTTGATTTCCTACAAAAATTAAACTATGAGGAGACTGAACTTCTACTTCATATAGATCAGTGATTGTGAGGATTCTGATGACACACACGCGAACACACACGCACGCGAACACACACACACACACACACACACATGCGTACTTTTAACATTTAATACCTACTATGTGCTACGAATGGAAAGAACGGGTGTAATAAAAACGAGTTTAAACGTAGTGGAAACACAAGATTCACTTCACGGCAGTCCATTATTTTGGTGTTGTTCGTTTAACAAAAATGATAATTATACTTTATGTCAATCAAATAAATAAGGAAAGCGTGTCCGTAAACAAGTGATTTGCTTCACTTAATATTGCGACAAAAGAAACATATATATTTCTAAATCATTCCCAAATTTTTGTATAGATTCGTTTTATAAAACCAAATCTACAGATCAAACGTATTCACTCAGTACAAATCTCTCCTGACATATATCATCATTCAATTGGCTGGTGTATTCAATATATTTTATTTATGCTCCGTTAGGAACAGCAATAACAATAAATCTGTAGCGTATCTTCCTTTGAGATTCATATATGTGTTGCATATAAATTATGTGTTGGTTACTTTTAGACAAATTTTACTTGTGTGTGAAGTGCTGTGATAGCGTAGGGATATGACCAATGGACTGCCAAGTCAAAGGTCTCGTTCGAATTCATGTGCGTATTTATAATTAATTATCACGCGCTTAAACGGTGAAGGAAAACATCGTGAGGAAACCTGCATGCCTGAGAGATTTACTCCACGGAGTATGAAGTCTGCCAACCCGCAGTAGGCTAGCGTGGTGGGCTATAGCCTATTCCCTCTCGTTCTGAGGGGAGGCCCGTGCCCTGTGTACAACAATGTAATGGGTTGATGATGATGATGAAACACAACTAAGAATGTCAAAATTAAATAATTTTGCAGTGCGTTGCAGTGTTTTTTTTTTAAATAAATTTGAATAAAAATGAAATTCAAAAAAATGTGCTATGGAAATAGTTCTTTTTTAAAAGCTAAGCTGTTTGAAATAACATAGCATAATCGGCCTATAATGTTCCACAACAATGTGGGTCGCACTTTAATAGTATTCTTGCTAACCCCTTGTTCTTAACTAAATGCTTGTGTTACGAGTGGGTTCACGTTGGTAGTGCAATGGGTGGATTTCGAACCGGCAACCACATGATCGCCGTCCAACGTCCTAGCCATTAGCTTACCGCCTTACCAAATTATTAAGCTACAAAGTTGGAACAAAGTGATCGATGAAATAATAGAAAAAAAGAGCTTTTAAGAAAATAATAAAAAAAAGAAAATGATATCGCATGAAGGAGATTCATTTAAGAAGTTCATAAAAGGATTTTAAGTAGAGTAAATATAGGAAAAGTTTAAATTGAAATAATGTTTAATCTGCCAATCAAATCAGGTGTTGTATGGTTTTATTAGAGTAACTTGTACTCGACACTTCGATAACGAAGGTTTGGTAATTATAACCGTCTTTGTACGCATAATATTTTACATTAATTTGATTTTGATGAGGGTAATTTCAACTCTCAACCGCGACCTCAAACAGGAACATTTTTACTTCCTGAACCATTTTTTAAATGTAAACAAAACTTGTGAAAATCATAAATATTAAATATCACTTTTTTTGGTGTACAAATTATTTATCTATGATAAAGGCCTTTAAAACAAACGTAAATAATATTAGACTCAATATTTATAATGATTTTTTTATTAGGATTGCTGGCTTATGGGGCTAAAATTGCCAATTTTGATGAATTACACTATGATTCATGGCTATATAATTATTGTATAAGTATACTATTCGTACATCAAAACTTCTGAATTTTTCCATGAATAATATTTGCTCTTTTGCTCCAAATAGTAGGTCTTACCTTTCTTTTCCCCGATCCTTAGCAAATAAAAATAATACATTTAACATAACACATTGTTTTCACAAAGACCCCAACGTTATAAAAAGCCACTTTCACGTACTCAACCGCATCGAACATTTACGGATAAAAATAGCCGAAAATGGGACTTATTGAGCAATTTGTGTGTAGGGCTTCCTAATGGCACTTTATTGGGATACCGATTGGCTGCTGTAATAACCCCTTCCATTTTGAAATAATTCAAACTTTGTCGTGGAGGATTTGAATGGCTTTTCAGGGTGTAAATTGTAGAGATTCTATCATTTTGTATCCTCTATAATATTGATTGCTGAGTTACGATTTTTAGGTGGAAATTTATTTGATCTGATATACATTTTAGGTTGATAAGATTTGCATCATCAAATCTTGAAATAGACATATATTTATCGATAGCCTTTAATTAATCTAGACCAGACAACTTCTTCAAATGATTTCTACTTTAACTGCCCTTTCTATTGACCTCTTCTTTACGATTAATATTGCTTAATTACAACCCTTTTCCACAAATGCTGTTAACATAAAAAATCACTAATGGTATTGGCATTTTTCTATTTAAAAATTTCTATCAACCTTAGCCTTTTTCGAGCCAAAAACTTTACACATACATACATATCGCTGGCCCCGGGCAATAAAGCAGTAAGCGCCGGTTACGCCCTTTTTATAATTTTTTAATTTTTGGCGTCTCCTAGTATTAATTTATCACTCCTATTTTTTTCAGATTTTTTTCATTTTATTTCTTTAAAATAAATGACAACAACAGCTTTATTGCATGGAAAATTCTCTTACGACTAAGTTCTGTATCACTGCATTGCTCTAAGAAACATAACACATAAAACTGGTGGACATCTTTACACTAAATTTCTTCACAACAAAGATCAGTAATACATTTAACCGCGTTTTTAAAAATACACATATTAAATAAACAAACTGTAAACATTGAATACGAAATAATCACAAGAGATTTTATTCCATACGAGCTAATTACGCCTTTCTTCCCGTAAATTTATTGTAGCCCCGGCGACGTACTGTCATGTTACTACATAGGACCTAAACATAACGGCGAAATGTGGGTGTACTTTAGTACACCTCTGCCTAACCCTTCGGGGAATGCTGGCGTGATGGTATGCTATTATGTATTTACTAGATAAATAGCCATTAAAAGAAATAACAATCTCACAGAAATACATGTATAAGTAGGTGCTTATAAATGTATTTGTGTGAGATCTCTTTTTCTTTTAATCAACATAATAATAGGTATTATTTTTTGCAATGCATTTTTTTTTTTAAAACGCACTTTAAATTCGCGCATAGGTAATACAGATTTAGGCTTACAAAATGAATATTAGGATTTCCTTCACTTTCTTATTTAGTTTTACAACAGATTCGATATTTTAATAGGTCAGTACAGCACCCTTTTGTCTTGTTTTAGTTGATATATGTAACGCCGATTAAGAAAAAACAGAGAAATCACTATTTCGAAGAGTATGGAAGACCTCACTGGAACTTTGAGCCCAACTTTACAATGTATTTCTCCGAATCTCGATTTATAATCACAAATATTGCAGTCCCCTTCTACTATTTTGTACGAGTCTGCTTTATTTAATAATGTTGATTTTGTAGCTTCTCTAACTTTAGTATTTATCTCACCTCGTCACCGCAAGAAAAAATCGATCTCCGGCAGGGTTTGAACCTGCGTCTCTCTGGTTAAGTATACCAGCCTAGAAATTTTCTGTAATTAGAAAATTCATTTCTTTGTGAACATTTCGCAATATTTAATGCTAAAAAATAATAAAAAGTAAGCATAATACGGTAAGGCAATATCGTTCGACGTTGAACTACCTGTAAAGGCAGTCGTGTTGGTTGAAAGACATAGTAATGTCTTCAATAGATGATGCTGACGTCGCCTGAAGACGTAAAATGTGGAAGAGAAATTCGACATCACAGGCAGTTGTTTCGGTAGCTTAGTAGGCAAAGCATCTGGTGTACTTAAAGTTAGACGCAGGTTCAAACCCTGCCTGGGGCCTGGGATCTAATTTTTCTTTCACTAGAAATTTTCTTTAATTAGAAAATTCATTTCTTTGTGATGAGTATATTTCTTAAATACTGCACCAGATCTTCAAGAGGAAGAACCAAAAAGACGCCAGTTACTGATGTTTCAGGAGATGAATTTAGAAATCTGTACACAGAGCCAATCGCCTTACCAAAACCACTTTACGATGATTTGATGAGTCTCTGCAGAACAGAAGCAATCCCGATACATTATCATACATTTTATAATAATTTACATTTTGTTAGGAACTGTGAAGAAGAAATCGATATTAAAAGCGAAGATTCAAATTAAAGTAGCATATTATTTTTCACCTTTTTTAAGATAACAATTTTATCAATAAAAATTATGTGATTTTCACAAAGAAAAATTCGATCTCAGGCAGGGTTTGAACCTGCGTCTCTCTGGTTAAGTACACCATTGGTTTTCTTTCACTAGAAATTTTCTTTATTTAGAAAATTCAGTTCTTTGTGAAAAAATCGCAATATTTAATGCTAAAAAATAATAAAAAATAAGCATTATGTGATTTTGTTCAATTTAAGGTACCATGGTTTTCTTTTTTAAGGCTTTGTCCGCTTTATATTTGTTTTCAAAGTTTCATGTTATACCTCTTATTTTAAAAGAGTGGATAGTCTTTCTCTTCAAAGAGTTTCTTGCCGGATTCTTCTCCATAGGATCAACTTTTTGGAACCGTGCAACTAGAGTTATAACGTTTCATAAATGCTCGTAAAGGCTTATTTGAAATAACATTTGAACTTGAACTAATATGTAGGTACCTTTTTAATAAAAAATATTTTCAATGTTTTTTGTTTTACAAAATAATAATAATTTTCAAATTAAATAAAACATAAATATTTCAATAAATACAGTCTGAAATTGTAACGACAAAATAAATTACAATAAAAGGTTAGTGTGTTACAATGGTAACATGAATATACGTTTCATCGATAGTATTATATATTAGCGATAAGTGAATGATGCAGCTAAGCTTTGGCTATAGAATTTCCCTGAAGAAGGTGGTAATCGGCTAGTACGCTCAAAATCTTAAGTGGAAATAACGTCGTATTATAGACTTATGACTGAATCTCTGTGGTCAGTGTGTTTATAAAGTCGTTAAGGGTGTTGCAATTGAAACGGCAGTGTCTTTAATGTGTATTATAATTTTTTTCTATTATTTCATAAAATATTTATATCATTCCAATTATTTTCAGTTGGTAAAATTGGCGAAAAAAATAACTTTAATTTGACATATTGAACACTCGTTTTGGACCACTGTACGCTGAACTATAAACAAATTAGCTTCTTTTATTTCTCCTGTAAAATTAGATTTTTGATATTACCGCTTTATTGCCCGGGGCCAACGATATAGTCACGCCTGTCTCCCATGGGGGTTAGCAGAGACTATAGATATAAAAACATTAACCTTACAGAATTTCCGAACTTCTCTTCCTAACATAACATTTGAACATAACAACGAAACTATAAGGAATTAAGACATCTTTGCCCACCATGCTTTCAACAACATATTTTTCTATTGAGATCAGCGCGGCAAATTCCAAACATACAAAAATATATTCAAATAGAAATAATAAAGCAACATCTGTTAAATTCCCTTTGTATAGTCATAATGGGATGAAGCTCGTACGAGAAGTTTTTCTTTGAAAGTGAATAAGCAATGTGCGTTTACATTTTGTAATTCATAATAAATATTTTTTGTCTAACGCTTATTTTAGGTGGCATTGTGATTGTGAGAGGAAGGGTTGTATGCTCTATGTGTTTCTGTATCTTTTAAGGCTTTGTTGCTTTCGTTTTGATAAATGTGTTTTAAGTAGCCTTTGCCAAATTATATCTCAATTTGTACAATTTTGTCTACTTACTTCTTTATTCGATATTTTACCTCAACATAACGCCATGTGTCGTTGTACGTATAGTAACTTTATAAATTATTTACTAATCAGAAATCGCCTCTACAAAGACAATCACAAAGTGACAAGATGATCTTGATAAAAATAAGTGTTTGTTTCGGATAGCACAGAACACATATTATAATGGGAATCAAAAATATTTATCATAATAACATTAATTTAAAATTATAATAAAAAAAATGTTTAGTTATAAAAAAAATATATAGAGGTCGTTGAGGCGCGTCACTACTTCACTTCACTCCTGACGGACAAGTTTAGTCTTTATTATGACTTGAAGTTCTTAGGTTTAAGTGCTTTGAGGACTGCTCGAGGCAAATCTTTGGGATTAACACCTAATTTTCTGCAAAGTGAAACTAAAGGGTGAGTTTATATTAGGTCATAACCTTATCTAATTTTACTTTAAGATGACCCAATAATTCAGCTAATCTTATAACCACGGTACAAAACAATAGAATTTACATTGCGTCTGTAATTTTTAATTGCCGGTTTTGAATGTAGCATATATAACTTAAGTGTTTATAAATTGAAATTGTACTGACGTTGCTTGATGAGTAATTGATTTTATTAACCAACCTACCAACCATCTCCTGTGCTCATCGTGAATTAGCAACGTCACATTATCAACGTCGGATGGATTTTATATTATCTGCTTATCCATCGGTCCATTAAGCACCAGGGAAGCGAAAAAAATGACATTATTAATCACTTGAGCAAATTTAACATAGAATATCGAGTGCAAATTTACATTGTTCAAAAGAGAAATGGCCACTAATTGAAATTCAGAACGATTTGATCGAATCAAATTGTTTTTGAACAATAATCGATTCATTCATCACTTACTGACAGCATTACGTTTATTTCGGCTACCTATTTCAGCTATTTCTATTCTAAGGCATTCTTCTAATGGGCCTTCAGTCAGGATACGCCAGTTCCATCTAGTAACACGGAAATTGAACTATATAATTAGTTGAGTTAGTTTATCATTTATGACTGCCTCCTTAGTCTAGTGGTCCTAAGCGCAACTGCTACGCTAGAGGTCCAGGGGTCGATCCCCAGGTCGAGCAAAGTGTTATTGGGTTTTTCGCAGTAGCAGTTCGGAGTCTAGATTTGTGTCCGGTTAATGGCAATAAGCTCGCCCCCTCTTACATGAGACTTAAACATAAAAAGCGAAGTGTTGGTGTTCATTAGTACACCTTGGCCTAACTCTTCGGGGAATACAGGCATTTATCATTTATGCCATCAAGCTGGCCAAGTGCTTTCTTTAATATGTTTAATTGGCAAAAGAGCAGACGTGCCACCCGATAGTAAATTATTCTATGGAAGGGTAGTACTTCCCCGGTTGTTCCGACCAATTCATGCTGGCACGTAGACATGCCAAGGAGACCACTACCATAAAACGGCGTGTTAATAGTCTTTATAATTATTATTATTTATTCAAAATACATGAAGGGTCTTCAGTTAACTCCGCAATCATTTTGTAATTTTTTTGTGACACGGTTTAGAAATCAATACTTATATGTCATCAATAACCAATCTTTTGTCCTCATTTGCAACAGTAGCAATGTTGTTAATGATGATGATAATGAAAAGCTGTTTAATATGACTACATAGTATAAAACAAAGTCGCTTTCTCTGTCCCTATGTCCCTTTGTATGCTTAAATCTTTGAAACTACGCAACGGATTTTGATGCGGTTTTTTTTAATAGATAGAGTCATTCAAGAGGAAGGTTTATATGTATAATATATATATATTATAGTATAGAAAAGCCGAGAAATCACGCGGGCGAAGCCGTGGGCGGGAAGCTAGTATTGTGTATATGTATTATTAGCAGGCAATTATCGTTTCACCACATTCCTTCTGTAAATTTGATGTATCCGGTTGTCAACGAAGCGCATACCGCGGTCGCGTTGCGCGCCCCACAGATACTATGTCACCGCAAACGTCATGAACGTGCGAATGGGCACATACATGTTGATTCTATGTAGCTGTAAAAAGATGTATATGCTAATAATGTTATTTTTTACTTTTTATACATCGACTTGTTTGTTGGATTTTAATAATCACATTCATTTAAATATTTGCACGAATTCACATACGAATTGTTGTTGTACTTAATTTTGTGTTCAAATACCCATGAGAGTACAATTACTGACTAAAGAGTACTTTATTAAAATTGCATCCAAAATATCTTTTAGTCGGTTAGTCAGCAGTGTACTAATTTACACCCATACTTCACCGGTAGGTTTTGATCCCATGTAATAGGGGGCGAGCCTATTGCCATTAACCGGGTACAAATCCAGCCTCCGAGCTGCTACAGAGAATTTCATAGAAAAACTCAATAACACTTTGCTCGACCTGGGAATGGAACCCAGGATCTCTAGCGTAGTAGTCGCGCTTGGGACCACTAGACTAACGAGGCAGTAAAATTCCTCTGTGATATCTCATAATTATGTATTCAGAACTCTTAACAATGTTTAATCAACTTTAGAAATTTCAAAAAGGAAGAGGTTACTACGTTCGTCTGTATATTTTTTTTTTCTATGTAGGTAGATGATGGTCACCGATTTTTCCGTCATTGTTTTTCTATGTATGTTCACCGATTTCTCCGTCAATTGCGAACCGATTATGAAAATTCTTTCTTTCTGGCTTTTAATTTGAGTGGATCTTTTGTTTCCGCCACCGACTTCCAAAACTGTTTTACACATACCTAACATTATTTGTAGGTACCTATTATTTTTTAAAGGCAGTTTTACTTTTTTATTAAAAAATATTTTATCTATATGAAACATCATTATAATGAACTCTGCATATAATATACACACATTAAACATGGAAATCAAATTATTATACTAATTCACGGTTAACTAACAGACATATCACGTTTTACGGCAGAGAAATTTCTAAATTATCTTATGAAGCATACCACATGAAATTCTGTTTTATCTCCTGGCTTTTAAAGTCTAATTTTACTTGGACTTTATTATAATATTCTTAATCATACTATTAGAAACTCAACTCTATTGTATCAAGTATTAAGCTAAAATTTCTGTGGCTGCGATTCATACCATAAATTGAAATCTGATTACGAGAACGGATTTTCGGACGTGTGGTTTCCATGGCACAGTCCAATCTGGAATTGTTTATTGTTATGGTTAGTTTGTGGTTGCTATTAGGCATTTTGTTAGTATAGGATATCGACAATGGTGAACCTAGGTTTACTGCTTTGGTCTTTAATACGGGAGCTATAATTTAAGCCAAATGAGAATATGTAGGTGCAATTGAAATTAACTTTGCACAAATTTTGGGATTGTGTCACCCGCATGACCATTAGTGAAAGCGACAGGGAGTAGCTTTTTAGGTACACTGTATATGTAAATTATGCAAAGAATTGCAAGCAAATCCGATAAAAAAAATATATGTTCGTTATTGTTGTTAATGAGTATTCTTTATAAGATAACATAGAGGTATCGAATTTATACGAAAAATACTCTTGGTCTTTGGTTTTCCTAAGCTGTTCAAATTATGAATACATGTAGTCCTAATTTTAGTTTCAAAGAAATGCACGAAGCACAAAGTAATAACGTTGTTAAATTCTTAACTTATATTGAACAAACTGAAATTATATTTGGTTACGATGATATCAGTGTCAATAAAACAAATAAAGTACCAGTAGCTGTAAGCAATAAACCAGAAACAAATAAAATTAAAAGTAATTACATCCAATTACACAAATCCTTGAAAGCTTACACTTGGCGTTTCTGTAATGGCATGTAAGAACCAAAGTACGGGGTGTTGGGACACTTTATCATTTCCCGGGTTTAATTTCATTATGATGTTAATGGATCCCGTTCGACCCGATCCAATAGCCAATAACCGATTCCAATAGTTGCCATATTGATTCATATTTTATAACATAACATAACATAACATACCATCACGCCTGTATTCCCCGAAGGGTTAGGCAGAGGTGTACTAATGTACACCCACATTTCGCCGGTATGTTTAGGTCCCATGTAATAGGGGGTGAGCCTATTGCCATTAACCGGGCACAAATCCAGACTCCGAGCTGCTACTGAGAATTTCATAGAAAAACCCAATAACACTATGCTCGACCTGGGGATCGAACCCAGGACCTCTAGCGTAGCAGTCGCGCTTAGGACCACTAGACTAATGAGGCAGTCTCATATTTTATGGTTAATCTTATTTAAAATTAAAATAATGGCAATGCATATATCCAGTTGGAAAAACTGTGATATTGCTATTGCTGCTGTTATAGTTAAAGAAGCAACATTTTATCTAAATAAAGATGAAACATTGCTAGAAAGTTACCAACTTTCGAATATTCGAATAAATTATTATAATTATGAAATTAATTTAATAGCTACTGTTACTTAATTAACATTGCATATTGTCACAGAAACATAGCACAGCATATTAGTTGTAATAAGTTGGTAGTATTTGTTATGCATCATTTCTTATGCATTGTCTACGCCGCATCCTCTATCTATCAACGTCGTGGAAGATCTCTACGCCGCATCCCCTATATGCGAACGCGGCAACACAACGCAACGTGCGGGGAGCGGGGGAGAGGAGGGACGCCACGCCGACGCGCCCGCGCCGATATAGTCAAGTGAGCTCTCCTGCCACGTGTACGTGTGCGCGACAATATAAATGTATCGTCCGTACGCGCCTAAAATAAGTGTTTAATATCAAGAAAGAAGAGTTTTAATGTTATTCTTCAGCATTTATTAATACATAAGTAATGATGTCATCTAAATGCATGTAGGTATCTTTCTGTTCTCCATAGCTATTGTTTTATGGAGGCTTAATGTTATAGGTGTATATGTACTTTCAAATTTATAGTGCACTGGGAATAGGTATGGATATCCTAAATAATTTAACACGCAATTTCGAACTTGTAGTAAATTATAATATTAATTGACATTTGATAAAACGATTACAATAAGGCTATGTAAGTGAACAAAATAACAAATTCATTACTCTTAACAATTTATTATCAGTTTTCGGTGTCTTTTAATGTGCATTATATGAGGTCACTTATAATGCAACTTCTTGTGATACTTCAACAGATATTTAATATTTTGATAAAGTGCATAACTTTGCAAATTAATTAATATGATTTCTCGGATCTTGATGACGAAAGAGAACTCTTTCATGATTAAAAATAAATTTCAAAAAATCTCCTACTTCCATTTGCAAGCATGCTTCAGCACATAGAGTAGTTTTCTTTCCACCCTAAAAAGCAAAAGCCTTTCATAGTATCCTAATTAGCATACTCTTACTCATCTCTGAGTTTGAGCTCTCAATACAGAGTTCATTAAAACAAGTTGCCTTCTTCTCATTTATTTTCGTCGTTGGAACTTGTAAATTTAATTATTCATCAAGCTCTCATTACTTTTATGTCAAATAAGCATTTAATATTTCTTACCTAAACTAGGTATTATCATATCAGGGTCTATAAATAATTTGATTATTAGGCCAAATTATACATAGTTTCTGTGCACCGCCTCAAAAATATTATATTAGGCTACTCCCACTAAAAATATCGCTTATTTGGATTTCAATCGCAAAGGCTTCAATCTCAACAAAGTCTTATTACTGACTCACAAACAAGTTTTTTGGTACTATTTAATTAACACTTGTGAACTATCTCTCAGATTAAGTTTGTTTGATAAACATGAAGTTGATACTTTATTAATTAGGACTTCGAGTTGCAGTCAACTACTGACTACTTAGTGATAAAATTTTAAAGTTTTATGTGCAACAGCTTCTGTTTATCTTGTAAAACAGTTTTGATGAAACTTTTTATCTTATGAATGCGTTATTTATTCTATTAAAAAAAAACTGATTTTCAAGTAATTTTCATTTAAAGTAGGAGGTGCAATATTCGAATTCATGTTTTTGTGTGTTTGTGTTTGTGCTATGTCTTTGTTTTCTATTTTAACTTTATTTTAAAAGGTACTTTTGAGCCTAAATTAACCACATCCCCAAGAAAAGATATGAATTATGTATAAAGGGATTCGTATCCCTTGATGTAATGAGAGGAAAAAATGGATACGATACGGTACTATTAAAGAAGGTAGATGAGGCAAGCCCTTTGATCCCTTATACCGCGATACCGCATTTGGTAGGCATGCTTCACTTATTACATTACGACGAGAGATTACAATATATTTCAACATACTTTGTGAAGTGTTTTCTTACCCGACCAAGGCAAAGCCAAAAGAAAGGCTTATGATATAGCAGTTCATGTGTATGTGTTGTATTTGCACAAGTTCCACTAAGACGCCATAACTGCTAATCTAATTTTGATTTATTAGATGTTAATCAATTTTATTATTGTGGTTGGGGAACAGACTACGTTTATTGCGAACATAATAAAAAGGACGGAAGTTATATAAAAAAAGTGGGATCTCAGATATTGTTTTCTTGTTATCGTATAGCTTTTTATTCCGCTTTTACTGTCCTACTGCAGTGCAAGAGCCTCCTTTCACTCCTTTTAGCTACCAATCCTTCCAGTAACCGTCTTTCTGGGCTACTGACCTCGTCCTCTGAGTGTAGTCTAATACTCCTTGAAAAAAAAATGTTTATTGAATCAAACATTCATACAAGACAAAAACAAACTGAAATCGAAACAACTTTACATAACTAAAATTTTATTGCTTTCAGAAATTAAAAAAAAACTGTAAAATAATTCATCCGATATAAGTAACAGTGAAAAGCAATGAAATAAAAGTAATTCAATATCGTCAAATTACATTATTACCTAGATGAAAATATTGTTTACTCTTTTTTTGGATTCTAGTGAAGCATGTGAATACTTAACTATTTCAACTGAAATATCTGAACGCAGATCTACCATAAAAATACTGAATACGGCTATAGTATCAATGTCCTTTACAGGGTCAGCCTTCAAAATTACTGCATACTAAAATTCAGCAAGAATTTTAATAGCTTTGTTTTTCTCTGGGATAACTGCTCTACTTAACCCTGTGTTGCCTTTGATTACATTAAGACTAAGTTCATTGGAAAGATTTTTTGAAGGTCTCAAAATAAAATCTAGCTGTTATTTAGCTCATTTAATAAAACATTTTTTGTTCGATAATTTGAGTTAAGACTATGAATACAAATTTTTTTTAATAGTTAAAAATAATTTCACATTTCTTAACAGTAGGTAGGTAGGTCTTATGGGAGAGAGAACTGGCGAAAAACTAACTGTTGTTGAGAGATCGTAGTACGCCAAAGCCCATATCTCATTTTCTGACGGAAAATCTGTGGTCAGCACTATCATAGTAAATTTTCCTTCACCAACCAAGTGCGAGTCGGACTTGCGGACGAAGGGTTCCGTACCATTATCAATAAAAATGGAAAAACAATACGTTTGTTGTGTGGGAGCCCCTTAAATATTTATTTTATGCTGATTTTTTAGTATTTGTTGTTATAGCACAAACAGAAATACATCGTCTGTGAAAATTTCAACTGTCTTACTATCACGGTTCATGAGATACAGCCTGGTGACAGACGGACAGACAGACACACTGCGGAGTTTTAGTAATAGGGCCCCGTTTTATCCTTTGGCTACGAAACCCTAAAATGAGTGCAAATGGGCCAGAAAAGTCAGAGGCCTTAGATTAGAGCTTGAGATTTTTGACTTGGCAGTCAAAAAAAAATTTGATTAAAAAGGTTTCCAGTCGAAATATCTAAGAAAAAAATATGTCTAGTTTATCTACTTTACGATATTACGGACGATGCAGTTACAATATTTATGAGGTGCTCAATCTAAATCTGTTCAATACTTCAAGCCTCTTATTTCAGTTAGACCGAGCAGAGACATCGAGTTACATCATAACGAGTCACAAGTACATACTTACTATCATCGTAGGTGGCAACAGAATATAATATCTTTCTTTCATAAGTATTCATGTAACTTGTGTTTTCAGCAGATCGGTACCCATGATACAGGAGAAAGCCTTTTTTTGGGGCAACGTAAATTACCTATTTTTTAACTGAACTGAACTAAAGAAACAGTCCATAGATGACAGAAAGAGGAAAGAGGCAGTTCAAAGCTTTTCTACACAATAAGTTTTTGACATTTTAAAAGAACCCATTTTATGATCTAATTGAAATATATATTTGTTTGACTTCATTTATCTGTCTCAACGTTTCAGCAAATATTTTGGGGTCAACTACCTCATTAGTCTTAAGCGCGACTGTTACGAGGGCTTGGGTTCAATTCTAGGGTCAAGCAAAGTGCTATTGGATTTTTCTATGAAATTCTTATTAGCAGCTCAGAGTTTAGGTGCCTGGTAGACCTAAATATATCGGCGAAATATGAGTGACTGTACATTAACGTAAACCGTGTTTTTTTAATCGAATTTATATTTATATACTAACTACTTACCTAATAATGTAAATATAAAAGTTAGTCTGTTTGTCACGTTTTCACATCTAAAATACTGAACCGATTTGTATTAAATTTGGCAAGGAGATAGATTAAATCCGGAGCAAGAAGGTAAGCTATGTTTTGTCTCAAAAACTACTTTGGAAAGCGACTACAACTATGGATAACAGTGATTATCAAATTATATAGTTGGTTTTATGTAACATACATACATATATTCACGCCTATTTCCCATATGAGTTGGCAAAAACTGCAGAAAGCCATTTGCTACGATTCTTGCCTCGTTCAAACATACATCTTGTCATACACACTCGCGGGTACTACGCACCTGACCTTTTTGAAGGACCTCACCAAAAAGGTCGGTGTATGTCTTTCTAGGGCGTCCCTTGAACGTGGTTTCGCTGACATTCGCTTTTTAAATTCCTTTCGTTTGTGGCCCTTCATCTTCTCTCGACATAACCAAATTTTAGCATATTCTTCTGAACTTGTATTACTATAATCCGTATATCGTCCTTTTAACCGCAATGTTGCTATTTTTGTAACATCAACGTATATAAACGGTTTCATCGATTTCAATAAAACGGTTTGCAGTCTTTTGTACTAAACAAGCGTTGGCATCATAGCTTACATCAGCAAAAATTCGATAAAAGCCGAAAAATGTTAGTATTTCAGGCTTCTTCACGCCCCATTTGGTTTCACGTTAGGTTTAAAGGCTAAGTATTTTCTAACGTACTAGAATGAGTTGCAATAAATTTATGTACAGACGACAACAGATTTAGGTACACACGCTGCAAATCATATCTACTTTTACACATAGATTGCGTTGCAAATAATTATCCGCAAGCACGATTTGTACGTAAGCAGCTAGCAACACAACTAATACCTAGTTATGTGCGGAAATTCTTTAAGGATCGTCTGCTACTAGAGGAAATGGCAGGGTATGTTGGATTCGTACCTACTGACTAAAAATCTGCCTTCTCTTGCCCTATAGTCACGGCAATGGAATTCACAACATTCGCCACAACCAAGACAGGAGGTAACAAAACCTATGTATTGACACATATTGTATGATATTATATTTCACTTTTTATTTTAAATACAGACGTCGTTAATTAACTGAATACCTTACTCTTTGGTCGATTGTCCAACATACTATGCCCACCAAAAATTGATGATTGTTCGCATAAATCTTTAAAGCCTTGGTTCAAGTATGACGATGCATCTTTAGAAGATTCGTTGGGCAAGAGTCTTTCGAGCATGTAAGTTACAAGTGAAGGGTTATTAATTTTTTGATGGATTGTTGAAAATAAATCTGAAACTTATGTCTGTATTTTGAGTCTAGATAATAGTTTTTTCTTTAGTGTAATAATTCAAGGCTTTTATAAACCTTTTTGGAAGACGTATTAGTTGTGGGTGACTAAAAAATATTATTAACAGAACTTACGTTAATTTTCACAGATAATAGTCAGAGTAATTTTTAAAATTAATTCATAAACAACAAAGTTATAGGTGAAAATTATACATAGATAATTTGATAACCTCCTTCGTTTTAGAAGTCGGTTAAAATTTAATGACTGCAATAAGCTATCAGATTGAAAGTTATCAACGCGAACAATATGTTTTTTTTGCTATTAAGTGACTTGTTGCCAATTATTTTTTTAAGGCGTCAATTTAAAAACATTAAATATGCATTATAGCCATTATCCCATGTGGTTGTAAAACAAAACTTAAAAAAAAAATAACTAAAATAACTACGCAAACTAACGATGCGAAAGAATTTTTTTTTTATTATTAGTTTTGCGATCTCTGTAACCTATGTGTATTTTTCATGAACGTAACTTTTGGAAATCCCGAAAGGTTTATTAAATAGAGGTACGCTGATGTACATCTATTATTTCCCGGTATGTTTTAAACCTCTGCATTTGATTTCTATAGCTTGATAATTATGTTGACTACATAATTATCAAGCTATAGAAATCCAGTTCACACTGACTGACTGCCTCGTTACTTAGTCTAGTGGTCCCAAGCGCGACTGCTACGCTAGAGGTCCTGGGTTCGATTCCCAGGTCGAGCAAAGTGTTATTGGGTTTTTCTATGAAATTCCCAGTAGCAGCTCGGAGTCTGGATTTGTGCCCGGTTAATGGCAATAGGCTCGCGCCCTATTACATGGGACCTAAACATACTGGCGAAATGTGGGTGTACATTAGTACACCTCTGCCTAACCCTTCGGGGAATAAAGGCGTGATGGTATGTTTTAAACCTCATGTAATAGGGGCGAGCCTATTGCCATTAACCGGGCAAAACTCAATAGTGTGGCACTAAACATATCGGAATTATACAAAATGTTATTTTTGCTCTGCCTTATTAGTCTGGTGGTCCTAAATGTGACTGCTACGCAGTGGTCTTAGGTTCGATTCCAGGTCGAGCAAAGTGATTCTGGGTTTTTCTACAAAATTCTCTATAGAAACTCGGATTTTGGATATATGCCCGGTGCATGGCAATAGGCTCGCCCCATATTACATAAGACTTATACATACCGGCGAACTGTGGGTGTACATTAAATACACCTCTGCCTAACTCTTCGGGGAATCCAGGCGTGATGTTATGTTATGTTATTTTTGTATTTTCTGCATTATTACCTACTTTAATGAGCATAGGTACGTGTGTATGAAAAGTTGTATGAATGTGGAAGTAGCGAAAGAGTCATAGCAAGTGGAGGTATATAGTTTCTGCTTACCCCTGTGGGAATAAGGTGTGAGTGTATGTGTGTATGAAATATCTTTTACTATACGAGTGGTCACTGGAGTGAAAAATTTGCTGGTCACATCCATTATGATGTCTGAGAACAATAATAATTTTAGTGACGCCGTAAAAACTCCATTTCGCCACAATGTCAGATGGAACATCCATGTGGAAAATGTTGCGGTACACGAGATTTATGTGTAGCGTGTAGCTTGTAGCTTGTAACGTGTTGCAAGATGTGTTATATATTTACGTCCTAATTTTAGAAGGAAACTGCCTCATTGGTTTAGTGGTCCTAAGCGCGAAGTGGTCTTGCTATGCTAGAGGAACTGTTTGATTCCTAGGCCCTACAAAGTGTTAAAGTTCAAGGTGAAATGTTTTTATTTCAAATAAGCTTTTACAAGCGTATATAATAATAATAATAATATCATTTATTTTCTCCACCACATAATGAAATACTAGCACAAGCGGTACAGTAATATGCTTACAATATAAATACATTTATGTTGTGGAGACTGGAGACTGCACTAGGAACACCTGTGTTACAGTTCTCCAGGTCTCCAACTACCCGTATTATAGCTATACAAACATCTGCTATTGATAGATAACAAAGTTAGTATATGAAACGTTATGACTCTAGTTGCACGGTTCAAAAAGTTGATCCTATGGATAATAATCCGGCAAGTAACTTCATGGAGACTCTTTTAACCCGCTCGTGCATGCAGTTTTACTTCCATGCCAAAATTATTAAAATTTATTCAGCGGTTTAGGCGTAAAAGCAAACAAACTTACAGACAGAGCATGTTTCGCATTTATATTATTATGGATGATAATTAAATGATAGAATACCTCAAAACCCGCATTGCTCTACCGCATTTATCAAAAACATAATCTTTATGAAGATAATCCCCTAAATGTTAAGCAGAGTTGCCATAAAACACTTTTATCAACCCACTGATATCCAGATACCCTCGTTTTCAATAAAAAATATTTATATGTTTTATCTATACGGGATTCAGATGGCAACGGAAGTGAATGAAAGGATTAATACGACTGTTGTTTTGATATAGATATTCATTCAACCATCGTTAAAGGTAAAACAATGGGTGTTTCGTCATGTTTTGGGGTTAAATATTAAATGATTTATAAGGGTTAGCTTTTATTGTTATTATAGGGGAAGCATGCCCATAAAACGCAATTTTCATGGAGTTGTACCTACCTATTTTTTATTGAATGGAAAATCCGCAATTTTTTTATTGTACGGCATGGTTTGTCGGACATTCACCACGACGGTGAATAACAGCAAACTGCTATTACTATGTTATTATACTTCTAAGATAAGCTATATTCAGAGAGTCGTTGCCGCAAGAGTTAAGGGGACTCAGGGAGGAATTGGGCCTCCGGCGCTCCACACTGACCGTAAGAACCGCAACAATATACATACTGCTACTTGACGTCGATATTCTGTGGGAAGGTACATTTAGGCACTTCCCTAGTCCAGCCGACCCATCCATGCTTGCATGCAGACTTGCAAGCGCAACAGTATCCATTACTACAAAATTATTATCATCCCATTACATTGTCTAACTGCAGAGCAGAATGAGAGGGATATGGCTATGGTCCACCAGGCTAGCCTACTTGTTGGCACTTTCGCAGATTTCACACGCCGTCAAGTATTTTATTTTATTTTTTTTATGGGATAACTCGGCAAACGAGCAGGCGAGCTACCTGATGGTAAGTAGTCATCGCCGCCCATGGACATCTGCAAAACCAAAGGAGTTGCAGATGCGTTGCCGAGCCTATTTAGGGAAAGGGAGGGGAAGGAAAAAAGGAGAAGGAAGAGGATTGGAGGAGGAATTGGGCCTCCGGCCCTCTCGCTCACCGAACGAAGCGCAGTAACGAAACGCTACTACTCGGACGTCGGTCTTCTGCGAGAGTGTGGTACTTCCCCGGTCAAGCCGGCCCATTCATGCTGCGAACAGCGTGGCCCTACCACAACAAGTAAATCTTTCAGGCATGCAGGTTTCTCGCGATGTTTTCTTTCACTGTTTAAGCACGTGAAAATGATTTATTAATAAGCTAAAGGCTTTAGATTCTAAGGTAAGACCTTTGACTTGGCAGTCTAACGGTCATATAACTTTCACAAAGAACTGAATTTTCTAATTAAAGAAAATTTCTAGTGAAAGAAAAATTCGATCTTAGGCAGGGTTTGAACCTGCGTCTCTCTGGTTAAGTATACCAGACGCTTTGCCAACTAAGCTAGCGAGACCACTGCCTTTGATGTCGAATTTCTCTTCCACATTCTACGTCTTGAGGCGACGTCAGCACCATCTATTGGAGACATTACTATGTCTTTCAACCAACACGACTGCCTTTACAGGTAGTTCAATGTCTAACGATGTTGCTTTACCGTATTACGCCCCGAGTAAGTAATGGCTATGTGCAGTAATTGCCAAGTTATATGACCGCTTATTTTTTATTATTTTTTAGCATTAAATATTTTGTGAAAATTTCGCAATATTTAATGCTAAAAAATAATAAAAAATAAGCGGTCATATAACTTGGCAATTACTGCACATAGCCATTACTTACTCGGGGCGTAAATATTAAGTTGTAGTTAAATTTAGTGACACTTGCCGACAAGCTAGCCGCTCAAACGTTAGGCAATTTGCAATGCTAAACTGTGTACGTCTTACACAGCTATGCTCTTTGCGTTAGTCCCCTAGTTGCAAATGCTTGCCGAGAGCTCGGACTATATAATAAGCTAGATCTTATTAGTATTTTAACCTCAAACATAACATAAAAATACCATTATGCCCCCCATTACATGGTGTTTTGAAATACCGGGTCTTAATAAGGAGTTTTATTTAATTAAAAAACGCAATAAGGGAAACACGAATTGTATTCACTTTATCAAGTAATTCTCACTGACAATTATCTTCTACTAGCTTTTCTCCCACAGCTTCGCCCGTTCGGTTTCTCAACTTTCCTGTACTATAATATGTACGTGTTATACATAATAAACCTTCCTCAAGAACCAAGTAGTACACAGACAGACAGAAGCGGCGGAGGACCTTGTTTTGTAGTACCTATGTAGTGATTTTTTTTCTCCAAACTCTTACAGTAACGGGTGTACTACACCTCTGGCTAACCTTTCGAGAAATACAGGCGTGATGGTATGTATTATTAATTTGAAAGAAGAATTGGATTCCTATTTAACTCTACCAAAATTGATTTACAAAACATGTAAAACATACATTAAGTTTCGGAGGAACTTTACATAGTATATGCTAAAGCGTCATCAGAAATATAAAAATATTGGGCTCGTCCGGGATTTGAACCCGGGACCTCTCGCACCCTAAGCGAAAATCATACCCCTAGACCAACGAGCCAGCTGACTATATAGCTCAAATAACCGTACATAATATTGGATTAGTTCATGCTTTTATCTATCCATAGTATATTTAGTGAAAGGCGATCATGACGTAATCTTTATTATGTCTACGCATATTTTGTTTGGTTAGTCAGCTGGCTCGTTGGTCTAGGGGTATGATTTTCGCTTAGGGTGCGAGAGGTCCCGGGTTCAAATCCCGGACGAGCCCAATAATTTTTGTACTTAGTTTTGTTGGTTTATATTTTCAATAGTGCATGATATCCTTGTGATATGACCATTAGACTGCCAAGGTAAAGTTCCTGAGTTCGAATACAAAGCATGTAATTCTGACCTTTCGAAGTAATTTTCGTATCAATAATTTATTATCGACCGCTTAAACGGTGAAGAAAAACATCGTGAGGAAACCTGCATGCCTGAGAGATTTTCACGACGGACGGCGTGGCGGCGTGTGAAGTCTGCCAACCCACAGTAGGCTAGCGTGGTGGCCAATTCATGACACTCTGAGAGAGACCCAACAATAAGTGATGATGATTTTCTTTCTTTCTTTCTTTCTAAGATTTTATTTATTGATTAAGGTACACTAAGAGCTGTCAATGGCGATGGCTTTCAAAACAAATAACACATTATCGCTCAACTTCGGATTTGGATCACACGAAACGTTCAAACGTTCAATTTAGTGTGTAAACTGCCTTATCCCGACATTATTTGCTTTTCAAAGATACAGGATAGCATCGAACGCTTCCGCTGTTTATTTTCAGGGGGCCTACTACGAAGATCTAACTACGAAATTTAAGGTGACGCTTCAAATGTTTTACTACCGAGAGAGTTTGTCAAACCTAGCGATATTATTATGTAAGTATATTAATAATTTGCGATATAACATCTTGTGTCGCACTTCCAATTCTTATTCCTATTTTAATATCTACTTATTTTATTTATTTGATTAATGAGGGGTTCATGGCTAAGTTGTATCTGCGTTGAACAACAGATCTTCATAGTGAAGCTACGCCGAGGGTGGGTAACCTGGTGACAAACACCTATCAATCTATTAACAATCGTTAAATGGAAGTAAGAAGCCCAAAAAAAGCCTGAAAACCAATACATCCCTTGAATATCGGTGTTGCCCTATAATAGGGTTGCGGAGGTCGGATAAAAAGGGGGAAAAGACTAGGAGGACGAAACATGAGTTAAATTGTAATATTGGGGGATCGATCAGTACTCAGCATAAGCACTGTTCTGAGCTCGATTTTCATTCGATGAAAACTTACGTTCGATTTTGATAGTAGCACCCCTGGTACCTTAAGTACCGATACTGAATAATGTTTGCTAGTTATTACGTAAACGTATTTGAATTATTTGAATAATGTGATATTCTGTACTTAATGGAAGTAGTTTATTTATAGACAAATATTGGTATCTTATGAAGTACGAACTCATTTGTTTTTAAGTAAACTTGATTTGACATAATAATATGCCTCTTTTCTCCCAGGGGTAGGCAGACCGCCACATGCAAGGATCCTTCCATTAATTTATTTAGCATAACATACCATTACGCTTGTATTCCCCAATGGGTTAGGCAAGGATGTACTTAAAACTCCTCTGGCATGTGACTGAATCCGCAAGCAAAAGCTAGTAAGCTATAAATATTACCAATATTCCAACCGTTCCCTACTTCCTCTAAGCGTTCCAATGGCTTCGGTTTAATTTCGGCCAAACGACACTACGTCTTAGCTTGGTATTGAATTTCGTAACATTGGTTATGCCGAACCTCCCCACATCTGAAGTTACGACCAGCGACCTAAAATACCTATAGAATATTGCTGGAGCCGAAATTGAAATTCGGACTGGTGTGCAAAACGACGACATCTTAGAAGGAAACTATATGCATGTAGAGAATCAATACACTAAGTACTAGGACTATTGAATGCAATATAAGAGTATGAACGACAACCCTATAATATTCTACTTGTATGTTAATAGTGTTCTCATGTAAGTGACTGTTTGTTTTTAATGAGAATAAATGTCTTTAAACCTATGTAGAGACTTGTATAAGATATACCTAGATAGGTAGGTACTGTGGGGATCGTAGCAGAGCGCCGAGTAAAATGTGAATAAAATAGTATTTAAACCCTTAACTGTGGTTTATTGTATATTATTAGGAGTGGATGTGGTGTGTTGTCTTCGGATATCGTCGTGTCATGACTACAGGGTACCTAAGTACCTAAATGACCGAATAATTTTATTCGAACCACACCGATAAGCACACGTCATACTCGTGGTGATCGGACGCTGACTGTCGGGAATGGCCAGCTCTTACTTACATAAATACATCTCGACGATCCCTACGTACAAATAAAGCCATGTTAAAATATATATTTAAAAAAAATGTATAACACCATCACGCCTGTATTCCCCGAAGGGTTAGGCAGAGGTGTACTAATGTATACCCACATTTCGCCGGTATGTTTAGGTCCCATGTAATAGGGGGCGAGCCCATTGCCATTAATCGGGCACAAAACAAAAAAATGTATAATACTATACAATATTATTATAACATCATCATCATGATGATATTATATTGGATGGTTGGCGCTTTTTCGGGAAGTCTACGTTCAGCAGTGGACGGCGATAGGCAGAATATGCCTATTTATAATATAATAGACAGATAATATAATAGGTATGCATTTTTTTCTTTTTTTACAATTTTAACTCTTTTCTGTTCACAACTCGTTGCTGTCAGCTAATCTATAATATAAAAATGAATCGAAAAATTAGTTGGTAAGCGCATAACTCGGGAACGGCTGAACCGATTTGGCTGATTTCTTTTTTATTGTGTTTGATGAAGTCTGAGGTCAGGTTTTTATGGAGAGAAAAAACGTAAAAATACGAGGAAAAACGAAAATAAAACAATTCTCTTTTCCCATACAAACCACTCTGTCCCTAGGTGTCAAACATTTGACGTCAATCAAAACAAAACAAAGGCGCGTTAGGATTATCTTTGGTATGCCTTCAGGTTGATTAGAGGTTGCATGTCATTTCCATTTCTTATGTACGTGTCATCATTAGGTACTTCCTCGGTGCGTAGCATTTTCTTGGTTGTCATTTTCTTTAGAGAAATAGGGCAGAGCAAGGTCTGCCAGGACAGCTAGTTTTGAATAAATCTTAAACAATTCAAAATGAAATTGTAAAGAATTATAATTATTGTCATCATCATGATCAATTCATTTATTGTCCCACTGTTGGGCCCCGTACTCCCTTTAGGTGTGAGGGATGAGTTTTAGCCCATTACACTAGCCTACTGCGAGTCGAAAGACACCATCCAAAAAAATATGTCAGACAAGTTGGTTTCTCGCTTGCCCGCCACAGTGAATAATATAAATAAAACATTTCTATGTACGAGTATAGTTAGTGGTAATCAGAAATCCAAAAAGCCTGACATACATACATACCATCACGCCTGTATTCCCCGAAGGGTTATGCAGAGGTGTACTTAATGTACAACCACATTTCGCGGGTATGTTTAGGTCCCATGTCGTAGGAGGCGAGCCTATTGCCATTCACCGGGCACAAATCCAGACTCCGAAGTGCTGCTGAGAATTTCTATGAAAACCCAATAGCACTTAGCTCGACCTGGGGATCGAACCCAAGACCTCTAGCGTAGCAGTCGCGATTGGGACCACTGGACTAACGAGGTAGTCAAAAAAAGCAGTAAGTACGCTTTATATAACATACGATTTTTAGCAGCATCTAGCCCTCATAGTTGGGAAAAGGTAAAGAGATGATATTTCCAATATTTGTGATGCAGAATATTGCACGTATCTTGAAATATTTACCCTGCAAGCTACCTCGTATTTGTTGAATGCTGCATAGGAAATGAAATATGTTTGCTTTGAACTTATTATGTATTCCATATTTTTACATAAAAGGAGTTTGTCGGTAACCGTAGACATAAAAAATAATAAAGTATGTTTTTATTTTATTTTAACATTAACATTTAACATAGCCATACAATGTTATTCATTAAACTTAAACAATTACATTTAAAATTTATACATGGCAATTCATACTAATGAAGATACGCTGACTCTCAAACTAGGAAGCTCCTGTATCTTGGGAGTCAGTAGGGTTTCCCGCATAGGCACAGCCCGTGCATAGGCACAGCCCGTGTATAATATCTAAGTTTAGTGTTAAAGGTATTTAATTATTATTTTTTTCTGTTCATGCTAGATGCAACATCAAAAACAAAAATCAGAATAGGTACATTCCCAGATCCAAAAAGATAAAAAAGAAAGAAAATGTTGCTTTAACTGTTTTTGATGTGTGTCTTTGTGTGAACATTCGTTTGATGTGTGTGAGATGTATATGTGAGGGTGTGTGCGTGTGTGTGTGTGTGTGAGTGCTGTGTGTGTGAGTATGGGTAATTTCAATTACTTTGCAATTACCCATACTCACAGACATATTATTATATGATTGTAATAGTTAGTGTTACAGTTTAATGTTTTACAGTTGGTTTCAAAACAAAGAACTGTGTCTCGTGGAATTTTATTTCTAGTATAATGTTTTTCCATTAGTACTTAGCTTAAAAAATATCCCTGTATTGGACATTATTGATACTCCTATATTACCTGTTTATCTTTAGTACTCAAACAGTTCACCTTTATATTAATTTTAGATTCTATGTAATAGGCGAAAATAAATCTACAAATATATATAAAAAAAATCAAAAAAAGGGTTCCTTAATTTTTTTCTCAACAAGCCTCTTCTAATTTTTTGCCGTTCATTAATATTATCGTAATATAAATATTAATAACAGCTACAACTATAAACAAAAGGTTTGGGCTCGTCCGGGATTTGAACCCGGGACCTCTCGCACCCTAAGCGAAAATCATACCCCTAGACCAACGAGCCAGCTGACTATAACATCGAAATACAAGACTGCTATCGGCATTCATGCCTTTCACTCTCAGTATTACATAAACGCCGAAGCCATATAGATTATATGTATGTAGATAACATTGTATAAAGTTACATATAATTATAATATTACCTGTAGATCAATATTCATAGTCGCACCAGTATTTTCTGAAGGGTTAGGCAGAGGTGTACTAAAAGTAAACCCACAGTTCGCCGGTATGTTTAGGTCCCATGTAATAGAGAGCGAGCCTATTGCCATTCACCGTGCACATGTCCAAACTCCGAGCTGCTACTGAGACTTTCATAGACTTTCATAAATTCAATAACACTGTTAGACCCGGGAATCAACCTAAGACCGTAGAGTAGCAGTCGCAACTATAATCGCTAGACTAATGAGGCTTTTGCTCCCGTTCCAAAATGATTTATTGACTAAGTATGGAGCCGCCCGCAGCTTTACCCGCATAAGATCCTGTGTATCCCACTGTATGATAAATACCCTATGTTGATCGGGAATAACTAAGCTTTATAACGGTGAACGAATTATTAAAATAGGTTCAGTAGTTTTAGAGTTTATCGATTACAAACAAACAACATTTTTTTCTTTATAATATGTATTAAATAAGATAACATACCTTCGTCGGTATGTTTAGGTTGCGGGCATGTAATAGGGGGCGAGCCTATTGCCATTAACCGGGCACAAATACAGACTCTGAGTTGCTACAGAGAATTTCATAGAAAATCTCAATAACACTTTGCTCGACCTGGGAATCGAGCCCAAGACCTCTACCATAGCAGTCTCGCTTGGGACCACTAGACTGACTAACTGACTGTGCTATGACTGGGCTTCTACGCCGCGTATCAAGATGATATAAGAATACTTATAAGATTTTAAGATAAACTAGGCGAAAAGTATTTTTTACGCAACAAACTTGCTCACAAATTATGAAGATTTTTTACCGTCCATGATGTGGGCTTGATCCATTATTATATCGTTCCACTGCTGGGCACGGGTCTCCTCTCCTCTCCTCCTTATTGTATAAGTATTTAATATTATTAAAAAACGGCATACCTACATCTTCAAAAATAATTGGGCTCGTCCGGGATTTGAACCCGGGACCTCTCGCACCCTAAGCGAAAATCATACCCCTAGACCAACGAGCCAGCTGAATAATACATCGAAACTATCTCTCACTAAGTTTGTTCTCGATAATCAGATAAGATTTAGTTTATATAACATTTTAACACGTTTATTACTTTCTATACGGAAACAAGTTTTGTGACGTCATGCGTCTGCGGTATGCGTACACGCACTTAAGTAGGGCACCATTCACCGCACGAATTCAATAGTGATAACCAATTTGGTTGATATTATCAGCCGGCTCGTTGGTCTAGGGGTATGATTTTCGCTTAGGGTGCGAGAGGTCCCGGGTTCAAATCCCGGACGAGCCCAATGTTTTTGGAGAAATACGTATTAATTTATAGATATTTAATCAAGATTAAACAAAAATTGGGCATGATTTACGGTTTGTAAAAGGCAAACATGTCATGAATTTTGGTGTATCTATTTTAAATTTATCATGAGCAAATTCCATAATTATATTGCTACTGCAATACCTTCAATAAAGATTATGTAACTACGAGTATATTGATAAAACCAAGATGTTATAAATTAAAACTAATATATACCTATGTGTGATAGCAGTGATAGCCATGTGATACGTCTTTTCGTCTGTCTTTTCGAAGTCAAGCGTGTGAATTAATAATTAATTATCACGCGCTTCAGGGCAAAGGCCTCCCCACTCTTCTTCCACTTCTCTCTGTCTGTTGCCGTAGAGGACCAATCTTTTTTATATAAGTCTAGCTCATCCCGCCATCTCCGCCTGGGCCTGCCGCGTTGTCGTTTGCCATTAAGTGGGAACATTAAGTGGGAACATTAAGTTAAACGGTGAAGGAAAACATTGTGAGGAAACCTGCATGCCTGAGAGATTTTCTTGACGGCATGTGAAGTCTGCCAACCTGCAGTAGGCTAGCGTGGTGGACTATAGCCTAATCCCTCTTGTACTGAGAGGATACCCGTGCCCAGCAGTAGGACAATGTAATGGGTTGATGATGAATGATGAATATACCTATTTGATAACAATATCATCCGAGAGTAGGCAGGACTTCTTTCTTTTTGGTGTATGGAAATAATATTGATCGTGTGTTCCATGGAGAGTCGACAGAGTATAATCAGACTCGGTCAAAAAAAGAGTTAGGTATAGAAGCAGCTATTACATCTGTCTTGATATAGATTTTGTTATAAATATATATACGCCAAAGCATGTCATATGAAGGCTGCTAACAAAACCAGCATTTTGAAACGTGATAAAGGTATTATACAAACTTTGTCAAAACACATAATATAGCTGTATACCTAACTCTTTTGTTGACTGTACCAAGTAAACCCTCACATGCCTTCACTTGCTTTAGTGAACCGGGCATTGGGTTATGTAGACCTATGTAAAAAGAGAAAAATATTTATGCAGCAACGTCATGCTGAAAGCTTTAAAACAAGTTATTTTCTTCGATAGCTTCGATATTTTTGTATCGGTTTATAGTTGTAGCAATTGTAAATCAAATTAATAACTGCAGCGATTTAGCTTACTAATTGTAGGAAGATATATTTCTGTCATTGCAACAGAAATCAAAATTCAAAAGTCATAACATAGGTACAATTACATCTGTAGAGCGAAGAACTAAGCAGTATTGTAAATATACACTCATAGTTCAGTATATTTAGGTCCCATATAATAGAGGGTGACTCTATTGCCATGAAACTGCTACCTGAAAACTGTTACTACTACAGTTTTTAAAAACCTAATAACTTTGCTCGACCTGGGAATCAGACCAAGGACCTCTAGAGTAGCAGTCGCACGAGACTAACGATGAAGTCAAGAGTTTTATTTTCACATAAACCATATACACTTAAAATGAATATAATATTGTATAATACTAGTTGAGCCCTGTTCCTAAAGATCGTAGCGTTTACTAAATATTTATGAATGTAGAGAGCTTCCACAAAAAGATTTTTTCAAATCCGACTAGTAGTTCCAGAGATTAGCGCATTAAAAAAAAATGTTTTATTAATTACTATGACAATTAAACATATCCAAATGCCCAAAAGACAAGCAAATTAAATCTCCAATGAAATTGGATTATGATTACAGATGAGTATTATCTCTGAATATTTAATTGAATCCAAACTTAAATTATTCAATAAAAGATAGATGATCAGCGTCGACACATTTAGGTACAAATCTAGATAATTATTGTCTACACTGATGACCTAAATTGATTCATCCGTACACATCTAAATACTTGTACACATTTACATACGATGTTAGCTTTGCTAAGTACCTGACATAGGTGAACATTGGATATATATTGAATATATTATATTGTTGCCTGAATAATGTAGGTATTTAATTTATTTTATGTATTTGTTAAACATAATTTGTATAGGTACACACAGCTACACATCAAGCTATACCAAACCAGTACCTATAGGCTGGCCTCGCACTGTGGGAAAAGCGTTTACAATGCGAGGTCAGTCGATATTGGATTTGTATAGCTTGATGTGTAGTAGCCGTGCGTACTATTAACAGACGACAACGCGGCAAGCCCAGATGGAGTTGACGGGATGAGCTGGAATCTTTGAAAATAGCCTGCTTCATGAAAGTAACTATTATACAGGTGGAAGCACAATCGCTTACTATGAATTCAGTACATGATTCTGAACCTCCTTGCGTTATTTTCCGTCGGTTATTAAAAATTGCGTCGATATCTTTTCCACCCTGTATAGGTACAATTTTTTTTTTAAATCCGACTGGTAGTTCCAGAGATTGGAGAGCGCGTTCAACAAACAAACTCTTCAGCTTTATTATATAGGGTATTAGTATAGAAGTATACATTTTATATCAACGTCCTACAAAGTTATGCCTACTTTTTAATTTATTGATAGTACCACATCACAATATTTGAATCCGCTCCGCTACCATCTCCGATCGCTCTAAAGCCTCTACCTAACATTTACTGATGACGTAGTGAAAGGCAGAACCGTCATTTATGATTATAAATTTCAACGTATGTCTCAGCTGGCTCGTTGGTCTAGGGGTATGATTTTCGCTTAGGGTGCGAGAGGTCCCGGGTTCAAATCCCGGACGAGCCCAATATTTTTATACTGTAATTTTTTCAATTTAGTTTTTTAATAAGTTATTTCGCGGTTTACTGAGATAAAAGGTAAATCAGCATATTTTTATGTGCGTCAATTTATCAATAGTCATAAAACAAGTGGTTTGTAAGTTTTATTGAATACGTTAAAAAAAAACAATACCATTACGCCTAACTTCCCCGAAGGGTTAGGCAGAAATGTACTATTGTACACTCACAGTTTGGCAGTAACTTACGATTCGCGGCCATTAATCCAGACTCTGACCTGCCATTGAAAATTTCATAGAATAACCCAATAACTCAGTCCTGAGAATCGAACCCAGGGCCTCTAGCATAGCAGTGAAGCAATAGACTAGTGAGGCATTTTAAGAAAAAATATTTTATTTTCCTGTCGTGTGCTTTAATCTACGTACAACAGAAGTTTATGTTTTTTTTTAAGATTAGCCAGAGTCATCAGACATACATAGGTATGTCTGATGACTGGCTAATCTTAGCGAGCATTTGTTGGAAAAGCATCTAATAATGTCATCACTCTTTGAATTAAGTGTTACAGGGTGCATTAGAAGAACCACGCTATGTCAACCACGTTAAGTCAAAAAATAGAATTAGGTTACTCTAATATCACAAATGATGACAAATGATTGAGTAAATATGCTGTAGAATATGATTCTGGTAATCATATTCTATTGCATATATATCTACTCAATCGTCAATTCTAAACTCATTATCTGGAAAGCAATAAATGATAAGGAGCAATATTTTAATAAAAATCCTCGGCCATATAAGACATAAACATTCAGTAATGTAGTCAGCTGGCTCGTTGGTCTAGGGGTATGATTTTCGCTTAGGGTGCGAGAGGTCCCGGGTTCAAATCCCGGACGAGCCCAAACTTTTTCGCAATGGCTTTTTAACGAGTTTCCAAAAGTTACAGCAAAAGGTCAAATATTGCCAAAGGGCTTTTTATTTGACGTTTATTGGTTTCTGCAAATGTGATTTAGGATTTGTTTTGTGTCAGTTTTATATAAAATGGCTCGTTCGAATCAATAGCAGATATTTTTTTTAAATAAGAGTCTTTACATACATACATTCATAAACTCTCGCCTTTCCCCACAGGGGTAGGCAGAAACTATGGACTGCCACTTGCTACGACTCTTGCATATCTCTTTCGCTTCTTCCACATTCATACATCTTTTCATACACACGCGCCGGTTGCGAAAACTACGCAACTGACCTTTTTGGAGAACCTCGCCGATAAGAGTAATAGTCTATACCGTTATTTAAAGGAATCTGTAGGTACAGAATATACTTAGGTAAATAATGACATGAAATTCTTGATCTTTGCCCAATGGTTAGGGCGCCAGACTTGCGATCATGTGGTTGCCGGTCCGAAACCCACTCATTGCACTATCGAAGTCAACCCACTCGTAACACAAGCATTTAGCTTAGCACGAGGGGTTAACAAGAATACTAGTGTGACCCACATTGCTAGTAAGCTTTTTAAAAAAATATATCACGGTAGAAAAATAATCTGCCAATATACTATCATCTATCATCAACCCATTACAGTGTCCCACTGCTGGGCACGGGTCTCCTTTCAGAACGAGAGGGATTAGGCTAGTCCACCACGCTAGCCTACTGCGGGTTGGCAGACTTCACACGCCGTCAAGAAATCTATCAGGTTCCCTCACGATGTTTTCCTTCACCGTTTAAGCGCGTGATAATTAATTACTAATACGCACATGACTTCGAAACGACAGAGGTGCGTGCCCTGGATTCGAACTCGAGACCTTTGACTTGGCAGCCCAATGGTCATATCACAAGGCTATCACTGCCAATATACGAATTCCTATAACGAAAGAAATGTAAAAACAATATAATTTAATAGCATTAACTCTGGATAACAGCTTCAAACATAACATTGTAACAAGTAAATATGTGTTTGTGAAAGTTAATTTGGCTCACAATCCGTCATTACAATCCAGTAATAGAATAGCTACACTGTTATTAAATCATTAGTCATCAGCGACAGTAATTACTACATTAATTAGCTTCAGACATGATTGCACACAAGTCAGTTACAATGTTGAAGTATTGTTCAGGTAAGTAGATGTCTTGTATGTGTCTCTTTAGTCTAGTAATTCTCAGCGCGACTGCTATGCTAGAGGTCCTGAGTTCGATCGCAAGGTCGAGAAATTTTTTATTAGGTTTTCCTATGAAATTCTCAGTAGCAGCTCAGAGTCTGGATTTGTGCCATTAATGGCAATAGGCTCGCTTTCTATTAGGTACATGGGACCTAAATATAACGGCGAAGTGTGGGTGTACATTAGTACCTACTCCTCTGCTTAACTCTTTGGGGAATACAGGCGTGATGGTATGTAAATGTGTGTATTTATGTAAGTGGATGTCACTTAGCTTAGAATATCTAAAATATAAGGTAAGTTTGCCGGTATGTTTAGGTCCCATGTAAAAGGGGGTGAACCTATTGCCATTCAACGGGCACAAATCCAAACTCCGAGCTGCTACTGAGAATTTCATAGAAAAACCCAATAACAGTTAATCCGTCAAGCGCCATATTGGAGACATACATAATGCAAAATCGATTGTTTTGCCCTCATGAGACTACTGCGTGCATCAGTGAATTAATTAATTCTGACTGCAATACTGAATTATTTTTCAAAATTAGTTCTAAATCTGGTTAAATAAAATTTTTCCTGAAATAAACTTAACCTTAACGATAACCGTCGATAAATGTCAATTAAATTCCATATTACCGGATCAGTTACCGACGATCGGTGAAAACGTAATTATCGTAATTATCTGAAAACTTGATTAAAATTTGATTAGCAAACGGTAAAGGGGCAGAGCTAACATCGGTCACTAATTAGTGGGATGTAATTAAATGGATTTAACGCCGCAGTGAAGGGATGTAGACTGGGGAATACAGCTCTAAACTGTCAACTTCGGTCCGCGTGGACAATCAAGGGGTCTTTATAAACATAACATACCATCACGCCTGTATTTCCCGAAGGATTAGGCTGAGGTGTACTAATGTACACCTACATTTCGCCGGTATGTTTAGGTCCCATGTAAAAGAGCATATTGCCTTTCACCGGGCACATATCCAAACTCTGAGCTGCTTCTGAGAATTTCATAGAAAAAGAATTTCAATGACTTGCTCGACTTGGGAATGGAACCCAAGACCTCTAGCGTAGTAGTCGCGCTTAGGACCACTAGACTAATGAGGCAATTCTGAAATTCAGAATCTTTATAATTATGTAAAAAATATGTCACCGATATTTTTACGTTATAGGTATACCATCATGCCTGCACTTCCCGAAAGGTTAAGGGGTCGCAGAGTTGTACTTATGCACAACCACACTTTGTTATGTGTATTTATCGAAGATATATTCATAATTCTGCAACAGTACCTACTTAATACCAACAGGCAATGATGAAAACGAAAAAAATATTTGCTCATCATCTTCATCAAATCCGAATGTTGCCATTCCTGCTTACCCACTGGCGAATATAAGTGTTAAATGTAGGATCTACGCGTTACAAAAACACCCATTTTTTCCCTCACTCAACACAAACAAAACAAAACAGTCATGTTAAACAAATGTACTTTCATTTAATCAATTAATGTAAACAAAACGCCATTTTACCCTGAAAAGGGATACGCTGAACAATTTTTACCGCTATCGAACGATCGCTTAAGGCCTCCCTTTGATCCAAATATCGCCTTACAATGTAAAAAACCAATTACATGAGTCAATTTACTCGAACAAATCAATGTTTAAATTGAATTTTAGGAGTTTGTTTTAGAGCGTGTACACACTAACCATTTGGGGCGAAACGTAACTTACAGATTTGGGACGAATTTTTATTAGATACTAGCTTTTGCCCGCGGCTTCATTTCCGTGGACGAATAGAAAGGATTTAATCAAAAACCATCAGTGATGATCTCTCTCTGTCTCTCTCTCTCAGAGAGACAAACTCTATCTCAGTATCTATTCAACTTATTGAGATGGGATTAGCGCAGTTTTTAAATATAATCATAATATTTGTCTTACAGTGAAAACAAAATTAAAATCGATTCATCGCCGAACCCCCAAAAAACAGAGAACCAAAAACAGAAAATATGATTAGAAAAAAATCACACACACAGTCACATTTTTGATGGAAATATAATCTAAACCACTCGCTTTTTTAAATATCTTCAATATACAAAAACAGTTTTTTTTTTAATTTACAGCGTTATTCGCTAACATTTGAATGTATAATGCTTTTGTTATTATATATATATATATAAATATATATTTAAATGAACATTTTCTTGGCCCCTAAATTCATATTCGGATGTGTGTTCGCAGCTTTATATTGGGTTTTGCGAGTTACATAAGAGGGTATCTTATGGAAATTCTAGGTTCAGGTACAGACTAATATTAGTATTATACTTTAATCTAGCTCGGATGTAAGGTACTTTTATTATACGACGTCGTAGAAAAACAAGATGATAAAAAAGTCAAATATATCTTAGATATTATTATTTTTTTTCCCGAGCATTCGTTAGACACACGGCTACAGGTGAGCTTCTAAAAATCCAGTTTAAGCTGATCTCTCATTGTATAGGTTTCCCATACAATAAGAGGCCAGTGTAAACTGGTTATTTTATAGCTTGATGTTTTGTGGCCGTGCGTATATAGTACGTCTACACAAACAAACACAGACACAGGCCCAATACCTCCCTCAATCCCCTTCCTTCTCCTTTTCTCCTTCCCCTCCCTTTCCCTAAATAGGCTCGGCAACGCATCTGCAACTTCTCTGGTTTTGCAGGTGTCCATGGGCGGCGATGACTACTTACCATCAGGTAGCTCGCCTGCTCGTTTGCCGAGTTATACCATAAAAAAAAAAAAAAAACAGAACTTCTATAGTATGTTGGAATCGGTTCAGAAGGATCTACAGAACCGATTTTGTAAATTCTTTCACCAGTAGAAAGCCACGTTATTTGTGAGTTTCATAGTCCCCCAATGAAATGGTACGGGTTAGCTGGTCTGTAATAAAAATATTTTAACTTTGAACTTGAACTAATACAATTAATAATCACACAAGCTAAACCGACGATCATGTATCAGGTAGTTAATCTATACTGAGCCTGAAGTAGAAACCTTTAGATTCTGCCCACCCCCAAGGGAGACAGGCGTAACAATATGTCCACTGCAGTCGTAATGTTATTCCTTTGCGTGGCGAATGACGATAAAGCTTCAATTCGTTTATGATCACGATATGACTGTCTATTGTGGTTGATTGACGTTCGATTCATCCACGATGCCGCATGCCAGAGTCTTGCACATTCCATTTATATGAACACGCGCAATCGTTTTGTGGTTTTCATACTTTTTACGGATTTGATCGCGTTATATTATTTAAGTGTAAGTGTTAGAAACCAGCAAATAAAGCCTGTTAAACTTCGACGTATTTTTTTTATATGATTTTCTGCCACCTTGGAAGGCGGCACTCGCCTTATCTTGCACTATAGTCATGGCCTTGGGATTCATGAAATTCGCCACAACCATGTCAGGTTGTGGTCCAGCGTTCATTGAAACTCCTAAAAAGGCTAGGCCTTTTTAGGAGTTTCAATGAACAACATGAAGGATGTCAATTATAATGTGAGATAAACTTCGAGCGTTAATGAGTTTATTAATTTATAGTTTTATATAAATCTTAACTAAGGCGTCTCTATTATGCCGTATGTGTGTGTGTATTTATGGGATTACTCTTCAAACGAGCACCTGATGGTAAGTAGTCATGGCCGTCCATGGACACCTGCAATAACAAAGGAGTTGCAGATGCGTGGCCGAGCTTATTTAAGGAAAAGAAAGGGGAAAGGAGAAAAGGAAAAGAAACGGGACTGAGGGAAGAATTGGGCCTCCGGCACTCCGCACTCACCGTACAAAACGCAACAGTATGCATACTGTGACGTCGATATTATGTTGGAGGGTATTACTTCCCCGGTCATGCTGACCTATTCATGCTGGCATGTAGACATGCCAGCGAGGCACTATTGCTACTAAATGGTACTGGTTATGGTAGGTTATGTTTGTATAAATGCAAAGTTTTCCCAGCGCCACTGAATCAGCTCCCAGCTAAATTTAGCAGTAATTTTATTATAGACAAGAAAACATTTTAATTGAAAAACTTGCGCGCCCTCATTAGCAACTCTCATAATTAATTATTTATTGTGCCGCGAGTTGGACTTACGAATTTTGTTTTTTCTTTTAGGTAATGTTTTTTGCGAGTGGAAAAAAGTTTTAGTGAATATTGTATTTTCGTGTTTCTGTAGGGTCTCCAAATTTAGATTATGTCTCATCTTTAAATAGATGTAGTGGCACAGATATTTAATTATATTTAAACCATTTAATTTGACTGACTGCCTCATTAGTCTAGTGCGCGACTACTACGCTAGAGGTCCTGGGTTAGATTCGTCGAGTAAAGTGTTAGTGGGTTTTTTTTATGAAATTCTCAGTAGCAGCTCGGAGTCTGGATTAGTGCCCGGTTAATGGCAATAGGCTCGCCAACTATAACATTGGCCCTAAATATATAGGCGAAGTGTGGTCGTACATTAAGTATACTTCTACTTAAATTTTATACAATATCGATAAGTGTGCCCACCTGTGGGCAAATGATTAGAACTCGAGATATGACTGCTATTTCTCACTGCACCAGAAAATATGACAAATTTTGTGTTACCCAGTAAAATTGCCATACTGCACCGTTTTATAAACGCCACGTTTCATAAAATATATTCCTGTTCCGAGTAAAATAACATTTTCCAGTGAATATGCTAACTCGTAGGTTTTAATAGGTGTAAACTTCACACGAGTGGATATTATACGCGCTTGCCAAGTTGCCGGAAAGCTTGGCAAAGCCCTCTTCTTCTACCCTCATATTATAATGCTGAGATAGACTTCTAGAATGTTCTTCAAGCTTTTGAGAACGGATTTAATTTTTGTTAGAACCGTTTGAATTAGATTTGGATTATTGAACATACTTAGATGGATAAATAAACATACATATCATAACGCCTATGTTCTGTGATGGGGTAGGCAGAGGTGTAGGTACTACGTACAACAGTAGTTCGCTGGTATGTTTAGATTCAATAAAATAGGAGAGGAACCAATTGCCAATAGTCGGGCATAATACTCTGAGCTGTTACTGAGAATTTCATAGTAAAACTCAGCAACATTGCTCGAACCCCGGACCTCTAGCAAAGCAGGACCAGCTCTAGCTAAGGACCATTTATTAGACTAATGAGGCAGACATTTTTTAATGGTATAACTAAGGAAACGAGCAGGCGAGCTACCTTCCTGATGATAAGTAGGGAGTCATCGCCGCCCATGGACATCTGCAAAACCAAAGGAGTTGCAGAAGCGTTGCCAAGCTTATTTAAGGAGAAGGGAAGGGAAGGAGAAAAGGGGAAGGAAGCGGACGCAAGAAAACAGAACTAAAATTAAATAAATAATGTTAATTAATTAAGCACACTTCTTCTTCGGGGAATGTGGGCGTGAAGGTGAATACCAATAAGTTAAATTCGGGTTTGATTCTCGTTCGTATAACCACTATCAAGGGGTCTGAGAATATTAACCCATCCATAAACTAACCTTGAAAACCGCAGCTTAATCATAATGTGAATGATAAGAGTACCTAGTTATTACGTGAACCTCGTAAAATGGCCATGATACGTCGCTTTTAGAGTCTTATCTATAAAATAAGGCCGCACGATAAATCTTAAAGCGTATTAATATCGATCCAGAGGGTCATAAATTTGTGAACCTTCAAGGTCATGAAGGAAGGAACATGCTCCTCTTTAACACATAAATCTCTTGAAACCACTTGATTGCACGAATGTTCTTGACCGCTGACATTGGCCTACTAATGAAGGGTAGAGCCATTGAGGTAATATGTATAAAAAAGTCTCGTGAAATATAAAATTTTGTTTAAGACAGACGTGTTGTTCTGAGATTAAAAGAAAGGTGTCGTTTTGTTTAAAGTCTATATCTACTTATCGGTTTGTGGTAAACATTTTGTTTCAGACTGTGTTCTAAGGTCAGAACCTTGAATTGAGAACCAGATAGCAGTATAGCTCATGTGATGAAAGTTTTTCAAAACCCTAAAATTGGATCGGATACATACAAATACTTACCTACTTATAAGATGTAGGTACAATATTATTGTTTTGACAGGTTAGGACCTATGTTTGTGGTAATAGATAAATAAACTTAGCAACGTCACTTTTGTGATCCACTCAAATCAGGGACATGTGGATCATGCTCCACAATTTAGGAGTCTAGAACTAGCTTTATAATTTTGGATTGTACTTACATTATGACTTAATGGTTAGTAAATACACGCAAGTTTGAATAGTGATTTATGAATTGGTGGTGATTATAAGCTAAGAATTTAATTATGGTTGAGGTATACTTAGTATACCTAATATATTTCTGAAAACCTACAGTGGCCAGTCTTTTCACTGAATAAATTAACCCTGCAAACCAGAGAGTATTAGTAGTAAGTAGTTTATGTTTATTGTGTAACTTAGTGTTAAATAGGTGGAAGTATCGCGCTGGCATGTCTACATGCCAGGATGCATGGGTCGGCACGACCGGGGAAGTACTACCCTCCCACAGAATATCGACGTTGAGTAGTAGTGTGCATAGTCGGGTTTTTCTATGAAATTCTCAGTACAACAAATAGGCTCACCCCCTATTACATGGTACGTAAACATACCGACGAAATGTGGGTGTACATTAGTACACCTCTGCCTAACCTTTCGGGGAATACAGGGTGATGTTATGTTATGATAGGGTAGTACCAAATCAGGCGAAGGCAGCAACAGAGTTCTACTAACTCAATTAAATTTATCTTTGCCAAAAACATTATTACATCACAAATTTAATTATTATAAAGCCATACACAGCCGCATTGATACTTAAGATCCTTGATACTAAAATAATATTAACTTACGATGAAAAGCAATGATATTTTAACAATAGTTTGCGGCGTCTAACGAAGTAACCACGTCTTCTATATTAATTAACAATAGTTAAGATTCCGCAAACGTATCGAATATTCTGTATCGATAGATACAATCTTTGGTATTATGTTATTAAGTATGTATTGTATTTTGACTGCCTCATTAGTTAAGTGGTTTCAACTGTGACTGCTACTCTGGAGGTTTATGGTTTGAAATCCAGGTCGAGCAAAGTGTTATTGGGTTTTTTTGTGAATTTTTTCAGTAGCCTCGGAGTTGTATGCGGTTAATGGCGATAGGGTCACTCCGTAATACATGGAACCTAAACATACTGGTTAACTGTGGGTTTACATAAGTACACCTCTGATTAACCATTCAGGGAATACAGGCGTGATGGTATGTAATTAAAAAAAAGTCAGAGGTACCTTGAAGTCGAACTTGGCGCTCCAATAGTCATATTACTAGCTTATTTATTTCTGCAATCCACTAGCACCACTAGGCAAATAGAGAAGTACACATACAAATTGAGAACCAGAATATATTCCAAACTAAAGGCGCAATAAGTTTTCTTAACACTTCGCTATTCTAATGAGTTTCTTGCGGGAGGAGTTCCAAGACTAATGCGGTGGGGATCCCAACAAATGCCATTGTCTCGCCATTCCCATTGGGTACTCGTTAATCCTTGCGGTGCCAATTAAAATGGGATTCAAGCGTGTTGTTTGACAGTTCAGCGGCTTTTGTTGTAATGATTTGTAAATCTTTGTTATGTGGAATGCGTGAATAGTTGTTGGCAACAGCTTCAACAACTTGGGTATTAGTACTCTGAATTTAATTCAGTGATGCATGTAGTTCATGAGGGCAAAACAATAGATTTTGATTGTGTCTACAATATGGCGTTTGACGGGTTAATTGACTGCGAGTATTGTGTGCTAATTGGTCCGAAAGAAAAATGTGGAAAGTTAGTAAAACATTGTCAATACATAAAATAATTTTCCTGTTGGTATATACTCTATGATCGCCTCTCTCATGTAAATTAGTATGTTTTACCTTATTTGGAACGCTTGGAGAATAACGTATATTCCAGGAACATTCTCAAAGCGGCTAGTATGGAATACTTGTTTGTTCGCAAATCGGCCCGTATTTAATCTGCGCTTAAAGTTAGCTCGATAGCGAGCTCAGAGCGGGATACGCCATTTTGTTTAATTTGTATCTTCGTTACATTTTCAAATATTGAAATTTCAATGAATTTTGAAATTGAACCTTTTTTTGGTGTGCAGTTATTTCGAAGAATCCGAAATAATGAGAGTTGTGCGACTCCAATATGGGGCTAGAAATACTATGTCGTACGATTTTAATGTTTTTAGCAACTATATTAATTATTAAAATAACGCTACCCTATTCTACTGTGGGTTGGCAGACTCCTCACGCCGTCGAGAAAATCTCTCCGACATGCAGGTTTCATCACGATTTTCTTCACTTTGCAACCGCATAATAAGTACCTATTAAAATGCACATAACTTCGAAAAGTCAGAGGTGCGTGGTCCTTAAAAAATCCAAAATCGGTGGAAATACTACAGTAACCCTCTGCTTAACACGTCAGGAATATAGTTTGGCGTTATAATATTTTAAATGCCTCACAAATAATGTCCACACATACAGATACGAGATCCTGTAATTATCTAATACATTAATGAATACCACTCTACTTCTGCTTTTAAAAGTTGGTAAAGAAAAAAAAAATAGTGAAAAGTGAAAGTCAAAATAATTTATTCAAGATAGACTACTAAGTAGTACTTTTTGATCGTCATTTTCAACCGACTTCAAAAAGGAGGAGGTTCTCAATTCGTCTGTATGTTGTTTTTTTTTTATTTTTTGTTTGTTTGTTACGCGATATCTCCGCCAAATGTGGACCAATTTTAATTATTGGTTTTTTTTTGGTAGGTCATACTTCAGAGGTGTACCCGTTCAAATTTTATCGAAATCGGTTTAGCAGTTTTGAAAATATCAACAAAAATCAAAAAATTGTTTACATCGATGATTATCGTTTACTTCGAAACATCGCTGTTTTATTGGAGCAGTGCGTTTAGTTGGTTAACAAGTACTTCCAAAACTTTCCACTAAAAACTTAACAAAAAAGTTAAACCTCTTTGTCTAAAACAGTTTGGGAAGTCGGTGACTTCTATTTGACCCACTCAAATAGAAGTCACCGACTTCCCAAACTGTTTTAGACAAAATTATTTTATTATTTTTTGATGGCGGTTTAATTACATACAAGACAGTCCCCTAAACACCCGGCCCTTAACCGCCTCCTACAATTTTAGCTGAGAAGAAGAAGCGGCGCAAAAAACGCCCAAGATATGCTGTCTGTTCATTTGCTAGTATAGCTTTAATATCGCTCTCGCAGCATCGCTTGTACTGGATTGCAAACTTTGCTCACCGGGTGGGTAAATTTTTAACTTTTCTTTTGTATCTGGATTAAAATCCAGGGCCTTTTTGAATATATCACTTTATTTCTCGTTTGATTTTTGACACCCACGGGAGGCTGGGGTGTAAATTGATTAGCTGTTTGTACTTTTGTTTTATTAAGTGAGACTTGTAAAATGTATTTTGGGATTCAATTGTAATTTATTTAGATGTAATACTTCATTTTGAATGTTGAAATAAATTCTTTAAATTTTTATTACTAATTTAAATTAAAATGAGCTTTAGTATCTGTCTGGTTGTGTAACATTATCATAATAAAATGGAAAACTGTGACGATTGACCTCTGATTGCCGTCTCTATATAATGATAGGTTTATTATTGAATATAACTACTTTTTGTAGAAATACTCATCTAGAATAGAGGCGTGATAGTATATTTACCTTTAAACGTAATGTTTATTGCGCATTATTAGACAGATGTATCTATTTATATTATTATCTACATATTCTTACATGTTCAGGGTTGTTTCTTTTGAGGCACCTCCCGCACTAGGGAAAAATGCCTGAGTTGACTTCAGAAACATACGATCAATGTACACAAAGTACCTACAGACTCAAAACAAATATCATAATGGGAATCACACCCAAGCAAGGTGACCACCTATACCGCTATGCGAGTGCACTCAAACGTGGTTTTTTGAAGGGTTTGTTCTCCGATTATTTTTTTACCAAACTGTAACTAACTAAGTCGGCAAACGAGCATTCGAGGTACCTGATGGTAACTAGTCATTGCATTGGACACCTGCAACGCCAAAGGAGTTGCAAATGCGTTGCGGAATCTATTAACTGAGTCAGCCGAGCAAACGACTGGGCAACCGCCACCTGTAGACTGGGTATGTTCTCTTAGCATTGTCTAAACAATGTACGGAACCACAACCTCCTGCTAAGGAAAAGGCAGGAAATGGAGAAAAAGAGAAGGAAGGGGACTGATGCAGCCATTTAGCCTCCGCGCGCTTCACTCACCGAACGGCACGCAACAGTATGCATACTGCTAATCATGTCGATATTCTGTGGAGTGTAGTACCTCCCGAGTCAAGCTGGTATGTGAGAAAATACTACCTTCAAAAAGGCTTTTCATGCAAAAAATAATACCGGCTAGAGTTCACTGAACTCCCGGTAAACCTACAGAAATGAACGTCACCAAATTACCTTATTTGGCATCCTTGGCTTAACGTCTTAGAGGGGAACAAGGTGTCAAACTTGTTTCATAAAATCAATTTGCTCTCGACCACATGTTGCCATCGTGGGCCTCGTAATGTGCTCTTATGGCAAAACTTGGCAGATTTGGGACCTTACTAGGAAATTGTTGCGAGGCAAGTTTGGTATGTAATTGTTTAATTATGTTATTGTTGGGGTTCACTGTGAGAGATTGTTTTGTTTTTGTTGTTGTTGATATAAGGTTGTACATGAGAGCGAGATTTCCATTAATAATTTACTGCATCAGCTTGTATTCCTGAAAGGGTAGGCAGAGCTCATTCACAGTTCTTCGTTACAAACACGTCTATTTTTACTTAATAATTTACTGGGAAATAGTGCGATAAGGCAACGTTGTGGATAAATTGTGCCTTAACTAACTGTTGCCAACAGTTTCACTGACATTTCATTTTTTTTAATTATTATTACTTTGTACCTCCACAGTTCACCGGTATGTTTAGATCGCATGCAATAGGGGGCGAGCCTATTGCCAGGCTTAACTGGGCACAAACCCAAACTCCAAGCTGCTACTAAGAATTTCATAGAAAAACCTCAATAACACTTTGATCTACCCGGGAATTTAACCCAAGAACCCCTCGAACTAGAATAATGAAGCCTATTTAAGAACTTGGTCTAAAAAAATGAAAGGCTTTAAATCGTGAGGAGTGTAAGAAGGGAAGGGAGGGAGGCCTTTGACCTACAGTGGGACTAACCCAGTTAATAAAAAGAAATAGCTTTGTCACCTTGTTGAGTATAACTCAAAAACTTCTTATTATAAAGATATACGAGTAACATTTTGTTAATGTCAAATACACAAGTTGTAATTAATGGTAGGAACATACTCAGGATACTCGCCCGTCTAGATTAGTAGAGGTAATTGTGTAACAAGAAACATCTCAATGTTCTTGACTTTTCGGTATGTAAGGGCTTGAAGGTAATATAACAGTTTCGTGTATTTTAGGGCTAAAGGTGTGTTGAATATTATATTATAATAATTGAGTTAAGTTATTAAAATATGTATTTGTGGCAAGTTAGTGTTTAGACAAAACTCTTTGACCAGTGATGACGTATGGTACTGAGATGTGGTCGCTCACTATGGGACTTATAAAAAAAGCTCAAGGTCACTCAGCGAGCTATGATTGGAATTTCTCTACGCGACCAAACCAGAGTTGTCGACATTACTCAAAGAATTAGCAAGCTTAAGGGGCACATAGCTCTTAGAACTGATTGCCGTTGGGGCAAAAAATAATATTCTCGAGTGGAAACCACGCACCGGAAAACGCAGTGTGGGACGACCTCCAACAAGATGGACAGACGACCTGGTAAAGGTCGCTGGGAGTCGTTAGATGCAGGAGGCATATAACCGGTCGTTGTGAAATCTATGGGGGAGGCCTTCGTTCAGCAGTGGATTTTATTTGGCTTGTATGTTGATGATAGTATTAAATTTGTGACCTGTGTGTAAGTTTGTGGTCTAGTAGTCTAAAATACTATTCTAGATTAGATTTCCATGTCGATTAAAATATAAGGCATTGGGTTTTGCTATGAAATTTATTGTTAGAAACAGATCAGAGTATGGATTCTTGGCCAGTTAATGGCACCCTCTATTTCATGGGAATTAAGAAGCTGAAGTATCTGTCTCTGCCAAGGTGTAGCTACTAATTCACACCTATATTCAAACACTTTGCTCTACCTGAAAATCGAACCTAGTACCTACCTCAGCAGCAGTCTCTAGGCCAACTAGTCAGTTAGGAAAAGAAATAAAAAGTCGTCCATACCTTTTATTAGAGAATGAGAATAGAGAAGAGAAGGAGAATTATTAAGTTGAAATTACCTGCAACAATTTATCAAATTCATGGAGCAAGTACCAGGGTGTCACGAGCGTGCAAGAGGTTGCGTTTAGTAAAGTTAACAAGAAACTTCATTACGGCGCGGGCATCCCGTGATTAACGTTAACATTATCGTATACCGACCGCCGCCTTGTGCTACTGTAATAGAGCTGTTATTTAGGTGTATTTCATAGAATATCGATAGTCGATAAAAATGCCCTATTCAATTTATTCTATGAAGACATTCATATATGAATTTTATATTATTATTGTAACCCTATCACTCATCTTTCACTTACACTATATTTAAAGTAGTTTAAGACGTAGAATGTGGAAGAGAATATCGAAATCACAGGCAGTGGTCTCGATAGTTCAATTAAGGAGGACAAGGTGCACCTGTTTCAATATGCTATTTAGCTACATTCGTTTTTAATATAGTGTTTTTTTATGTTTTCATTCAATAAAAATGTTTTAATTTACAGATTTTCAGCTGCATAAAGGAAAATCTGTTTTTATTTTTGTTATAGAATATTCGTAATCTAAGCATGCTTACTTTTCACCTTTCATCCATTTACCTAATATCCCTTCTTCATGGACAGCATCACATAAAAATAGCTCACACAAAATTTATTAATTTCTATCGACACAACCCCACCTCTAGCGGTTGTATTCGCAATCTAGTGTAACGATCAGCTATTAAGAGGCAGGTAAAAGAGGGTTAGACGTGTGAGGTGTAACAGACGTCTCTGGTTGCTATGCACGTACAGATACTAACATTAAATACCTGTAAGTACCGAGCTAGAATACTCCCGTAAATCGGAGAGGAGTTTATTTTATCTCTTTGGGTAAAAATTTTATTTATGTTCTACGTGGCTGTGGAAGGGTTATTTTTTATAAAAATAATTATTCCGACTGGCTGACTTTGGTCATGAATATTCCTCTTTTTCTGAGGGTGAAGGGAGACCGGTTGCTTTTCGAAAAGACTACAGGTCTTTGGGGATTCGACCGGACAGTGCCACCATCCGCACATGGGGAGGGCACTGTGTCCTCTTAATAGGCCACCACAAAAACCCCCTGTATATCGCGCAAGTGGCGGTCTATAGCTTCTGCCTACCCCTGTTGGAAAAAGGCGTAAGTGTAGTCAGTGTAAAGGTGTAAGGTGACACGACCGGGGAAGTACTACCCTCCCACAGAATACCGACGTCAAGTAGCAGTATGCATACTGTTTCGTTTCGTACGGTAAGTGTGGAGCGCCGGACTCCCAATTACAGTCTCAGTCACCTTCCTTCTCCTTTTCTCCTTTCCCTAACTTTTCCTTAAAACGGCAATGCATTTGAAACTTCTTGGAAAAAAATTATAATTTTATCAATAATAATCATACCACGGTGTAGCGACATCATCCGTCAATGTCCGACATCTCTACCTAGTTATAACAAGAAATCCATAAAAAATTGATTACCCTACTTCTTTCCATTTTGGGTGAAAGTGTGTGTGCAGATTTCTTTTATTTTCAAAGGACGATGAATAAGAAAGTAATAAACTCCTCAATGGAGTACATACCCCATTGCATTTGCGTGTTTATGGCTCCCCAATCTGTCTCACAACTAGGTCACTTCACTGTAACGGGGGACTCAACTATGGGGGTCATGGGGTATTCGAAGACTCGGGGTGCATACTTATGTGTTTACGAGCCGACAGGGGGCGCTATCTATCCAAACCAGGTATAGTTAATCTAGCAATACAATTGTCGAGGTTTATAGTGGCTTAATGTATGTTGTAAAGTCGCTTTAAGGATTCGGTTATATATACCATAAACACACACACCGCCTATTTTCGAAGACTATTTTAAATATTGGCATGTTTTTCATGAAATATAAATAATTAAAAAAAAAAGGCACACTTCAATTATTTTCGAAATATAAATAAATGATGATTACTTGACTACTTCATTAGTCTAGTGGTTTTAGCGTGATTGCTACGCTATCGGTCCTGGGTTTAAAACCCAGTCCCCCGTCGAGCAAAGCGTTATTAGATTTTTCTATGAAATTCTCAATAGCAGCTCTAATTTTTTTTTTTCAAAGAAAGTACAATCATGCTTATAACTAGTTACCTACTATTTTTTTTAAATAACAATTTGGGATGGTTGTACTGAGACATTATTCAGTAGTATACCGATTCCTAAACTAAGTAAAACTCATATTTCAGGAATCGGCGATTCTCCTTTTGAGTCTTAAATACCATCCTAGTTAGTGGACAAGGTTATTTAAATATGGGTACATTGGAATAAAAATTAAAGTAACTGCTACAGCTATTAATTATTAATTATTTAACAGTAGCTATTAGTGTTTCTGTTTCTTCATAATTCAGAGAATTTGGATACCTATGTGCCCGATGAATGGCAATAGAGTCGTTTCCATGTCACTTACATATAATTTAAACATACTGGCGAACTGTGAGTGTACAAAAGTACACCTCTACCAACAGAAGTACAGGCGTGATGGTATGTTATGTTAGTTTTACGTGCGTTGAATTGTTTGATCAGTAATTATTACCAAATACTGCATTGATCCATGTCATAAACACACGATAAGAAATTATTTCTGATAACGACAATGTTCAAAGTTATCCGTGAGATTTACGTTATCGTTGAATTTAATTTATTACAGTTTACTTAGCTTATAAACTTGTATTTTAATCATAATTTGGACTTGTCTCTCAGCCGGCTCGTTGGTCTAGGGGTATGATTTTCGCTTAGGGTGCGAGAGGTCCCGGGTTCAAATCCCGGACGAGCCCAATTTTGCTTTTTCAATTTTAACTCGGTATTGTCGGTAAAATAATTAATGTACTGGGAATTTAAAACGCTCTATTATTAATTATTCCGTGGAGTTTTTTGATCCGTGGTATTTTTAATGATCTTAATTACTTAATAGGGTGACTTGATTGGGAAATGAATGAAAATCTGGGGTTGTACGCTCATTAACAACCGCTCTTTTCTTTTTTTATTATTTTACAAATTATCGCAGTGCGAAAAAAAATGGAGAAATAAGGTTTGATTGTTGCGCCAAGGGCGTCAAATTAATTTTATTTAAGTTTTTCGCTAATTTTGTCGTCTATAATCACATTCTAGATTATTGGCAGCAGAAATTGCTACACCTATTACTACACCTATTGCTACACCTAGTACATTATTCACAACTGAGTACTAACACTTTTTAAAAAAAATCGTAGTCGTAGCAGACAGTATTGTTAATTTTCAGCAGATTCTTTAATTTACATTTATTTGACTGCCTCATTAGTCTAGTCATCCTCAGCGCGACTGCTACAGAAGAGGTCCTGGGTTCGATCCCCAGGTCGAGTTAAGTGTTATTGGGGTTTTCTACGAAATTCCCAGTAGCACCTCGGAGTCTGGATTTGTGGCCGATTAATGGCAGTAGGCTCGCCCCTTATTACATGGGACCTAAACATACCAACGAAATATGGGTGCACTTACATTAGTACACCTCTGCCTAACCCTTCGGGGAATACAGGCGTGATGGTGTAACCTCAATTTACACTGCTATCTACTACGAGAACAATTTTTTAACCAAAGTAAGTGTTCACTAGTCCTACGTACTCAAGAAAGATTTCACTCACAACGGCTAGTTCCCTCAAAGCTCAGCAGAGAGCGCCACTTTACATAGCGCTTCTCTATTACCCAAAATAAACATTTCATTAGGTTCAATGAACCCCAGGGTTGGTATAATCAGGCAAATTGCGGTGCGCAGCGGTGACAATGTTGTTTTACGGTCCTCCCGGGCCCCTCCGCACACCAGGCCCTCTTCCAAGCCTCCGTATGAGCAAACAAAATAAAATTAAACGCCAGCGTTTTTATATGAGATGTCGCTGTGAGGTATGTAGCGGTGTTACGACGGTTAGGGAAAAAAGTTGGGAGTTTTTAAATCTATAGCTGTCAAGTCCTCGATATACTAGAATATACTAGAAGTCAAACGTTCGACTTTGTACTGTGCCGTTGTACAACTTAATTATGTCTCTACTATGTACGGTCGCCAGCACAAGTTACCACAAAATGACGAATTTTCTCAGTTGATTTTGAACTTAATCGTCAACAATTTAAGGTTCTAAATCATTTGGAGAAATTCGGCAGTTTTGTATAACCTGATGTAGCTACTTCATCATCATAATCAGCCTATCGACGTCCACTGCAGAACGTAGACCTCCCCAAAAGAGCGCCAACCATCCTGGTCTTGTATATCATACCATACCTTCCTAGTGTATCAAAATTGGGGTCGACTTCCAGTCAAACCAGATGAGGCTAAATATCAATATCACAAAGCGAATGCCATTAGATCTCCTCAACTCACTATCTGGGATATTTTGGACCTTAATTTCTGGCACTGCTATTTGAAGGATAGACTGATTGTCAGTATTTCTTGGACAAATTTACGTGCTCTTCGAGGCACGGAAGGGTCTCAATATCTTAAGGTCACCAGTCCTTAAACTGACCACGGCAGGTGTAGCTTAACTCTGCAGATCTGATGATGAGCGCAGTAATAACTTAGCCACGAAACTCTATAAAAAAATATTATAACAGAACCATGATATTCTATCTTTCCATAACCATAATAACCATCACACAGTCTAATTCTGAATCATTAACGTGTCTGTTTATCCGTCGTAACCCGGCGTTTTCCCTAGAGCTGTCATTATTACAGTGTGTTTACGAAAGGGTTTACGCCATCCTGTTTAATTAACGCAAGTAATTATTGATAATCAGTGGAAGCTGTGTAGTTCCGGCTACTACGTCTACTCCACTCTTGGGATTTGTATAGTGCTGATCGATTCCCATGATTATCTATACTTACTTATCTACTTTATAAAAATAAGTCGGGTTTTCCTTCCTGACGCTATAACTCCAGAACGCACGAACCGATTTCCACGGTTTTGCATTCGTTGGAAAGGTCTCGGGCTCCGTGAGGTTTATAACAAAAAAAAGTCCGAAAAAAAAACCCCGGCGAAGCCATGGGCGGAAAGCTAGTATATTATATATATAATATTATAAAGCTGAAGAGTTTGTTTGTTTGTTTGCTTGAACGCGCTAATCTCCGGAACTACGAGTCCGATTTGAAAAATTCTTTCAGTGTTAGATAGCCCATTTATCGAGGAAGGCTATAGGCTATATATCACCACGCTAAGACCATTAGGAGCGGAACATAAATGAAAAATGTTGCAAAAATGGAAAAAAATTAAATGCAGAAAAGCCGAGAAACCACGCGGGCGAAGCCATGGGCGGAAAACTAGTTTTAGAATAAAATCGGAGTGTATCTGTGTTTAAAGAATGGAAACACCATTACATTATTACTTATTCTCCTAGTTTTCCACTTATTCTGATCCAGACACACCATTTTGGTAATATTTACGTTCATTAGGTAACCTCCTCATGCATAATCTTCAGTTTACGATGCTCTTACTCCAATCTCTTTGAGAGCATCCGCAATTTGATAGGGTTGCGTTCGCCAAATTTGGCCCCTTTGAACTCTGCAAATTATACCCGCCACATAGGTACCTCTGTTTTATGATTCCCCGTTCCCGACATGATATGTCAAAACTATCTTAAACCTGAATATCGACGAAGGAAGGAGAAAAGGCGAGGGAAGAGGACTGAGGGAGGAATTTGGTCTCGCGCGCTCTACTCTCACCGAACGAAACGCAACAGTATGCATACTGCTTTTGACGTCGATAATCATTAGAGGGGTAGTACTTTCGCGGTCGTGCGACCCATTCATGCTAGCATGTATATAAGCGCGACAATACTACCACTAAAAATTGGCTCAGTGTCCTTCTGTTGGGCGTAGATCGGATCATGTCGAATTTATTATTATTGTGGGTTGGCAGAGTGTCATGCACACTGCCAACTCACAAATATAATATTTTTTCAAGAATAGAATAGAATAGAATAATCTTTATTGTACACCATAATAAGAAACATTTACAAGATTTCTTTAATTATTTTCCATCCCAGCAAATAAAAAGCTTTTCTTTTAATTTCTATTTCTTTCTAAATATAAAGACTTATCCAGTAACATACCACACTGCAACCGGAGTTTGTGTGAAAATTGAATTGTTTTGTTTAACGCTCCTGAAAGGGGGAAAGCTCACAAATTCGGAACCCCTTCGAAGAAGCCATATACATTATGTATTTTATGTGTCAAGTTATTTCAATTGCTGATCGAGAATTGCGAGAAAAATACCGTGTATATTAATACAGTATAATATACTCACGTATAAGAGTTAGTAGACGGAATGGCGGATCTCGGGTAGGACATCCTACGTATAGTATATACAAAGTATTGAGTATTGGCTTTTTTTTATAGCAAATTCTCTCAGTAGCAACCTGTATAGTTATTATGTGCAAACCCTAAAACTATAATTACGTCATAATTGGCGAACTAAAAGTGAGTGTATATTAGTACACTACTGCTTAGCCCTTAGGGGAAAAAAGACGTAATGGTATGATTTTATTAATATTTTATTCTATATTAATAAAATCATACCATCACGTCTTTTTTTCCTTTAATCTCGTAAAACATTTCATGCGCGCCATTCCCTTTGAACCCCCTAACTACTAATCCTCAAACTTAAAATAGTTTCACCAAAATAATCAAAGTGGCTCCTTTTCCTTTTCACGTCAAAGGTTACCTCCCCTCTCTAATTTCCCCGGCTGTGTAAAATTCCTTTTTTGCAATAAGTGGTACGATCGCTTCCTACTTTTTCTTTAGGAAAAGTATTAAAATACTTTCTTTAGTTATGAGCTGTTAAATGTTTACTGACTTTTATAATATCTTTCACGGTTATTTCCTTTAACTTGAAGAGATCTTTGAACTATTTTTAATTAGTTACTTGCGGTGTCGCTTCGTCAATTATGGTTTTAAAGAAAAAAACACTAGAAGGTCGTGAAGGGTGGGCGTTTTTGGAGGCTGTCTATAATAAAAAATGACGTTCAAAAGTACTACCTGGTACTATCTTGAATATATGATTTTGACTTGCAGTCTTTCATTTACCACTAATTGGAAAAACCCAAAACTTTCCTATCTATCTTGCAATTTAATTAATTAAAACGATTTGTATATTGAATGAGACAACGTTACCTCGAAAATGATCAACTTTTCAACTATTACCTACTGCAATCTCCGGGAATTTCGTTAAAAGAAACAAAAAAGGAAATACATTTAATAGGGATACATACAAAATCATATAACAATAGTTACCAAAGAAGCCAATCCGTACGAGGCCAAAAATGATCCCACAAAGATTGATCGTATCAGTATATTCATCCAATGATACTGAATTGTTTAATGGCAGATTTGATGGGTAACATTGTCAGAAATCAAAAGAAATTTTAAGTAAAATAGCAGACTATTGGAAAACATTTTCCAATACTTTAAAGACACAATCTTCGAAAAATATCTTCAAATGTATGATACTAAGGAGGACGCGGCAGGGCATTTTCGTTTTATGCCATTTAAATAGGTCATTGTGCTAGTAAGGCGGTTGAAGTGTTACAACCAGAGGGAGAAACAAACAAACACTTCCGATAGCATTTTATTGAGAGAATTGGTTCGAGTTACGGACGCAAGTTCATTTTTTTCTATACTAAATGTTTCCCGCAAATTCACTCGCGTCTCAGGGATTTACTCATTATAACTCGGCTTCTAAGCAACCTAGCTTGATGCGCGTACAAACAAATATACAAACAAATTTTATCTCTAATTATGTTCATCTTTTTGTATTTTTTAGGCATTTTTCATGCAAAGATTATAAAGTTATTTTAGTGAAGGTCGAAATTTGCCTTCGCCCCATAGCGTTTGTTGTACCTAATCAGAAGATTCAGGTTCGAATCCTGCCTGCAGGTATTTTTCCTTCGCTAAAATAACCTCATAATGTTTAATTTTAAAATATGTCCTGTGTATAGACATAATATATAATAATTTAAAAAAAACTGATTTCGATTCTGCATATTTTTTTATAATTTTTGACCGATTTTTCTGTCAATTGCGAACCGTTGTCTGTGAAGATCTGATGACAATCGCTTCTTAAAAAAAAAATATTGAGCCGCACCTGGTTAGGCTGAAGCCACAGTGTATATTCACAAGGGAACATAATAATACCTATTACACTGTAAAGCAAAAAAAAAGCACCCACCATCTAAAATTAATTTCACTCATAAAACGTATTGCCAAAATCTGCCATCGAACAAACAAAGGGTGAGCTTCCGAAATCTAATTTGGATGCCAATAAATGTATTTAACCTTATTCCGGATGAACCGGGTTTTATTTTCCACTGGATTCTTTAAAGGGTTTCATATTAAAAAGAGGGGATATTTAATATCTAAAAGCACCAAAGATCAGGCGGAGTATTAATTTAATTCATTTGATATTTTGATGAAAAAAAAATTGGGTCAATCTTGGAATTTAATAATGTTGTACATGACCGAATACAAAGCATAATTGTCCGGATACGTAAACATCGAGAATTTAAGGATTTTTTGAGATCCGCCTTAGATTTCCAAAAAAAGAAACGTATAATATTGTATACCTACAGATTATTTGCGAACATAAAAGAAATAATAAATTATTAACACATTATTATTAAAGTATATACGAGTAAATTTAACGTCACAGGACTCTCCAATTGAAAGTAACGCTGATTGCCAAAAAAAAACTTGTTAGTTTGCCAAATAAGTTCTGTGAATTTTCTTGTTTGCAACAAAGTTTCGAAAACAGAACAAAGATACATGTAACTCCATTGTATTGGTATCTAAGTGTAGAACAAACTTTTGTATTTCAATTACAAACAAAACAATATCCAACATTTACTCAATCAATGGGCTAGGTTCAAATCGCTACTCGTTAACGAGAGTGCCGACAATGTTTCCAATTTAATAGATTACTCAAATTTAAACTCGCGGTTGGATCGCAATAAATAGGAATTGTTTGGCAAAGTTTTGGTAAGATTTCTTGTAGTTTCAATCAATTGGGCTTAGATTGGAGGAGTAGTAATTACTAACATCTATGTTTACAAATAAAATGCCTTTGTTACTTTATTTGAAAGACGAGTAACTATAGTAATACAAATAGTTCCTTATTTTTTTATTGACTATTCAATATTCGAATTTAGTGGAAAATAAAATGTTTTCCCCAAGAAATTCGGTAGGATACCCTTTTCAAGACTTATGATGACTTGACAATTTACCATCATGCCCGTATCCCGATGGGATTAAGCGAAGACGTACTTATGGATTAAGAACAATATTAGGAATTTGTTTACTCACAGTTGGTGGTAAGTATGTCCCAAGTGATCATTTTACTATTTCCACTAAAGTCTAGATAAATATTATTTTTTAAATTTTATTATTTTTACTTTTCTACTAAATTCCATCCATAATTATACCCTATATTAGAAAATAGTCAGTTTTTATTTACATATTTATTGAAAGCACAAATTTTAGGTTTGATATAGTCATCCTCGTCCCAAAAAATCGATAAATGATTCATTGTTGACTCCTTAACATCAAGTACAACGATGATACACTTTTTAATGTATTATTATATTACCACCATATACCTAGTATTTCTTAAATTTAATATAATAATAATAATACCTACCTACCTACCTACTTAATTGTATCAAACAAGATTTAGGTATATCTTTTTTTTTATAAAGTAAATGTATTATTCAATAACTAAAGTACCTACATAAATGAAAACCATAACTAAAGACCTCCACCAAGTTTACGCCGCGCCAATATTGTAGACAGCTGACATCTAAAAGCGCCTACTTGGGCACTTTAAGCAGCGCTGTATTAATACCAGGATTACAGATTTATTTATAGCTGGAAAAGCAATAATGTGTATTGCTCTCTTTTTTTTTGTGACAAAAATGAAACGCCATATTTCACTTTCGTCTTTTGTCTTTTTTTTTTGTTTTAATATACGTGACGGAACTTGGAGTTGATATACGAGTATATGCCGTTATGTATATTGGGTTTTGTAAGGAATGTTATATGATTTTAGTTGAGACAAAACTAGTCATATTTACTTAACCCTTCATAAGTCTACCAATAGAGTCCGTATCCATAAACTTACTATTGTAATTAATTGTATTGTTCGTAATTACATACATTCTTTAACGCCTGTATTCTCTGATTAAAATTCTCAGTATACAAGACAAGCTTAACAAGTGGTTTAGGTTTAGTAGTGGTAAAAAGGTGGTAAAGACAATTAGAGTCATAATATTATGTTTCGGATTATTTTCTTTACTAATTTCGATATTCATGTTTAAAAAGCAATTTAGTGATTTTATCAGCGTCAGATTTTGTCAGTAGTTCGGAACATCAGACGAGCAGAGTTATTTCGAACAAACTGTAGACTACAAAAAAATCTATAACAACAATAATACCGAGTAAAAATGAAAAAAGCAAAATTGGGCTCGTCCGGGATTTGAACCCGGGACCTCTCGCACCCTAAGCGAAAATCATACCCCTAGACCAACGAGCCAGCTGAAAGACTAGTCCAATTTATGATTAAATACAAGTTTACATAAGTTTATATAAGAAAAATAAACTGCAATAAATTAACTTTAACGATAACGTAAATCCCCATGGATAACTTTGAACATTGTCATTATCAGAAATAATTTCTTATCGTACGTTTATGACGAATCAAAGCAGTATATACCTAGTGATAATAACAGATCAAACAATTAAGCACACATAAATCTAACAGACATACTCACATACACACTCACTCATTCACATAAATAAGTTTTAAATTGTTATTTTATAATATTTTTCCTTTCTCCTACTTGTTATGTTTTTGTTTAAGTTATACGACTGTTAAGTAGTTAACACGTACTATAATTTAGCACAGTCCGCAGTTGTTAGATCCCTATTTTTAAGTAACCTCACAGCTGAACACTGTCTCTTAAGATACAGGTTAGTTTGAGAGGCAGGGCTCACAATATCTGTATACAGACTTCAGCAGTCGTTAGTTTGCATCGTGTTAAACAGTGTATACTAATGTATGTTTCCTTGTGACAATAAACTTTATATATATATATAACATAAATATCCAACACACCTGTATTTCCCGAAGGATTAGGCAGAGGACGTGTATCTACAGATTTACACTCACACTTCGCCGTTTATGTTTAGACCCCATGTAATAGGAGGCGAGCCTATAGTCATTAAAGGGGTACAAATAAGACTCCGAACTGTAAAATCCCAATAACACTGCTTGACCTGGGAAATCACACCAGGACCTCTAGCGCTGCGTCACGCTAAGGACCTATAGACTAATGAGGCAGTCAACTTATTTTCTAACTTACACTTTTGCCGCTACATTATTAGACCGATATCTTAGAATAAAAAACATTATAAGCTACGTAATAATCGCAAATAGTGATAGCCTTTTGATATGACCATAAGACTGCCAAGTTAAAGGTCTCGAGTACGAATCCAAGACACGCACCTCTGACTTTTCATAGTCATGTGCGTATTAATACTTAATTATCACGCGCTTAAACGGTGAAAGAAAAAATTGTGAGGAAACCTGCATGTCTGAGATATTTTCTCGATGGCGTTGGAAGTCTCCCAACTCGCAGTAGGCTGGCGAGGTGGACTATAGCCTAATCCTTCTCATTTTGAGAGGAGATCCGTGCCCAACAGTGGGACAATATATCGGTTGATGATGATGAATAATCGCAAAACTTGGTTGAAATCCGAAAAAAAACGAGAGATCCACTAGAACTAGGGATGACCATTCATGTACCTATATCTCAAGTTCAAAGCAGTTCTAAGTAAAACGATACATCATTCACCCAAATCTTCCGTTAGCATGTAACACAATAGTAATTGGGTCATGCCAGTTAAGTATAATCGCCGAATTAAACCTTGTTTAATTGCAATCTCGCCGAAATGCCAACAAGACAGATTACGAACGTAAACTTGACGTTAGGATTTGAATTGGTAATTGGTACTGTTTCATTGTTTAAATTATTCATTTGTGCGTTAAAGACTTCCTCGGTTAGACGTCGTTTGGCTAAACTGTTTAGTGTTAGATGTGTTAGCTGTGTGTCAAACCACTTAAGCTGTAAACGGTCTGCTAAACTAAGTTTAACGAACGAGCGAGGGATCGCATTTTCTCAAAATTCGGTCGAAGCATTTTATATGGGTAGCATTGCCTGCACATTAATATATTAAATATTGTAGGTTTTTTATGAATAATTTTAATTATTTTTACAATGTTTTTGTAAAAATGCTACGCTAGTGGTCTTGAGTTTGATTCCCAGGTTGAGCAGTGTTATTGAGGTTTTCTATGAAATTTCAGTATTCGGCTCCCCCCTTATAACATGTGACCTAAACATACTCGTGATGTGTGGGTGTACATTAGTACACCTCTGCCTAACCTTTCGAGGTATAAAGAAACTTATTGACAAATATTACTTACAGATATTATGACGGTAGGTATGTTGTGTTTATTTTTTTTTATATAATCTATCTTTTTACCAGGATTCACAAATTCTATTATCAGAATATTATTTTTACTAGCCTTTTAGCTTTTTCTCTGTTGAGTTTACCTTTCTTGTTATGATTTCCCAATAGTTGTTCCAAATATCGTTCTTAATATAACCACACAACATGTAAAATACCGAAATCAAGATTGCCATTTTGGATCCAACAAAACCCAAACCTATTTAAGGGGAGATTGCAACCGATATCAAATGACAACCCGAAATGGCTCTTCTGAAAATAAGGATACCGTAGTTAACAATTTGCATGCGAAATGGTCGATATGTAAGCAAAATTTGGCCCCGAGGCGTATTGCTATGTACACAGTGTTGATCGAGCATGCCTGAAGACTTAAATGGATATTACTGGGATCGATCTTGGATCCATTACCCACACCACGGTCAGATTTGGAAACTTACGGGACCGCAGTGGCGGCGGTCGCACGGCGGTTACCTCAAGGTATTAACGTTGAGAAATTTTGTTAATGGATTTGTGGTAGACGCGTGTCAAGAGCAATATGTGTCGTCCAAAATGTTAGTTTCTGGGTTAAAGTCTTAGACTCCGAACTAGAAAGTTTGTTATTAGAGTGTAAATGCTTGAGAGTGATTACAAAGCAGAGTTAAGAGCAGTGTTTATTCTTTCACAGATAAAGAAGAAGAATAACAATATATAAATTAGCTGTTCCATTGAATAGTAGTGCAATAGAATTATAAATCATCATGATCATCATATCAGCCTATCGCCGTCCACTACTGAACGTAGGCCTCCCCCAAAGAGGGGAATAAAAGAATTATACATAGTGAATAAATTAATACGAGTATTAACAAGCATTCATATAAAAGGCAGTTGCACAAAATATATTACACTAGATTGAACTTTACGAATGTTGTTGTAATGCTTTACCGTTAGTTACACCGTGTAATGTTTTAATCTGAATAAGTCAAAAGAAAAGTCATATCACATTGTATAATGTATCTTAAAACTTAGATCATAAGACTACTCGATCATATTCCACTTCATTATCAACATACCAAAACATAACATACCATCACGCCTGTATTCCCCGAAGGGTTAGGCAGAGGTGTACTAATGTACACCCACATTTCGCCGGTATGTTTAGGTCCCATGTAATAGGGGGCGAGCCTATTGCCATTAACCGGGCACAAATCCAGACTCCGAGCTGCTACTGGGAATTTCATAGAAAAACCCAATAACACTTTGCTCGACCTGGGGATCGAACCCAGGACCTCTAGCGTAGCAGTCGCACTTAGGACCACTAGACTAATGAGGCAGTCAGTCAGTTCATTATCAACATATTACATTATCCCTCTACTAGACACGGGTCTCCTCTCAGAAAAAGAGAGATAAGGCTATAGTCTGCTGAGGGTTAGCCATATTCCACTTATACTTTACTTATCTTGTGTTTAAACCCCAACGCTTTCGCCTACTCATTTTCCTCCCGTATGTCAACAAACTGTGCGTCTATGATCGCAATAACAGTTCGAGAACGGAAATCTAAATGAAAAAAAAAAAACATCTCAAATACATCCCAGATAACGATAAAGAGGTTTTTATACTCTCACTGAAAGCATAGATATAAGTTCTGAATAAAAGTGATTGCTTAAAATTTATTTTCTTAGAAGCGATAAAATATGGGGCGAACCAGCTGCATCGCTTTCTGGATAAGTAATGAGAGTGGAAGTAAGTTGCAGAAATATAAGTTCATTCAATAAAAATATCATGCATGCTATCATGCCTGTATTCCTCGAAGGGTTAGGCAGAGTTTGCCAGTTTATTTAATAGGGGATGAGCCTATTAACCGAACATAAATCTTAACTCCGAGCTACTGCTGAGAATTTTTGTAGAAAATCCCAAAAACACTGCTCGACCTAGAAATGGATCCCAAGGCCTCTAGACTAGAAGTCTATCTTCTCGAATTATATTTTTGAACCCCAATCAAACATAAAAAATGATACTAAAATTACAGTTTGACTGCTTCATTAGTCTAGTGGTCCTAAGCGCGACTACAACGCTGGAGGTACTGGGTTCGATCTCCAGATCGAGCAGTGTTATTGAGTTTTTTTTATAAAATTCTCAGTAGCAGCTCGGGGTTTGAGTTAGGGCAATAGCCTCGCCTATTACATGGGACCTAAACATACCGGCGAACTGTGGGTTTACATTTTTGTACAATATGCCTAACTCTTCGGGGAATACCTACAGGCGTGTTGGTATGGAGCGAACGAACACCAGCCAAAGACAAAAATTACAAACGCCATATAGCGAAGCCAATTCTCACTCATCAAATTAATAGGGACTAACTTCGTGGTTTTGGTCCAGTTTCCGCCAATTTTCTTCGCGTCATCGTCTCTTTATTTACATATGTCATGACTTAAGCTAAGTTTTCCGGATCGCGGTCAAAGTCATGCGCTCTAACAACCCCCGCTCTCAGTGCTTTAATAAACATGGACACGAAGTTGCAACTTATAACTTGTTAAGTACACTTAAGTTGTAAGTCAAACGTGTGTGCACGTACACTCGAACTGGCCTCAAACTTATAATAGAAAGTTGCTACATGTGCCTTGTAATAAGTCTAAGGTCATTATCAGCATCATCATCTTGCTATCCTTTTTGCATTTTACTTGGGGTCAGCCTGTCCTTTTCTTCCATTCATCCCTGCTAGTCGTCATCTCATCATTCAATCCCTTGCGAAACTCCCATGTGGTATTCGGTAGGTCATCAACCATGGATGGAGTCCGACACGCCCCGTCGACTTTTCCAGGCAGCAAAAGTCTTTGACAATTATTTCAATATTCGAAAAAACAGGTAATAATTATCTTTGAGCCGAATTTCAATACCAATTACTTCATAATAGCACCTCGTGGTGGGAGAATTGGCTCCGACCCAATGAATGAAGTTGCTGAACTCACATTAATCCGTGTAGTTCACCTATTCACCTACATACCTCCTCTAGAGCAGGCCTGTGTCCCTGTAGTAGAAACAGAAAATCAACTGATTTTCTGTTTCTACTACAGGGAGTTGAAATATTTAATTTAAGGAGACAGAAAAATCACTGTTGACAACAATTGAATACTTTTTTCTCAAATTAAACAGTATCGAATTAATGTAGTATCGGCATCGAATGTTTATTGCTCTTCAAGTGTCACTTAGCGAAATAAGAATTGAATAAGAATGACAATTGACTAACGTTATTGCCATTTTTTAGGATCAGGAAATAAAAAAAAGCGAGTGATTTGACGGAGTAGGGAGATTAAATTATAGACTTATTTTTAAAGTTTACTAGCAATGTCGTTCTCACATTATTAGTATTCTTGTTAACCCTTCGCACTAAGCTAAATGCTTGTGTTACGAGTGGGTTCACGTCAGTAGTGCAATGAGTTAGTTTCGAACCGGAAACCATATGATCGCAAGTCCGACGCCCTAGCCATTAGGCTACCGCCGCTTCACTTTGGTTTTTATGTATGTATGTAGTAGATATAGTAGAACTGCCTCATTAGTCTAGTGATCCTAAGCGCGACTGCTACGCTAGAAGTCTTGGGTTCGATTCCCAAGTCGAGCAAAATGTTATTGGGTTTTTCTATGAAATTCGCAGAAGCAGCTTGGAATGAAAATAGGCTTACCCCCTGTTACATGGATCCTAAACATACCGGTGAACTGTGGGTGTACATTAATACACCTGAACCTAATTCTGCGAGGAATACAGGCGTTATAGTTTGTTATGTATTGATTATATAATACCATGTAGCATCCGTATTCTTAACTATGACGGTATCATTAAGAGACAATAATAATATTATGTCATTAATTGTCGAATAAATATACTTACTACACCACTGCTACTATCCTTTAACCTAAAAAGCGTAATAATAAAGAAGATTGAGAGGCTGTGATTCAAACTTATAGCGACAATACAAAAATACACACGTAGAGCGGCACGGAGCTAAGCAGGATTTATGACGTCATGTGACGTAACGAGAGCCGCCAGCGATCCAGGGCTGCCCCTGAGCTAATTTTGAACGATTTTCTGTATTATATTTAAAATCCAAGTAATTATAGAAAAAGAAAATTGAACTATTAATTTTATTATTAGTTATATTTTAGTCTTCAATAATAATAAATGTGGCTCATGCTGCCCTAAGCGCGACTGCTACGCTAGAGGTCTTCGGTTCGATCCCCAGGTCGAGCAAAGTGTTAGGTATTGGGATTTTCTATCTAATTCTCAGTAGCAGCTCGGAGTCTGGATCTTTGCCCGGTTCATGGTAATAGGCTTGCCAACTATTATATGGGACCTAAACATACCGGCAAATTGTGGGTGTATATTAGTGCATCTGCCTAACCCTTCGGGGAATACAGGCGTGATGGTATGTTATGTTATGTTTAAAATTCAATTAGTTATAGAATAATTACAGCTTTTTAAACCATTAACTGATTTATTATTTCTTTAGTGAATAGGAAAAATATATATATTTGCACAACAACAGTAAGAGGAAAGTACCTACCGTGAAAAATTCTTCGAACCTAACCCTAAAATATGTAGAAAGGGTCCATAAGTACTTACACAATAATTTTAATTTCAATATGAAATTGATTAACCTATTTTCGTGCGGACAACCCTACTGAGTCTGTAAAGCGTGACTTATCTGGCCTCGGAGCGAACTCCAAGCAAACAGGCTGTTGGCCTCACAGTCAGGCTCCAAGCTCATTGTTGCTACACTTATCTCCCAGAAATGCTTGTTTGAATCGCTCTGTGTAGATATTATTGTGTTGGCAAATTATGCTGATGTGATTAATTGACTTATATATGATTTATAAAGTTATTTTAGTGAAGGAAAAATACGACTGCGGGCAGGATTCGAACCTGCGTCTTCTGGTTAGGTACACCAGATGCTAAGACCGATGGGCGGGTGGGACTCGCGGTGGCTCAGCGGTCATTTTAGGTCTAGATAATAATATATAGGACGATACTAAAATTATTTTTTTCTCGCTTAGGACTTAAATCATAATTGGTCAATCTATTATTCAGCGTGCGATTTATTCCCGTCCATTATAACGATGCACAACATAACTAGAACAAAAAATATTGTCTGTAATGTCATTATATGAGTTTGTACATACTAAATACATGGTCCCTAAGATTATTTATTTCCCATAAGAATAAAATATTCACTTAATGAGAAATTCATATAATTATTACATACATACATATTGTCACGCCTGTCTCCCATGAGGGTAGGCAGAGACTATAGATTTCCACTTGCTACGATCCTGGCACACTACTTTCGCTTCATCTCCATTTATTAATCTCTTCATGCATTACCGTCGGTTTAGGGTGCTCGGAACCTGGCCTTTTTTAAGAACATCCGCAATTTGGTTGCGGTACTTTCGCCGAGGTCTTCCCCTTCCAACTCGTCCATCCATACTCACCATAATTGTTTCGTCAATCTCCGTTCATCCATTCTCTCTACATGATCAAACCATTTTAACATACCTTTCTCAATCCTTGTTACTACATCTTTTTTCACTCCACAACGCTCCCTTATCACACTGTTCCTCACTGTATCTTTCAGCGTAACACCACACATACTTCTCATTATTAGTCTTTATCAGTTAATGCACTCAGGTAAACACGAATAAAAACACAACTATTACATAGAATTTACTTCCACCATCATTAGTTTCACCTTTACTGTAGTTTTATTGTTATTTATTATAGTTTTATTGTATGTTCTTCTTTTAATAGATGATGAAAAATGACAAGACCCAAATTGCCCCAAAACATTATTCTATTCAAAACACAAATGCTGGCCTGGAATCCAAACACCTTGGGACTAATAAAGTAAATGTTGTCGAGTCCTTGAGCCAACGGTTATGGGCCCAAAAACAACTCAAGTTCAACAATAAAATTAATTCAGCGCACTCAACTCTGTGTGTTATGCTCGGTAACCGCTTCGTTTACATAAAGATGTTATTATTTTAGTTTCCAAATTGCTTCGATTAGAATTTCAGCTATTTACGAATGAGAAACCGAAATTGTGCATGGTAATTTGAAATGGATTTACTGTTGATTTATAACCAACATCCTTGGAATAACGGAACTTTGAAATTGTAGTTCGAATCGGTGACATCGCGCCTGTATGCCCAAAGGGTTAGGCAGAGATATACTGATGTACCTACATTAATAAGTTATAGGAATGTTTAAGGTTTCATGTAATAGGGGACAAGTCCAATATTAATAATCAAGCATAAAATCCACGCACGATTGGGTGCTGAAATTCTTTTGAACCTAATAGGATTATTTATTATTTTATAGTCTCAGGTATTGTATCTTAACATTTTTTTAAACATAATATAATATAGATAATTTTAAAAAACCAATTCTGAGTACACTTTGCTTGACTTAGGAATTGAACCAGTGATGCTTACTACCTTTGAGTACCACGTAATTAAGTAAAATAACTTAAATAACTACCGAATTAATAGTATGAGAAAACTAGAACTAGACCGGTCGACGCCTCGCGTGGTCAGAGGGCTGGCTTATTTCTTATATGTAAATAGTGTAAATTTAATTTAATTCTTAACCATAGGAATGATTTAAATGCCATACAGTAAAAACTAACCACATTGTATGAGAAAAATATATTTTTCCCCCTCCAATATACAGGATCTCACTGTGTAACATAACTGTCTACAACAATTTTAACATTGTTTTTCATCCAATATTTCATGGCCTCGTATTTTTTAGCTCGAGCACGGTATTATGCGTCAAGAGCGTTCGAATCGTGTCAACAACGTACTCCTACAGAATTATTCCGTGGTACTTCGTTTCGATGCGGCGTGCGATATTTTATCGCTTCTTTAGTGTAGCTATCTAGCAAGAACATTATTTACCCCCCAAATATCGTACAAATATCGAAATAAATAGACTGTAGCATTAGTCTGGTCCCAGCGCAACTGCTACACTAGAAGTTTTCAGTAGCAGCTCGGAGTCTGGATGTGTGCCCGGTTAGTGGCTATAGGCTCGCCCCTTATACAATGGGACCTAGACATACCTGCTAAGTGTGGATGTACATTATGACCTAACCTAACCCTTTGAGGAATACAGGCGTCATGGTATGTACGGTAAATAGACGCGTATCGCAGTCTCCAGGTACAAAGCCGACGAATGATAAATCACTATGAACATAACATAACATACCATCACGCCTGTATTGCCCGAAGGGTTAGGCAGAAGTGTATTGGTACACCCACATTTCGCCGGTATGTTTAGGTCCCATGTAATAGGGGACGAGCCTATTGCCAGTAACTGGGCGTAAATCCAGACTCCGAGCTGCTACTGGGAATTTCATAGAAAAACCCAATAACACTTGCTCGACCCGGGGATCGAACCCAGGACTTCTAGCCTAGCAGTCGCACTTAGGACCACTAGATTAAAGAGGCAGTCCCTATGAGTCACTATGAGTCACTATAAGAGTGATATTAATTGAAAGCCAACCCAAAAAAGCACAAAATAATTTGGTAATTATTATGAGCTGTCGTTTAAATACATAGCCTAACACACATATAGGAAGTCCGTTTTGCAATATAACCAAAGTAACTTCAAGAGAGCTCAAGCGATAAAAACATCACAAACTTAGTCAAGATCTTATCACAAGACTTGGACAAACAACATAAAATAAATGTATAAACACAAACAACTACACGATTGTGTACTTTGGACATAAAAGTATTGACGACACAATAAAGACAATGCCGGTAGATTGTTCAACTTCAAAGATGGTTAAAATATCTATCTTTATCAAAAAACATTATAACCGACCTTTTTTTCATAGGATACAACGACTCACTAACTTTTTTTTTGTAGTCATCATCAACCCATTACGTTGTCCCACTGCTGGGCACGGGTCTCCTCTCAAAACGAGAGGGATTAGGCTATAGTCCACCACGCTAGCCTACTGTGGGATGGCAAACTTCACACGCCGTCAAGAAAATCTATCAGGCATGCAGGTTTCCTCACCATGTTTTCCTTCACCGTTAAAGCGCGTGATAATTAATTACTAATACGCACATGACTTCGAAAAGACAGAGGTGCGTCCCTTGGAATCGAACTCGAGACCTTTGACTTGGCAGTCCAATGGTCATATCACTAGGCTGATAATCCAATGGCTGATAGACCAATAATCATGGCCTCGTTTTATTATTCTTTTTAATTCTAACTACTTATAACTGCATGATGTTGGTACTGTGAATGTTGTGTATACGTATAAGTGGCATACACGTCAGATAAGAAGAAATAGAAATTAGACACTACAAACATTACATTACATATACACTTAGAGACCAAAACGAATAACATAGTTGTAGATTAAAAAAGAAACATTCAGAAAGAAATACTAAAAGATCATGTACTGCTGACCAAATATTTTTTATAATGCGAGATGTATAATTAAATGTGTTTGGCGTACCTATTAAAATTTAAAGAAAATGGGCGCAGACCACTAAGTTTAACTACCCTTAAACATGTATGTAGTACCTATGCAATGAATCTTTTAAATTTGATTCTACATACAGATACGAAGATAAATATTTGCAGCAGCTCGTCAGTTATACGTAGATGATATATATTAAACAACGAAATGATTAAAAAAGTCATGGTTGAGCTACACGATGACTGATGCTTGTGTTCAATCAGTTTGGACAGTTCAACTCACAGCTAATTTGGCCGTTGTGAAAGCTGATAACGCTGGTTCAGATTTGGTTTTACATTGTAAAACTCGCATATAGAACACAACTTCCGTCTGTACTTTAAAAGATACAATTATTGTCTAAGTTTGTTTCTGAGGTGTTCAGTAGAAAATGCCAGTGTCATCTATTAAAGAAACACCTTATACAGATAAAATAGGGGGACACAAGCACCCCTTGTTTTTCCAGTAGAGTAAATTGCAGGCAATTTATAACGGTGTTCTATTTTTCTTTCTAAACAGGAAACGTAGTTGTATGCCATAACAAGAAAGTTAGGACTTAATACGATTTTTAAAAAACAGACTGGTTCTTTAATAGATTTTATCATAGATGAACATTATAACACTTTGCTTGACTCGGGAATAGTCTTCGTGCTTGCGTCCTTGCGACCACTAGACCAATGAGGCAATAAAATTATCATCTATGAACTTCGATGACAATCACTTATTTCCTAGTAACTAGGTCCTTTAAAAACTTTTTTATTAGTCAATGTTTTAAATTTTTGCCTAGTATTAGTGTCAGCATATCCTACTGAGTACCACTGAGAAGAAACGCCGAAACAAACTAGGATAACCATGATCTCGTTTTAAAGTCCAAACAAAATAGTATCAAAATATATGTGACCCAGTGCAGGGCAATGTCTCAAATGGCCTTAGGAAGAAAGAGCCCAACTTTCGATGGCACGCATGCATTAGTAGGGAGCTAAAGATATATATATATTAAAATATTCCTATTGATATATTTACTAAATTACAAAATACTTAGGGCTTAGTTGGACATACTTCTTATAAAAACCGGCCAAGTGCGAGTCGGACTCACGCAAGGAGGGTTCCGTGCCATTACTATTTATGATTTATTAAAAAAAACTACTTACTAGATCTCTTTCAAACCAATTTTCTTTGAAAGTTTACATAGTATTGTACATCATATATTTTTTTAAGTTTTATCATTCTCTTATTTTAGAAGTTACAGGGTGACACACAAATTACGACTTTGGAAGTGTCCCTGGCGCAAACTATTCAGTTTAGAAAAAAATGATATTAGAAACCTCCATATCATTTTTGAAGACCTATCCATAGATATCTCACACGTATGGGTTTGATGAAAAAAAAATTTTGAGTTTCAGTTTTAATTATGGGGAACCCCCAACATTTTTTGTTTTTTTCTATCTTTGTGTAAAAATCTTAATACGGTTCACAGAATACATCTACTTACCAAGTTTCAACAGCATAGCTCCTATAGTTTAAGAGAAAAAATTCTGTTACATACGGACGGACAGACAGACATGACGAATCTATAAGGGTTCCGTTTTTTGCCATTTGGCTACGGAACCCTAAAAAGGAAATTGAAAAAGATTGAGATATTCCCAAAATCTCATATCAAACTTTTGAATAAAGCTAATCAGCATTCTTTGTATTTTATTTGTACACAATTCGCAAATTAAAAATTAAACTTGGAATCATAGACGAATAATTCAACAACAGTAAACAAACAGATACCAAATTGTTTCTCAAAGTTGCTACTCAGTTGTTTAATCAGATATTTTTAACTCGGTACAACACTTCAGGCAAACGTATGCAATAATACAAAGTTGTCAAATAAAAAGGAACAACAACGCTGCAAGTTTGCCGGAATCTGTTATTAAATTTCTTGATGAAGTATTTTTTATTGGCGAGATAAATAATTAAACGTGTTTGGTGTACCTATTTTTTTTTTTAAATGGGCATAGGCCACTAAGTTAAGCTACCCTTAAACATGTATGTAGTACCTATGCAATTAATCTTTTAAATTTGATTCTACATAATACGAAGATAAATATTTGTAGCAGCTCGTTAGTTATACGTAGATAATATATATTAAACAACGAAATGATTAAAAAAGTCATGGTCGAGCTACACGATGACTGATGCTTGTGTTCAATCAGTTTGGACAGTTCAACTCACAGCTAATTTGGCCGTTGTGAAAGCTGATAACGCTTGTTCAGATTTGGTTTTACATTGTAAAACTCGCATATTTGAGAACACAACTTCCGTCTGTACTTTAAAAGATACAATTATTGTCTAAGTTTGTTTCTGAGGTCTTCAGTAGGAAATGCCAGTGCCATCTATTGAAGAAACACCTTATACAGATAAAATAGGGTGACACAAGCACCCCTTGTTTTTCCAGTAGAGTAAATTGCAGGCAATTTATAACGGTGTTCTATTTTTCTTTCTAAATAAGAAACGTAGTTGTATGCCATAACAAGAAAGTTAGAATTTAATACGATTTTTGAAAAACAGACTGGTTCTTTATTAGATTTTATCATAGATGAACATTATAACACTTTGCTTGACTCGGGAATAGTCTTCGTGCTTGCGTCCTTGCGACCACTAGACCAATGAGGCAATAAAATTATCATCTATGAACTTAGATGACAATCACTTATTTCCTAGTAACTAGGTCCTTTAAAAACTTTTTTATTAGTCAATGTTTTAAATTTTTGCCTAGTATTAGTGTCAGCATATCCTACTGAGTACCACTGAGAAGAAACGCCGAAACAAACTAGGATAACCATGATCTCGTTTTAAAGTCCAAACAAAATAGTATCAAAATATATCAGTGCCTCCAGTGAAAAGAGGCATAAGTCGAGTTATGCCCTTTTGTTTTTATTGCACCATTGTAATCTCCGTGTTCTGTTACACAACATATCAAAAGGACATAACTCTAGCTCAATCGTAACCTGGTTTTTTGAATTGCATCAAGGACATAACTCGCCGTTTTTTAAGGCATATCCACTGATATCAAGTAAATTTCACAGCTAAAAAGATACAACTGCAATTAATCCGAAAACACAAACCAACAAAAAGACGTAATGTCAGTTAATTGAACTACTAACATGAAAGAAAAGACACAAACCATTTTGTTCCGAAGCGATTTAAATGTAGAAAGAAATAAATGCAGATAATACCTTTAAGTGAGCATGTGTATAAGGGAACAACTCGATTTGTATCGTTTGATTTGCGTAATTTCAAATGTTTATCCCCACTTAGCGCTATCGCTATTGGTGGATTGGCACGTGTATAATGAATAAGTCGTTTCATTCTTTATTTTATAATTTCTATTTTGTTTATTTTTCTTTTTAAAGTAAATACTGTTTCGTGTGTTTGTTTTAAATAATATATAATATATTGCAGTCAAAACTCTAGCAAAATTAGTTAAAAGTAGTTTTAACCGTATGATTTAGACAATAATACTTTTGAATAAATAACAGTCAAAGATAGTTTTGCCCAATGGACCTGGTTAAAAGTACTTTTGACTAACTAAATCCGTCAAAAGTGGTTTTGGTTCTGTGGTCACAGTTCTAACCTAACCTAACCGATATGTGTATTTAGAATTTCGCCGCGAATTTTTTGCTTCTATAATGGAAATAAATGAATTGACTGCAACATATACAAACATTTAAAAGTCATTTCATATTTTTGAGCTAAAATTTAATTAAAGCCAATTATTAAGACTTGTAACTGTTTAATGCAGTTTTGTTGTTGTACTCGACGCTAGTAGCCGTGGTAAGTTCAGTCAAAAGCGTAGTGTGATTTGTGTGTTTCCTTCAAAACTAGGGAAAAATGACACGCAGTCAAAAATTACTGAATTTGTGTTAAAACCGGCTAGAATTGTAACTACCTATTTTATTTATGTAATTACTTTGACTTTGATTTTTACTAAGACATGCTCTTAATACATCAACTTTGGTAGAAATAGGTATACCAGGCCACTCAGAAAGTTTTGTGACAAAAAGTTTATTTTGGAAACTTCGATTACTATTTAAAGTAAAAATACCACTGTTCGATTTCCAAATTTCCCTCCGCATTTTTTTGAGAGCCAATTCAAAATGGATCTGCATCGAGAACAATATCGTTCAATGATTTCAAATGTGGCTTAAAACCTCATGAGTAATTTGATCGACTTTAAATTGCTTTTATGGATGAAGGACCTTCAAAAGCAACCATCTACCGCTGGTATAGCGGTCGTCTTACTTTGGCGAATGCACAAAGGAGTGGTCGTCCTACGACGGCTGTCACCGAAGAAAGTGTGTTGGCAGTAAAAAAAATAATTCAAGAAAAGTGACGAATTACGTACGAAGAGATTCAGCATACACTGCTGATTGGTTCAGGAAGTGTTCACAAGATTTTGCACGAGCACCTACGCGTAAGGAGGACAGTTCCCCGCTGGGTAACGCACAACCTCACCGAAGCTCAGAAGCAGGCCCATGTGGATTGGTGCCATGTTATGATACAAAAATTTGATGCAGGCTCGTCACGGCGCGTTTACGACATTGTGACAAGTGACGAATCCTGTATTTATCAATACGATCCAGAAACAAAGCGTCTGTCGAAAGTTTGACTGTTTCAAAATGAACCAACGCCTACGAAAGTGAAGCGATCGAGGAGCGCAGGAAAAGTTTTGTTCGCTAGTTTCTTCACTTTGATGGGGTACCTAGTTTCAATTCCACTTCGAGACCAAAGCAGCATCAACGCCGAATGGTATAGCACAAAATGCCTGCCAGAAGTTTTTTCTGTAATGAGCAACAAGCGCCCGAACACGGGCTCGTTCTTCACCACGACAACGCGCCCGCGCACTCAAAGCGAGGGACTTCCTGGACTCCACACCGGTCAGAGTATTGATACACCCTCCTTACAGTCCTGATTTGGCTCCGTGTGACTTCTTTTTATTCCCTAAAATTAAAAATCAGCTCAAAGGGATACAGTTTTCATCGCCGGAAGACGCGCTAGCAGCGTTTGAGAAGGCCGTGGAAGAGGTGTCTGCGGAGGATTGTAATTTTTTTTTAAATTAGTTCAGACACATGAAACTTTCTATAGAGGCTGGTGGAGAGTTCCTTGAAAAGATTTAATAAAAAAAAAACATAGAAGTTAGTTTTTTAGTTTCTCAAAACTTTCTGAGTGTCCCACGTATTTTATATGTATCCTGTATTCAGACACTTGCGGCGGCCAAAATAAAAAATAATTTGTAAGTAAGTGCTGTAAATTCATTTTTTTTACGTTGATTCCTCGTTTTTTAGGTTGATTATTTCAATAAATAGAAGTATTTAATAGTCTATTTATTTTATTATAATATTAGATAAGTTTATCATGTATGTTTGTTATTGATAGCAGAAAGACATTACGTCGTATAATCGTCTTAAAAATTGATAAAATAAGGGAATAAGTCGTAATATTCCTTTAGAAACGAGCAAAATTACAAGAACAAATGACGTTATACCATTAATGCTTCGTTAATAAGGGCACAACTCAACAAAAAGTAAAAAAAAATATAGAAGGAGTGGTTGAATGGGTAAGTTATTTACGTTAAATAAAAGAACTATTTATTATCTAGAATGTGCAATAAAAAAAATATAATAATTTAATCCCGAAATACTAAAAAACATCAAAAGTATGGTTTTTTGGCTCTCCTGAAAAGTGCCCATTTTGAGTTGTGCCCTTTTTCACTGGAGACACTGATTATGTGACCCAGTGCAGGGCATTGTCTCAAATGGCCTTAGGAAGAAAGAGCCCAACTTTCGATGGCACGCATGCATTAGTAGGGAGCTAAAGATATATATATATATTAAAATATTCCTATTGATATATTTACTAAATTACAAAATACTTAGGGCTTAGTTGGACATACTTCTTATAAAAACCGGCCAAGTGCGAGTCGGACTCACACAAGGAGGGTTCCGTGCCATTACTATTTATGACTTATTAAAAAAAACTACTTACTAGATCTCTTTCAAACCAATTTTCTTTGAAAGTTTACATAGTATTGTACATCATATATTTTTTTTAGTTTTATCATTCTCTTATTTTAGAAGTTACAGGGTGACACACAAATTACCACTTTGGAAGTGTCCCTGGCGCAAACTATTCAGTTTAGAAAAAAATGATATTAGAAACCTCAATATCATTTTTGAAGACCTATCCATAGATATCTTACACGTATGGGTTTGATGAAAAAAAATGTTGAGTTTCAGTTTTAATTATGGGGAACCCCCAACATTTTTTGTTTTTTTCTATCTTTGTGTAAAAATCTTAATGCGATTCACAGAATACATCTTACCAAGTTTCAACAGCATAGCTCCTATAGTTTAAGAGAAAAAATTCTGTGACATACGGACGGACAGACAGACATGATGAATCTATAAGGGTTCCGTTTTTTGCCATTTGGCTACGGAACCCTAAAAAGGAAATTGAGAAAGATTGAGATATTCCCAAAATCTCATATCAAACTTTTGAATAAAGCTTATCAGCATTCTTTGTATTTTATTTGTACACAATTCGCAAATTAAAAATTAAACTTGGAATCATAGACGAATAATTCAACAACAGTAAACAAACAGATACCAAATTGTTTCTCAAAGTTGCTACTCAGTTGTTTAATCAGATATTTTTAACTCGGTACAACACTTCAGGCAAACGTATGCAATAATACAAAGTTGTCAAATAAAAAGGAACAACAGTGCTGCAAGTTTGCTGGAATCTGTTATTAAATTTCTTGATGAAGTATTTTTTATTGGCGAGAATACTTTCTGTATTGTTTGACGCTGAGGCAAGGGCAGCCATCTTTCTGATGGTTATATTGTATCTTTAACAGAAAGGTTGTACATAATCAACATATTATGTTCCCACTGCTGGGACAAAAGTGTTCTCTTGGTGTGAGGGATTAGGCCGTAATCCACCACGCGGGCCCAGTGCGGGTCGGTAGATGTCATATGTCTTAGATTTATTGGTTCTAGAACATGCCGGTTGCCTCACGATGTTTTTTTACTTTTTTTTTTACTACAATTCGTAAGTCGCCGCCGTTACCGCTTGGCCACCACCGCCCCCATAGACCCCTGAGGCCCGAATGGTCAATTAATACATATTACCAACCCCTATCCCAAAATATTTCCTTCTATTTTTCTGTGAGACCAATATTTTAGTTCTATTTCTTTTCTATTCACATTACAGTTCATTATTTTTGAAAAAAAATAGGTTATCAATCGTGTATCTATATTTGAAATGTTTGTGTGTTGTATATTTCGACGTATGTCTTTATTTGTTAACCGATCATGACGAATTTTAACATCTTACATGATTATGAAGTGTAATAAAGATTATTAAGTTATCTTAGTGAAGAAAAAATAACCAGAAGACGCAGGTTGTCTTTTGGTTAGGTACACCAGATATTATGACTGCTAAGCCACGGTAAGTCTCACCCGCCAGATCGAAATTTGCCTTCACATTTTTTTATTTACATTTTTGAGGTGACTTTGGTAGAGGTGCAATAAAGATATTGAGTATTTATACTACGGGTTATATCTATTTAATATTATATTTTCTTAATTCTTAACTAATACTTGGACTATCACATCTCAACGCAACATCAGTATGAATGAAAATAGAAAGGTTTAGAAGGGAAAAGGGTAGGCTACTGCCCGGTAGTGACACACACATTGGAGAACAAGGATTTAGGTTGAAGGTGCAAACATTATTACTTACGTCATAATCACTTGTTTTTGCCTCTACACTCACGTTGCCAAAACAACAGCAAACAAGTTATCGAAACAATCACGAAACATGTTCTAAGAAACACATACTCGTACAATTCTTTTATAGCAACACAAACAATTCTAATCTCTCGCCAACAATATACGTGAATCAAACAAAATGTTTTGAAACAAAGTTGGTAACTTTAAATTATTTAACCATTCATAATTTATACTTGTCGGAGTTCGCTTAAGTTGTAAGCAAGGAGTTGGACATTATTTCTACTTTGTTCTGAAACAATTATGCGTGTGAAACAAATATGCTGATATGTGGATTATTTAATTAAAACATGGTTGTATTCCAAGCTTCACATACAAACATACGGGCTGCTTGATTATGGTAAGCGGCAACCACAGCCTATAAACATCAGCGACACTAGTAGTAACACTAAGTTGTTAAGTCTTATAATTTTATTATTCTATGACCACCTATTTCACTGGCTACCGAACCCGTTAATGTTTGTATAAGAAATTCATTTTGATACTTAAAAAACTTCCAAATATAATTTCGGTCCAGTTTTGCTATCATAAATGTTGCAATGTCACCTTTGTAGATTCAAAAAGATCGAAACATATTTCATACTAAGTTATATTATTGGTGTTACATAAATATCTTTGGGTACTTAAAACTGAGCCTTTTACTAGCAATGCAATATTAAAGGGGATTACATATAAATAAAAGTACCAAGATACAGTAGATCCCGAGATTACCCCCTACAATGTCACAAACTCACAAACTTCACCTCTTTATAATATTAGTTTAGATTATATTTTCATTTCCATATACTTATTACATACTAATTCAACTTCTGATCTCAATAAAATCTTACACGTCGGCGTTAGACGTTATTTTGTAGTTTATTTTTTTATTTTTTTTAATAAGTACAGACTGTAAAAAGAAAGCTCTCCATATTTTCCTTTCATCCCACAAGTTAAAACTCTAACAGAAATAAGCACTTCTTTTAATTTCCTAACTAACTCCTATGTTAACTTAGGAAACGGATCGGCGGGGAAATTGAATTTTACTTCTTTTCCTTCTGATTTTATGAACTCAGTCGAGGTGGCTTGAATGAAAGAAAAATACCCCTGTAAAAGCTTGGGGAAATCTACCACAGTGGTGTTGAAAGGCGATGGGGAACTGTAATAATAATGAGTTGTTACGATAGTTTGAACTATGGGGCATACTAACTAGTGCGTCTATAATACATGCTCAACGTTGATTGATCATTGATCCATATTTATTTCTGTTTTGAGCTTTCGAGGTGTTTATGAGCGTAAATTATATAAATAAGTATAGCATATTAATCGACTTAAATTAATGTATTTTCTTTAATATTGCATGCAGAGTTTACCTTTAAGTGATTGTTACACTTTCATATGCTTTCTAACATGCTACCTTTGTCACAACACTAGTGTAAGCAATTGTTGGTGAACCAATTTAAATAAATAAATACATTCTAGATTCCTGGCAGTAGTAATCGCCACAGTAAAAGGAATCTATTATTATATTATTATATATTATACTATAAATGATATTATTATATATTATATTAATCTCAAAGCCTTTCTATTGGAAAAATGATTTTATTCTGTGACTAAATTATAAGCAACTAAGTATTTGCTTAATTTGAATTGTTTGGTGCTGTCGTAGGTGAAGTATTATAATTAATTAATGATTGTTTAAATAAATTATTAAGTACACTAAATGGTTTCTCACATAAAACAATGTTATCGATTATAATGAATTCATTAGCTGTATAATAAAATAAATATGCATATTATTTTAATTAGAATTGTTGATTATTGTTAATTTAATGTAGATTACGCATGACTCTTGGAATAATTAATATATAATTTATATAAGACGACATTTTGTATTTGATTTTGTATTGTCTTTTGAAATAAAATAATTAATTTAATTTGTTAATATGATATATATGGCTAGTGAATGTTTTTAAAATGTATGTGTACCACTTTCAAACATAATCAAAGTATTGTTAATGAAATAAATAAATTAAATGAAAATGAGTACACAATCATTACAATTGAGATTCTTCGTCTACGAAATAAGGGGCCTTGAATGTTTTTGATATTTTAGTAAGATTACTCTTGAATTTGCAATCAATATAAGCCGGAATCCTATACGGCATTGACTTAACATGATGATTGAGCTTGGGTCGATCCGTTTATGCATGTCATATTCATTTAAGGTTGTGGAATTTGCGCATTAAGATGTTTCATCAAACGTACTCGTAGATCACCACCATCCTTATTCTTATGTACAACATCATCATCTCATTAAATTGTCCCAATGCTGGGCAAAGGTCTCCTCTCTGAATGAGAGAGATTAGGCTACAGTCCACCACGCTCTGAAGTATTACTCATGCTATTTTTACTATATTATTTTATTGCTATTATTATATGTAATGATATTTTTTTTATCTATAAAAAACGAATCCGAAACTAGTTTTTACAACCAAAAGGGCGTAAAACACGTTCAATCCAAACATTCATAATACTCCCCTCCCTAATAAAAAGTTCGTATAAAATGCCCTTTGTGAAAAGTACTATAGAGTACATCAGTTATCTCAACATGCGTCATCAAAAACTTAATAAAAACGACTATATGGCTCATCAGACTTTACGTTGCAATTTAACTCAGAAACCTTATAAAAATATTACATTCAAACTTGGGAAAATGTAGTCATTTCCTCACCTTTAGGATAAATGTTCAAAAATATCGCAGATAAAGGCACTTTTATCCCCGATAGTCCGCGACGCAGGATTTAAAAATAGATGCATTTGTGTACTTGGATGCAGATTTCTTGGGAACACTAATGTATGTATGTATGTATGTATCTTTATTAAACTTTAAAAAAAAAACATTTAGTCCTTATCTTAACTAACCTTAACTTGAAGAATTTTTAACTAACCTTATGTAAAATCTAAATAATTTATTAATATTTTGGGAATGAGTAACATAGATGAACATTCTATTTTCATTTTATTTTATTATATTAGTATCGATGTATATAATTTATACACACGTAGTCATATGAAATAGGTATTCATATAGGTAGCTTTTATGGCTCATCAAAGTTTATACATCGAATTAACTCAGTGGAACGTAAAAAATCATAAAAGGTTATGTTTAGTATGTGAGGTATGTACTTGTAGCGCATATTTTGAGTTTAATCGTGCCATAAAGTTACTTTCATTAAATTTTGTATGATATGAGTCCAAGAGGGTAAGCACAGCTTATGTTAATCAACGGGTATCTACATATGCCTGCCCGTTCTTCGTAAAAATTAAAGGGACTATGAAAAACAATTACTGCTAATGTGTCTTTACGTCATTTCACTTTTATAGTAAATAATACGTATGAGTTTTATTAGAACTCCCGCAGTCTATGCTCTTTTATCCGCTAAAGGTGCACCGATTTTTGCGAATAAAAGTAGACTGAGCGCGTAATGTAATGTTAATAGATACGAACAACTGCGTGTTGCCTGCGGTGTCCCACGTATTAATTTAGAGATGTTTACATAAATACAAAATCATATTGATCAGCAGGCAAAAATGGAAGAAGGTCGTAGAACTATTTTTACCGATTTCAAAAAGGAGGACGTTGAAAACTGAGGAGGCTTATTTTAATTAATTTGAGTGGTTCTTTTGTTTTCACCACCGACTTCCGAAACTGTTTCAGACACAGTTTTTTTTTAAGGCGGTTTTAGTTTTTTGTTAAAAGTTATTTTATTATAATTATTTTATATGACCAATCAATAATCAATTAATATTCTATTTATTACAGATATTAGATATATACTCGTTAACCACATAAGCGAAGCTGCGGCCAAAATCTAGTATTACAATAAAATTTAATTTATTTCCCAATGCATGAAGTTTCATATTTTATAACTTTACTGCTATCATCGCTTCATCCTTGCTACGACTTTTCATCCCTTCATCCCTTAATATTTCATATGAGCTGTCAAAATTGGCCTATCAAAAACGTAATAAAACCTTATTCGTAGGACCTACTTTATGTTTGTAAATACGTTTATTAAGAGTTTATGGAATGTAACTCTAAATGTAAAGTTATATTAGGTCTATTTTTTTTTACATCCAATAAAAAAAAATATCAACATTTTATTTTTATTATCAAACATAAACAATTAAAACTGGCAGAAATAATATTTAGCAATATTTCAAACATTTAGGTAGGATAACTTAGTAAGGTCATTTTTTTTCAGACAGTCCAAGTTAAATGTAAAAGAGGTATAATTTCACAATTAACGTTTAAGTTTGAATAAAATTACGCAATTTTATTCTTAAAATATATTCAAGTTAATTTGTGAAATTAGGATCTTAATGGAACAAGAGAGAAAGAATAATATTGTAGCTTATTAAGCCTGCTTACCTAAGAATTATTACCAGAAAAACAAAAAAATAATACAAAAGAGTTATACCACTCAATCTGCTCGATTTCAATTCAGTTGAATGAATGCAGTGAAACCAACTATTAAGGTCTCAGCACATAGATGCTTGCGGTACCTTTAATATGGTTCAATCTCACCTCTGAACAAATAAAGCGATGGGGCTCGCCACACCAATTCAAACTGCCTTTGAGTTGTGTGAAAATGAAAATCTCATACATAATTATGTGTGCGTATGATATAAATGAAATGAAAATGTACTAGGATTCCCCGTGTCTAGTCTCTTCCATTCCGATTAAGAACGATGTAAGTAAATATTTGCCATATTAACTATGCACATGCGGTTCGACTGAAAAATAGACTATCTTGATTAAAAATATCAACGCCAACCTGCACTTGCTTTTATACCAACAGATTATAAAAAGATAATTGACTGCCCAGCCGGCCCTGACTGACCTGCCCAGTACATATTCTTTTAACTATAAATTACATGTATGTCTTGAAACCAAATTCAAAACCTATGTCACCATCATCAGCTTATACTAGTCCACTATACTATACTATATAGTATACAAGTTCAAAACCTATGTGCTAAATATCAACTTCAAATTCAACTCTAATTGATCCGTCTGAGACCCTACACGTGATTTTACGTGTGTATTTAACCCTCCACTGCTCACTTTCAATTAAATTGCTTTCATTGCACTAAAACCAATTAATTGTCTTAGCAATCAAATGAGAGAGTAGCGGGACACATAATAGACCGTCGCAATCTTGCTGGATGTACATTTTATTGCATCGATTGAACGTAATGCAGTGAATGGCGCTTAAATTGCTCTTAAGTGTGTTCATGATTTTATGTTCTTGAATGATTTTGTTTGAAGATTTAGTAATTACTTCTTAGTAGTTTTAAGAACTCCTTGATTCCAAACGTAAATATAATTTTGAAATTATTTAATTGTTGTAAGAGCTTCAAAGTTTTTTTAATCATAATAATAATGTAATTACACTGATTTGCAGGTTAAGCTGAGCTTAGCAAAAATGCTGACAACCAGTCTGTTTTAGAATTGCCCATAATTATATTGGGTCATGAGGTCGTACGGCCTATGGCGTAAATAATATTTAGTCATATGTAGCAAGAATGGAAGATGACCCCAATATAGTTGGAAAAAGTCTTTGAAAATGATCTTATTTAATTTAATTATTTCATTTTATAACATTAATGTTCCCGTAAATATCCTGATGCATTCTATTTGATATATAAACAAACAATTACGTACATACTTTAAACAATTCAAATTTATCAAAGCTTAGAATAACACAAATAAAAAAAACGAACCCAATTTCACCTTTCTCACACATTTCTTTTAACTCATTCCAATTCATTGGTTCCAATATGCTCCACTACTAAATAAACAAAAACAATCTACAATTTCTACTAGTAAAAATATAAATCATATTTTTCTCTTTTCAGGTAAGCATTGACTTTCAGAAAAAATCCTGTAACTCATTTAGGTGAGTTAACTTCATTATTTTCAAGGTAAATCTAATTTGTGATATAGATCGTATCGGGGACTCGGCAAATCGTAAGGTGTATCTTTGTAACTCGATAAAAAACGGCGAAGGGTATCGTACGTCCTTCGAAATTTGATAACGCGTATCTTGGGTACAATTATTGTGTTATGACGGCATTTTCTACCCATATGTCGCGTTCGGAGGGTTATTTTTTGGATGTAAAGATATATTGCGCTGAAATGGGCTGCTGATCTTATATTTTCAATATGACTGGTGTTTTGTAGTTATTATTCTGCCTGACATGTAATATTGTGTTAGTTTTCAACATAATTATAGTTACCTTTTCAGTTTCGAGAAAATAAAATATTTTATAAATATATTTAAAGAGTTTAGGTATTTTTAACATATCAAATTACTCAGTAACACTTAGATAGTCATATAAAAAACATAGGAATATTCTGTTTTGGTCACAACGCACCTCTAAAGGTGGTATGATTATAGGCATTTAAACCCTATTTAACTCAGTACATACGCTACACAATACTGTAAAAATACGCATAAAAATAATCAAGTTTACTAAAACGTTACACATACCCTCAAAGGAATATAAACAAAGCATTCTCATATACTCCGATCAACATCGAAAGAAGAGCCTATAATTTTTGGGTACAAACACGACACGCCCCTTATTCAACCGTAAATAAATCTAACCACAGCTCACCGATTTCCCGACAAAAAAGAAGATAAAAAAACGATTAAAAAAAGTCGCATCAGCTATGTACGGCCGCGTGAAATCTGTCAGTCGCATAAAGTCGTGTTTTCGCGTTCGGAATTTCGTCTGCGGGTAGGATATCTCTCACCGATTGACATGTAGGCACCACAGGCGGACCTTGATGTTACCAACGAATTCTAGCATTTAAAAAATACAAATTCTTTTTCGTGTAACTGTACCTACATATCTAAACAAAGTGGCTTTTATTTTATTGGACAACTGACACCGTAAAACGAGTATTTGCCGATATTTTCATCCTGTAAAAGGTGTTTCGATCTACAAACTACAAATATACCGTTTTGGATTTTTGCACACGAAAAATTTCCTTTTTAAAAAACTGTGTAGACCATTTACGTAGATTTTGATCTGAATTTTGTTTGTATACATGTGGGTTACCAAACACTGTTGGGAAAATAATGGTGCATGCTAGAAGGATGCCACACTGGCGATTTTAATAATCACCATTTCACATGTGATAATTTACACGTTAACTTTTCGAAAAAGCATTGAATTGGTTTTCAAGATCTTTAAAAGTACCCATATTATACTATACCCACTATCATAAAGATACATCCTAATTAATTTTTTGGTCAGCACAGCCAAGATGAGCACTGTGTTACTATATTTAGAAATGATTTTTAAATTGTGTTTTTATTATTTATTAACAGTGTGCTACAATCCGATAATTAATACCTATTTTATTAACTCTGCAACAAATAAAAAAAACGCATTTTATCTTCTACATTTACTTCTTATATTCCTCAAAACAGTAACACAGTCTTTTGACAAGAATTTTGTCAGTATACCTCCATTTCTTGTTTAAGTTAACTATTACCTGGTTTAATTTTTACTTTTATGTGTACTAATAGCGCACGTGTGCCTAACTTCTTCTAAGTTTCTAATCTATTGTTTTGATAGCTCTAGTTTAGTTTTGTCTTGAATTTGTATGTTGTACAATGTAACTTAGGATGAAATAAAACCTATTCTATTCTATCTATCAAACAATTCAAAAAACGACGCTATCAAAATTGGATAACTCTATAAGAATCTTGAAGCTTTACGATTTCTCTTTCAACACATTATTTTCCCTCTCGGTCGGAGCGTCGTGCTCAGGCTCACAGTCCGGTCACGTTACTACGCTTGTGACAGCGCGACCGCTTACCGGCGACCGTGATGTCGGATTATGTCTGACAGTGAGTGCGCTGCTTTATGTGAGCTTACCCTTAAAGTGTACGACATTGGAGTTCTATTTTTGATATTTAGATATTTGTTGAATATTTTTTGAACGTAGAATGTGAAACGCAGTCGATTTCGAGTTGATGGAACGATTCGATCTTCAAACTTATTAAAAAGTATTTTACTAAAATTGTAAGTATCGTCAAAGATAAGAAATGAGTCCAAATATTGGAAGAAGAGAGATAAATTAATTAATGGGTTTAATAGTTTTATTTATTATGATTGCGATTGTATTTCTATGTATAAAACACAAAATAACAAATGATAAATTCTAAAAACGAAACATAACTACACTTGCGTTTACTTACGAAGGAGCGGAGCCTTCTAAATTCTCAATTATAATATTTTTCCTATAAATTTTTCAACGGCCCATTTTATGAGCCGTTTTCCGATGCAATTTGTATCGATAGCACCTTTTTACTCAATTTATGTATTAAAGGGGCCCCATCTGTTTTCAGAACATGCCCATATAAAATTTCCCATAATTTCCCTAACAATATAATTAGGTTATCGTCCTTAACCCGACGATCAATCGTAAAAAAATGCAATCAGAAAGCTGAATCGTAAATAAAAAAATAAAAACAAATTGCTGGGAAGAGTCGATAAATTATATCGAGAATCGTCGTTTAGTGATGGTCTATAAACATCGACGTTTAAGTGCCGGGTACACGCTATAAATTCACGCTTACTGCAATAGGGGGTCGGCAGATTTAAATTTGATGACGATTGGCAAGTGGTGGAATTTATGAAGGTATTACGGTAGTCTTGTTTATGGAAGCTGGGGAAATATTACCCAACATTTTTTAAACAGATTTTGGTTTTGATTTTTATCTCGGAGTCGGCATCGCAAATGCCAGCGATATCTTGTTTGCGAAAAAAATAAAACTGACTTGTAAAAGTGTCTTTAAAGGATCTATTTACAGAAATAAATATCATTTATCTTGAGCAAAATGCTGAGGATTTATCTCAGGAAAAACTTATTTGTTTGTTTAAACACTAGGGGAGGCATATTTCCAGCAGTGGACGAGTAGATATAGGTTGATGATGATGAATAAAATTAAGTTGGCCTTTGGAGAACTAAACCAGCGAGCCTATTGTCGGCAGAAAACCGAACTACTATCAAACTGTTACTGAGAATTATTACAATCGAAATACTTATATATAAATAAAATAGCTGTGCCCCGCGATTTCACCCGTGTGGCCCGCTCCTATTGGTCATAGAGTGATATTATATAGCCTAGAACCTTCCTCGATAAATGGACTATCCAACACAAAAAGCATTTTTCAATTCCAATCAGTAGTTCCTGAGATTAGCACGTTCAAAAAAAAACAAACAAACTTTTCAGCTTTATAATATACTAGCTTTCCGCCCAGGGCTTCGCCCACGTGGTTTCTCGGCTTTTCTGCATTTAAAGTTTTGCCCGTTTTGGCAACATTTTTCATTAATGCTCCGCTCCTATTGGTCTTAGCATGATGATAAATAGCCTAAAGCCTTCCTCGATAAATGGGCTATCTAACACTGAAAGAATGAGTGCAAAATAAATGAATATGAATTTTTAAAATCGGGCCCTTGTAGTTCCTGAGATTAGCGCATTCAAACAAACAAACTCTTCAGTTTTATAATATTAGTATAGATTAGTTTAAGATAATTTTACCCAAACTAGGAATCGAACCTTCACGCTTCGCAGCTGCGCTCACTGCCACTAGACTAGTAAGACAATAAAATAAATCTCCATAATATTTCAGTTCAATGGCTTTTACGTGACGTGCGTGCAAATAGATTTATCTGGCGTATCTTCACGCCCGTATTGTTTTATTGAGTGCGCAGGACTCCAAGTATTGGAGATAAGATGGAAAGAACACTGAAGGGATTTGAGAAGATTCCAATCGATTAAACTTTTGGGTTACTTGATAGTTCAATTGCTAGCGGTCGAACAATACTTATACTGCTGTGCTGCGGGTTACGGTCTCGATTCCCGCGTGGTACAAATATGACCAAACAATAGCCTACAGACAGTAGTTCCGAGAGGCGAGGTGTGATGGCCCTAGAATTATAGAGACCAGACCAGATAGGCATCCATGACTCATGCTGTCATTCATTATCATCAGTTATCAGTCAAGGTTGATGTTGGGCGTGGTTTATATTAAAGTTGCTCTGTAAATATTGCTTGCGCGATACAGCATTTGCCTCGACGTAGTTCATGTGTGGCGCGATAGATGGCGTTACTATGTAGATACTTTTTAGGTAGGTAATTCAGTTGTAATGGCCCAATACATCCATGATATAAACTTGCCAATACCAGTATAAGGCAGTTTAAACTTTAATTCGTCACAAATCACAGGGCCATGACTATTGGACAAAGAGAATGCAATTGCAGTTTTTAGTTGGTATGAGTCGATAGACAGACAGAAATCCTGTGCCGCCTCCGCAGGACGATCTATGAAATTTTTCCGTTGTACATAAAAAAGGTTTTACTTGGTCATGGCGAATGTCACGAATCCCATAGTTCTGACTATAGGGCGAGAGTAGGCAATTGTGGTTTTTAGGCAGTTCTAGTTTTGTCCCCAGGTGCAGACAAACTTCAAGGATTTTACGCTAGATGTCCTGGGTTCAATCTACAGGTCGAGCAGTGTTATTGGGTTTTCTATGAAATTCTCAGTAACAACTCGGAGTCTGGATTTGTGCCCGGTTAATGGCAATAGGCTCGCCCCCTGTTACATGGGACCTAAACATACCGACAAAATGTGGGTGTACATAACACCTCTGCCTAACTCTTCGGGGAATACAGATATGTAGAATAATAACTCCACTTTGCACATAACTAAACACGTTTCCACCATCAAAAAAAATATTCCGACACTTTTCCAGTTACCATTACAAGGTAAGGGTACATTCAAGAACAGCAAGCTTAAGGGACATTACTTTGAATACCCTTTACGGCCATTCAGGAGACCGTATATCATAATAAAATATACTACACTAATGACGTAAACGAAAAACACTCAAACCTATCTTTGATGTCTGATATTCGATATTTGGCCCATTCAATAAACCGTAGTAATTATTTTTAGCCGGCAAAAGATATATAAAGACACAAAGCTCTTGAAATAAAGAGGAAAGTTGTGTAATGGATATTGTTGTTATGATTTTTGACATGTATTGATAGGCCCATCTGTTTTGTGGCGAATATTTGGTGACTGTACAAATATATTTATAAGGAGATTGATACGCCTAGAGATTTGATAAAATTATGAAATTGAGGGGAAACAACTTTGACATCCTTATTAGTCTAGAGATTGCTTGTACCGCTGCTGGTTGTGATGTCTATAGTTCGGTTCCCAGGTCCGGAAAATAGCTCACAGGTCGTAAAGAATTATTTAAGTGTTTTTTTTAACACTTCCCCCTAAAAGTAATTAGCTATGTACTCGTATCTAGGGAGACTTTACAAACATATCTACTATCTGTTCATTACACAAATATTTGTCTCTGATGGGAATCGAATTCTTGATTCAATACTCAGCGCAATGAGAGCAAACGTACAGTCAAATAAATAAAAAAAAACCCACATCAATCTGAAAAATATTCTCGTTCATTCATTTATTACAATCAGCAATGTATTTCAAGTATTTCAGACAGGTCTGTTTCATTTTTATTCCAATTTATCTCGCCGGCCATTAACGGTACTTTTTCATGAACGTAATAACTCATTCGCGCCGTGAGAAAAAAAGAAAAGGCAAATTCTTTTTTCAAACTCATGTGCCATTACTTGCTTAGTATTCAACACGCACGGACGTGTGGCCTTGCTGTCACGTGTACCAATAGTTTTATGTATGTGATACTTACTTAGAACTTTTGTAACAAAATACATGCTTGCTTACAAGTTCACGTAGGTTTTTCTATTTCATTTAGGTTTTCTTTGTACATGCTTCCACTTTACGTTACGAATACCTTTCTTTGTAATTTTATTTTCTAACTTTGAGTCTTAATATTTATTATAGCGCGTAGGAATTTTGTATGAAATATATTTTACTCAAAAAGTTATCTGAATCGGTATTCAGGTATGCAGTAATCAAATTATCTAAGTTTCTGTGAAAATATTTTATTAAAAAATCCATTCTTTGTTAGGGATTTTCTTTATTCGGTAATATAAATAATTCAGTACATAAATGCAGCAGGATTTTTAGAATACTTCTTTGTAGTTGAGAAGCTTACAAAGACATTACTAAGACTACTAGAGTATGTGTTTTTGTGTAGTTGAATATTAGCGTGGTTCATTCGCCAGCACATCAGGTATTACAAATCTGTCAAATTTCTCCAAATAATTTTCAACCTTAAAATCGTCCGACATATTTATGTACCCATAAAATCGTGTAAACAATAAACACATAAACTGTTTTTTTTCAAGTATTTTAAATCACCATCCAATTTTTTAAAGTTCCAACAGTCTACAACCGATCGTTCATACAATATTCACTTTGTAAATACTCATTCGTCCTGTCAAAAGCAACGTTTCATTCTGCCAGCATCTGCTTCGATTGTATTCTGTTTGAACTTATCTGTCGTAAAAATGATACGAGTATGTAATGTTTTATGAAGCCCTGTTTAGATGTACTTTATCTGGCATTGTCGTGATTTTGACAGTTCAATTGATGTATACATTAAGAGAAACTCCACATTATAGACAATTCGATAGCATAGTCAGTGAATGCGTCCGGTATACTCAGCCGTATGAGTGCAGTGATAGCCTAGTGACCATTGGACTGCCAAGTGAAGGTCTTGAGTTCGAATCCAAGGCACGCATCTCTTACTTTTCAAAGTCATGTACGTATTCATAATTATTATTTATCACGGTGAAGGAAAACATCGTGAGGAAACCTGCATGCCTGAAAGATTTTCTTGACGGCTTGTGAAGCCTGCTAACCCACAGTTGACTAGCGTGGCGGACTATAGCCTAATCCTTCTAGTTATGAGAGGAGACCCGTGCCCAGCAGTGGGATGATGATGATGATACTGTCCTTTTTAAAAAAAGCTTACTAGCGATTTGGATCGCACGTTACTAGTATTCTTGTTAACCCCTCGTGCTAAGTAAAATGCTTGTATTACGAGTGGGTTCATGTCGGTAGTGCAATGGACGGTTTTCGAACCGGCAACAACGTCATCGCAAGTCCGACGCCCTAGCCATTAGGCTATTGCCGCTTTTAGTTTCTGCCTATCCCTGTAGGAAAAGGCGCGAATGTATAATGTAGTAGGTACCCCACAATAGTTCTTATACCATTCCAATATTACTATATACTATACAAATAACTCTTCAGCAAATTCAAATATAATGCCTTTGTACAACATAAATAATACTGATATACGGTATTCAGTTCACATGACTTGTTATAGTCTAAAACTTTATGCAACTCGTTCTAGCTTCGAGCCAAAGTATATCTGCAAGACGAAATATGAAGTTACAACTTTGATTTGTACTGTCTTGTACCTTGCCAAATATCTATACGATATGTATTTTGGGAATATTACAATCTTGATATCCTTTGTTGTAAAAATTGGATTTTAGATCGTCATAACATAACATCACGCCTTTATTCCCCGAAGGGTTAGGCAGAGGTATACTAATGTACACACACGTTTCGCTGGTATGTTTAGGTTCCATGTAACAGGGACGAGCCTATTGTCATTAACCGGGCACAAATCCAGACTCCAAACTGCAACTGCTACATTTTCATAGTGCTCAACGATGACAATGTAATTAACCGCCTCATTAGTCTAGTGGTCCCAAGCGCGTCTACTAGGCTGAGGTCTTGGGTTCGATTCCCAGGTCGAGCAAAGTGTTATTGGTTATATTATTTTTCTATGAAATTCTCAGTAGCAACTGCAGCTCGTAGTTTGGATATATGCCCAGTGAATGACAATAAGCTCGCTATGTTTAACATATTGGAACCTTAACATACCGGTGAACAGAGGGTGTACATTAAGTACATCTCTGCCTCACCCTTCGGGGAATACAGGCGTGATGGTATGTTAATTACTTAAATAAGTCGTAAGTAATTGAAACGGCAGTCAATATCTGCTTGATCACTACTGTTCAGGTTAGAACGGAAATGAGAAATACAAAGTTTAGTTACAGATGTCTTGTAAAAAAGGTTCTTTCGACCATCCAAACCTCTGCAAAACTTCAATGGAATTCCTAGTCTTCAAAAACTCTTTTTAAAACTATATATTACAACTTTTAACTTATTTTGCGACCGTCTTTTTGGCTCAGAATTGAACCCGGAAGCTATATTCGAAGACAGAAATTGGCGTGCATGCCAACGAGTTTCAAATAGTTCCTGAAAAAACATTCTCATTGAAATGAAGTATCCAGAATTAAATGACCCTTCAGTGTAAGGAACGAATGCTATAAAAAGTACTAAAAGCTGTACTTTATAAGAGGTCTTTACAAATTGGACCTCTAGTACCAGTGTAAGATGAGCTGTCTCTCCGCTGTAGAAGCAGGAGTGTCCGAGTCTAGGTGTTTTGGTGGTAATAATGCTAAGCAATAATTTGGATCGTTCGTCGGATTGTTGGATTCAATTAGGTACGTTTTCTCAGTGTTTTGTTTTAGTATCGCAATTTGTAGAATAGTCTTGTAATGAATATTATTGTCTATGTAGTGGGTTGAATATAAAACGGTATAATTATTTTGTTCTAGAAAATGCACTTGTTATCCTAGAAACTGTTACAGTGATAAAACCTATTTAATTATTCCTTATACCTGATATTCCTTTAAGGAATATAGCCATTCTCTTCCTTCCCTCTTCTACAAGTATCCTTGTTAACCCCTCGTACAAAACTAAATGCTAGTGTTACGAGTGGGTTCACGTCGGTAGTGCAATGGGTGGGGTTTGAACCGGCAACCACATGATAGCAAGCCCGATGCCCTAGCCATTAGGCTACCGCCGCTTCAATAATAAGAATTGTTAACAAATAAGAACAAAGCTTGAATTTTTCTTTCACAAAAATTATAATGTTTTTAAACTGGGATCAAAACGTAGAATAATCAATCATTCTTAGATGCATGTACCAAGCATACACGCTCCTATTGTTACTCAAGTTGTTTTTTATCAAGTTACGTTCTCCCAGACATAGTACTTAAAAACAAAATATCTTTTCTGGAAATGAGCTCGCAGCGAACACGAAATCTCGCAATTATCTTAATGTAGGATAGTTTTAAGCACACCAGCACTTCACTAAAGCGATTCTCCGAACACATTAAAACAATTAAAAATATAGTTTTAGTTAAAAAAGAATCTGTATTCTTCCTTTAAGGTAATATGGTCTTTGGCTAAAGAAACTATGATAGGTTTCAAATACTACAATTTAACGAGATAGGATATAAATAAATCCATCTTTATAAAACAGAGGAGTTTTTCAGTGACATAATTACTCAAATTTTAATTTTTTGATTTGAGTAAGGTGAATAATTGTCTATGCTTGCTTTGTAGACTAAAACTTTTTCTCTTAAAAGTTCTCCAAAAATGTTCTCTTCAGACAAAATAACTAGAAGCATACAATCTTGATTGAAATACGTAGCGCATCTGCTACGAAATCTGCTACGAAATTGTAGCTGGCGTAGCTGATACGCACCGTTTGCTACGAAGTAACTTGGACATTTCAGATTCGTAGCAACTTTGTTAGAAAATATTGACACTACAAAGTAACCGTTTTAAGTTATTCAATTGTTTAATATTCCATCACGCCTGTATTTTCCGAAGGGTTAGGCAGAGATGTACTTAATGTACAACCACAGTTCGCCAGTATGATAAGCCTATTCACTTCATATAAAATTTTAAATTAGAGAATTTCATATAAAAATCCTTATAACAAGTCCAAGTCGAACCCAAGACCTCTAGCGTAGCAGTTGCGCTTTGGGCCACTTGAGTAATAAGGTAATTTTAATATGCAATATTTCAAATATTCTACTATCACTAGGTACTTAGATATAAGCTTGTAGAAAAATATCATACAGTCTCAGCTTTCAACTTAATTCATTCGTTTTAATAAATTTTATTTGTCATTATGTACCTTTTCTCTTTCGCTGCCATTTAAAAACTCAGCTCTTGTTGGTGGAGGGAGCTATTCTCTACTTTCTTATTGACCTCTTGACGAGACTTTTCTAGCACTTTTTCCTTATCTTCTACTAGGTCTTCCCTTTCCTCGTTTTCCATAAATTTTGCCTTCTAACATAAGACCTGTTTTCTAAATTACGTACTTAAACATGCAATCATCTACTTTCACAACATCGAACCTTATTACGTTTGATTTTTGACACACAATACAACTCATTGCCTATTCACAGCATCGGAAGAATTCTTCATTAAATTTCCATGGTCACAGTCATCCACGACATTCCATGGTGTTCTATATTATCAAATATCGCAATATTAAGTCCTACCTGGCGCTCACGTGCATGGGGGAGTCAAATTGATGGTGTTTTAAACACCATTAATCTTTAGCTACAGGACGTGAGACGTGTTTTATGGGATTTTTTTGGGGAGTGGTGGAATTTAAAATTGTAATTTTTACATAGAAGAATAATATAGATACTGTGTGCTCTTGTTGAGACGGAGAGACTGTTTCTGTGCTGAAGGTCACGTGATTAATACCTACTCGAAGCAAGTTGTTTCGGACTCGTTTGTAGATGTACTGGGTCCAAATAAGGAATTTATTTTGGTCTTAATAAAAATTAAGAACAGTCATATTTTAACGTAGTTTGTTATCACTCTGACGTCACCATTATTAGGCATGGACGGATTAAAGCTTAGTTGATTTAATGAATCTGAATTGCAGATTTCACATAACGAGAATTCATTCCTAACTCAAAATTTCAATATTTCGACTTATTTCACTATCGAATTCAGTCAACGAAATGTGACTTTTTCTTTTCTATATTGATGGCAAATAAATAATTCTGATTCATCTAAACGTTATTCAATGGTTTTATTATTACGGTTCCCCCCATTCACCCACGGAGCCTTAATCGATAAATACTTTGCGGAAACAATACTTTCCTTTAATGCTACAGCTTTCGAGTGAAGCCAGGCGTCAGATTACCTTCTCCTGTCATTTGAAGCTGGTAGAATATAACTACAGATAATACTCGTTTAGGAAGCTTAGTGTAATTACATACACTCACGCCTTTTTTATTTATTAATCCCAATCCGATAGTTATAGCTTCGTACCGTCATAATAAATAATAAGACATTACATTGACATCGCCTTATAAATAATGTAACGTAATTACTATTGTCCTATATAGTGCTACCAAAGATTACCAATATTTTTAGGCATTATCATGATTGGGGCGATCTGTTTCCACATTACATTTTCCCAGATAAAATGAAACCCTTTACGCGAGTTTAAAATAACAATGTAAGGCAAAATTTTTATACGCCAAGTGATGAAAGAGCCATAGCAGCTTTGAGTTGACTTGTCGCAATTACGCATACATCAGTCATCGTATAGCTCAATCATTATTTAGGGAGTTCAACGACCCGTCACGTCGCACGACGATTCCAGAGATCAGCAAAACATTTGCGTAGTTCATGGTGAAATACTCAAAATTGTAGTCCAAGAATCCTTTTTTTTATGGGATAACTCAGCAAACGAGTTCGAGGTGGCGCAAGAAAAGAGCACCTGGAAGGAATTGGGGGAGGTCTTTGCCCAGCAGTGGGACGGTAACGGCAAGAGAGAAAAAAAAAAGAACTCGGCAAACGAGCAGGCGAGCTACCTGATGGTAAGTAGTTATCGCCACCCATGGACATCTGCAAAACCAAAGGAGTTGCAAATGCATTGCCAATTCTATTTAAAGATAAAGGAGGGGAAGGAGAAAAGGAGAGCGAAGGGAACAGAGAAAGGAATTGGGTTTAATTTAATGTAAGTAAGTAATGTAATCCAACAACTACCTTCCATATACAACAAACAACTAAGATATTTCACAAGCGATTCTGTCACACTCTAGATCACACACCAATCCATTTCCTTTTCTAGGTTGCACAAGAGTTTGCAAGATATTACAAATCATACTTACATACATCGCCACAATACAAAAAGATAAATGCTGCTCTTCGAGCAAGTGGCGTGCACTTTAGATCAAAGTTAAGAACTAGTTCGTTGTGCGAAATATCTTAAATGGCTTGTTCCGAACGGATGCGTGGCTTGATTGCGCGGGCGATAGGGCTTGCACGCGAATCGATGATAAATTTATTGCTTATAAACTTGGCAGTTGGCTCACGTGGATTTTTACAAGTTTTAGGGATCTTCATTGGTCTAGTGGTCCTAAGTGCAACTGCTACGCTAGAGGTCTCTACGAAGTTCTCAGTAGCAGCTCGGAGTTTGGATATGTGCCCGGTGAATGTTAATAGGCTCTCCCTCATTACATAAACATACTGGCAAACTGTGGGTGTACATTAAGTACAACTCTGCCTAGCCCTTCCAGGAATACAGACATGAAGGTATGATCAACTTTTTGGAACCGTGCAGGTCGAGTCAATAACGGTTCATAAAATCTTCTTTGAAATAAAAACATTTGACTTGATTTGGTAAGACTGGAGATCGACCCCAATATAATTAGAAACAAAGCTAGAAGGATGATCTTTTATTTTTGCTGTTTTGTAAACGCGTCCCCGAGAAACAGGAGAAAACCTTAGTAGTAGAGCAACGCTTTTTTCTAAAGAGAAAAGTTTCTTACACCATTCTTTTCAACCATTGAAATCTAATTACTTACCTACATGAAATAATATGAAAGGTGTCCAAAGTTTAAGGGCCAGCCCTGAGCGGCCGCGGTGCCCGTTCCGCATTCGGCGCCTTTGTTCAAATTCCTTTTCACCCACTGAAAGAACCTTTATCTTGCGTCTTCTGAAATTTCTGCACGTGACACAGTTTCAGCCTGAAGAGATGCTTTGTTGATTGGCTTGATGCGATCGTGTTTAATCCAATTAAATACTTTTTTAGTGATTTCTCTAAAAAGGTTTTACAAAACATCGGGGAATTAATTATATTTATTCACAGGAACGTAACAACTTTTACGAAAACGGGAAAAATAATTACGTAATTTTTTATAAATTTTTAATGAAAAATGTGGTTACGTGATTTAATATTTATTTTTTTGTATATTCATTGTATGTTTTTAAATAATTTCCGATATAAACGTTATAGAGGTATAATTTCACACATTTTTATTTGATGGTATGTATTTTAAGGGAAAGATTTGTTGTCACGCCTTTTTTCCACAGGGGTAGGCAGAAACTATAGACCGCCACTTGCTACGTCACTACCACCAAGGTAGAAAGGTGCACTATTCAACGTTACGAGTACAATGCCGTACTACAGATGACAAGTAATACTAACGCAAACAAAACACGTTGAAGTACAAACAGCTAAAAAAACAATTTATTTAAATATTTTCAGGAAAAGTAAAAAACGTAAAGCTCAAAAAATTCTAAATTCGGCCAATTAAATATTTTGCATAAAATATAACATTATAATTGCCACGTAAACCTAATAAATAATTCCCTTAAAAAACATCAACCGTTTGTTCTAATTAAGCTAATTTGAATAAATAAGCAATAAACGCCCGCCATTTTGTTTGGCGGCCATCTTACCGCGTACTGTTTGACATTAGAAATTAGGGTCGAATTTTATGTGCAATCCCACAAACTCGTAATGATGAAGAAATTAAATTCATAACAGTAATATTTTATGAATTAGTTTAATAACTGTTTCGTTGACCGACTTCGAAATGAGAAGGTTCCCAATTTGTGTTGTGTGTACCTGTTTTTCAGACTCTGTCAGCAAATTTTTGACCAGTCAAAATAAGAAATTCTTTGGAAACCAATCTATTTCGGGTACTCACCAATTTACAGGTTCAAATCCTGCCTCAGGAATTGAATCTCCGTCATCTTTCTAGATACACCAGACGCTATAACCAACTGTTACTAACCCACCGCGAGACCCGCAGTTGTCCGCAATTTTTATAATCTTAGCATGCATGCATGCATGCATGCATAAAGATACAAAAATATACTCACAGATTCCTAGCAATTTACCGTCTTATTCATAGAGATATAACACGTCCAATAAATTTTCTATAGCTGTAACGGATTTTGTTTTCTTACCTTTCATAAAAAATGTCAAGTGTCAAAACAAGACAGCTCATTATAGTTCTAAGAAGCTTTTTCGACGTTTTGTATTTTGTATGAATAAGATGGTTAGTTTTATTTGATTTTAAAAATACCTACGTACGTATCAACATGTACCTACTTATTGGTTATTTAGTTATCTTTTTGTATTCTTTTAAATAAGCAAATTTTAATTTTCTGACAAATAAGTTCCCTATTTCTATTTCTAAATTGAACCATAAAAAAAATGTAATGTCGTTTTTTCAACAAAAAGTTGCTAATTTATTTTACGTTGATTTGGGTTGGTAGTTGCTTTTCACTGTAAATTATAGTGTTACCTATAGGTTACATAAATTAAACTTTACTTGTAACACCGACCTTATGTTAGTATTTTAGTAAATTAATCACTAAAGTTTACGGCCTAAATGGCGCAGTAGACGAGTGACGCTACGGGTCGCAGGTTCCATTCCCTCATAAAACATAATATTCTTATGGCCTAAAGAGAGATATTCCAAGGTATTTGTCTGCATATATATGAATGACTAGGTATATTAAATGCACCCATCGAGAAGAAAAGGTTGAGGAAATACTCAGAAAATCCCTACTTATATTATAAATGTGAAAGTTACTCTGTCTGTCTGTTTCGCTTTCACGCCTAATCCACTCAACCGATTTTGATGAAATTTGGTACTGGGATAGACTAAAGCCTGAGAAAGGACATAGGGGACCTTTTATTGCAAAAAAATAGTTTGGAAGGGGTTGAAATAGGGGGTGAAAGTCCGTATGGGAGTTCATCATTTTTCAAGATAAATGTGGGTATGAAATAGGGGATGAAAGTCTGTTTGAATTTTAACGAAATTTGGTACAAAAATAGACTAGACCTTGGAAAAGGATATAAGCTGCGTTTATATTTCGGTAAATAATAAAGTAGCAAAGAAGCAGACGGAAAGATATGTAAGGATAATTTGCAATCTCCCGCCAGAATTGGAAGAAACTAAATACTTAGTCAAAATCGTGTTGTCCACGCGGGCGAAGCTGCGGGCGGAAAGCTAATATAATATAAAGATAATGAGAATTAGATAGACTTCATTGAATGGTTAAATATAATATATACTATAGCAAAATAAAGTGGTGTGTGGTCTTAAGAATATTGGGAGTTGGCAACATTTTGGTAATTCAATTCTTTAGTTTAACTTTTAATAATGAGTCATTTAAAGCTAATTTAATTTCACAAATAGAATCTAAAGTTTTAGACGATATATTTTTTAATTACGCTCACGGCTCAAGTAAGTTCATCTCCGTAAACGCGCTCACTACGATCACATAGGCTGTGCAGTTATTCGACTTTAAAAATCCATAATTATTAGAAACAGTGAACTATTCTAAAATCAAAACCGAATAAAATCGTGTGATATTAACTGTGAACCTTGTGAAATAATAAAAATCAACCTACGAAGTGATTTAAAAGTAAAATTGATTGTTGTAGTTTTGTGCAAATCACGGTGAACATTGTGACTCAACGGCTAACCGCTGCGGCTAGTACAGGGGATCATCACGGTTGTGCGTACGCCTTAAGTGCGAGAACGGCGCGCTACTCGTACCTCGTAACGTATCGCTCCACCCAACGCCCGAGCGTGTGGTGCAAAGAAACGTCACGGTTGCGCGTACGGCATACGGGCGAAAATGCCGCGCGGCGTTTGTGAACGCATTGTTTAACAAAACTAGTCTGACATTTCTGGTGCGTTTGCAAAGGCTGCACCAAGTTCTTGCAAAGGCAAGTTGTATAGTGCGCCACAATTATCCGCGTACTACGTGCTACAACACTGATTGGCCCCGCTTGTCAGCAACAGTCAGCAACAGCAACACGCCGCCACCAGAATTCGTGCTAAGGAGCTGGGCTACAAGTTCGTCTGGGTCCGTAATGGAAGAGTTTTTGTTAAGAAAGACGAGTCATCAATAAGCATAGTTATAAACTCATTAGAAAAAATTAAAACTTTATTGTAAATTATTGTAGTGTTTATGCATGTATTTTTGTTATTGTTCGCAATGTTCAGCTCACTTAAATGTTACTATCAGAACACTAGAGGATTGCGTAGCAATTTAACTGATGTGCGTCAACAGATATATAATTGTGAGTATGATGTTTTTGTCTTGACTGAAACCTGGCTCTGCGGTAGTGTATTCGATTCTGAGGTATTTGATGATCGTTATACGGTATATAGACGGGATCGAGAAACATCCAATTTTAACCATCATAAAAACACTGGAGGTGGGGTACTAATAGCTGTATCTAGCAAATTTGTTTCTAGTCGCGTACCTGAGTGGGAAAGCCACTGTGAGGATTTGTGGGTCACCATTAATCTACAATCAGGTAACAGTCGAAGCGCATTAAATATATGTTCTGTTTACTTGTCGCCACCGTTACGTATGGAAATACTGGATCACTTTTTAGAAAACTGTAGTCGAATAATTAATACACAGTGTCGTGGTCCTGCTTTGATACTAGGAGACTTTAATATGAGCTGCATTGACTGGATACCTAACAATGATTATGATTGCGGTATGTCGGCTTCAACCCACGGTACTGGTCACTTAAAGGATAAGTTGATAGATTTCATCGCCCTAAATAACCTAACACAATATAACTGGGTAAAAAACTTTCAGAACAAAATACTTACTTAGTACTATCGGACATTGAGCACATTAGCGTCAATAAGTGTGGCTTTCCTATCAAATGTACTGACAAATACCATCCAGCGTTAGAATTCAATGTTATAGCCCTAGTAAACAGAAAATCTTACCAGAAACCAACTTCTAGATTAAACTACAACAAGGCCGACTACGTAGCTATTGTTGACACACTTAATGGTATTGACTGGCAACAAGAGCTTAATACTTTTGCTAATGTAAATAATATGGTAGACTCTTTTTATAAAATAATACAGGATGTAATAAAAAGCCATGTACCAGAAACTAAATGCAATAGAGGCAAGTATCCGGTATGGTACTCCTACAAATTAATCAAACTACTTAAAGAAAAGTTTAAAATACATAGTAAGGTTAAAAAATATAACAATCCCTTAGATATTATTGAATTTAATTATTTACGGAAAGATTGTAGTTTTCTAATAAAGCAATGTTATAATAATTATATTTTGAAAATTGAAAACGCTATAAAAAAACATCCCAAATACTTTTGGTCACATATTAAGAATCTTCGTAAAAGTAATTCTTCTTATCCATGTCGCATGGTTCTTGGCGACATAACTGCCAACAGTGCACAAGATATTTCAAATTTATTTGCAAAACAATTCTCGTCAATATATGACCCTCCTGATAATCCCCAACAGTTATTCACTTATAACATAGCTAATACAAAGGAGCTAAATGATATCTCAATATCTTCCGAGGACGTCTTTAAAAAATTATGTAGCCTTGATACATCAAAAAGTGCAGGGCCCGATAACATCCCACCAATATTTTGGTCTCGCTGTGCTCATTCTCTAGCCATACCCGTTACAAATATTTATAACACTTCGCTCAAACTCGGTATCTTCCCCAATACATGGAAACATGCTAGGATTGTTCCCATCCACAAGAATGGCAAACGTGAAGTCGTTTCAAATTATCGGCCCATATCGATCCTGTCCACTCTGTCGAAGGTTTTCGAATCACTGATATATCCTATATTAAATAATCACGTTGAAAATTACCTATCTGTTCATCAACATGGTTTTATGAATAAAAAGTCGACAAATACAAACTTAGTCACTTATATTACGGATTTGACGACAGCTGTTGATCAGGGATTACAAGTAGATACAATATATACTGATTTTTCGAGGGCTTTTGACAAAGTTAATCACAATATATTATTGCAGAAATTACAGCTTTTAGGTGTCACCGATTCGACTCTGAGTTGGATTAGGTCATACCTGGATGCTAGGCCATCTTCAGTTGTTGTGAACGGGACTGCATCGGAATTGTTCTATGCATCCTCTGGCATTCCACAGGGCTCAAATCTTGGGCCTTTATTCTTTAATATATTTATCAACGATATAGCAGATGTTTTTAAACACTCGACACCTTATCTTTTTGCCGATGACTTGAAACTGCTTTACATAATACGAAACCCATCGGATGTTGATCTGCTACAAGCTGATATAAATAGCCTGACTCAGTGGTGTGGAGACAATAAAATGTACTTGAATTGCGCAAAATGCTATCACATTAAATTTACTCGCAAACGAAGACCCATTCAATCGACTTATAATATACAGGGTAGCAAAATTACTGAGTCAACAGTGATCCGGGATTTGGGTGTCCACCTAGACAGTCAGCTGCGATTCACGGAACACTTTGATAAGACCATTACTGCAGCTTATCGTGCACTTGGATTCGTGTTAAGATGTTCTAAAGCGTTTAAAAAGTACTCCACTACCATCATACTATATAACAGTTTGGTTAGAAGTAAACTGGAGTACTGCTGCACGGCATGGAATCCGACATACCAGACACATGTAGCCAGGATTGAGAGGGTTCAAAAATCTCTAGTAGGTCATCTTGCTTTCCGAGCTGGAATCAGGAACTCAGTGAGGTCATATGAGGATAGACTATGCTACTTCAAGTTGATGAGTCTAAAGTCGCGGCGCACTGTTTGTGATCTTGTATTCCTATATAAACTACTCAACAATGAGGTCAACTGTCCCGACTTACTGAGCAGGATATGCATCAACGTGCCCTCCAGGGTTCCGCGATACCCATGTTCAGTATTAAAAACACCCAGATTTAGGACGAATCTCGGCAAACATTCACCCCTGGTCAGGTTAACTCGAACGTATAATGATGTGTCGAGTGCCTCAGATATCGACCTTTTCTGTAATACGTTAGAGAAATTTAAGAGACTGTCTATCATACACTTGAAATCAATGTAAATCTAAATCTAACCCAAATGTTGCAATTTTAACTTAAACTATTTATTGTTATATCTCATTTTGTTTAAATATTGACATAATTGTAAATTGTAAATTAATATACTTAATATCCAAATTGTAAGTAATTGTGAATTTGACATCAACATATTATTTCTCTCTTTATATTAGTATTCCTTTAATGTGCTTTATTTTTTAATTCTGGGAATGATGTGGCCTTCTGTAATTAAGGAAACATATTTACTTGAGACTTGGCTCATTTATGTAGAATGTGTAGTGTATTCCTTGTTGAAGACCCAATAAATAAATAAATAAATAAATAAATAAGTAAGCACATTAACGAGACTAAATCTCCGTAACTTTAACGCAAATAGTTAAAATTAAATGTCTTATTTGACTACAAATACAAGATTTTAATGTCTCAAGTTGTGTGTTTTAATTAATTAAATTAATTTGTTTAAACAGAATGTGTCGTTTTAATTACTTAACTTTAAATTTATTAAATATGTAACTAGTAGTTGCCCGCGGTGTTACTCGTATTCCAAAAGACGTTTTTAGATATAAGATATCCTATGTATATAAACCTTGGACAGCCTCATTAGCCTAGTGATCCTAAGCGCGACTGCTACGCTAGAGGTCCTGGGTTCGATTCTCAGGTCGAGCAAACTGTTTTTGGGTTTTTCTATGAAATTCTTAGTAGCAGCACAGAGTCGGGATTTGTGCTCGGTAATAGGCTCACTAGTGCCTAAACATACCGGCGAAATGTGGGTGTACATTAGTACACCTCTGCCTAACTCTTCGGGGAATATGGGCGTGATGGTATGCAGGATAAACCTTGAAATGGATAAATTTATGAAAATGAATGACCGGCCGCATACTATCATAATTTGTTCAGTTGTTTTAGCGTGAAAAAGTAATAATATTAAATAAACTGCCAAAGTTTGTTTCATATTTAATAATAGTATGGTTTATTTTATGTTGACGTTACCTTTTGTACTCTCATCATCCTAGTCTTCTAACCAGCTGCGTCTAAATATCATCCTACATATCTTACACAAATCAACTGCTTTCAAAGTCAAAGTGTTTTTATGAAAATTGGTACCATTAGGTACCAATTTTCATAAAAACACAACACGGCGAGGCACGGATGTCTCTATGAGCTGAATGATCATCCATCCTTTAACTGACCGCGACAAACGCACCTTAAATTTGCAGAACAACTATGACAACTGCTAATAACTCTTCCTCTCACGAGTCCGCGTCTGCCTACTACAAATCCTGAATTTATACGGCTGCAAAAATCTTTAAAATTAAATAGGTATCAATTGCCCTTGTCCACAATCAATGCTTAAAATAATACCTTCAATGAAACCTAATTAACATCGGCACCTCGCACCCAAAGCGATTTATTTCTGGACATATCGATAATTAGTCCCAAAAACAAAGCATACGACAAATAAGTTCGTGAAAAGTTGACCCTTATCACATGGCCCCCTGTCACACACATAATGCTTCGCGTAATCGAATTAATTACGACAAATAAAGCCGGACATTCATGGTGCGACACGCGCGACAGTGAATCGCGACACGCCCTAGAGTTACATTATTCATCATGCATTGTGGTATTGACAATTACTTGTATAGGGCACAGTTCAATTCAGCCTGTATCGGTTTTGAATGCCTGTGAATGGGAACGTGTTCGGGATTTTGTCTGGGGCGACTAGGGTAGGCATTAGGTCGTATGTTTTTATGACAGGACGGTTCGGTAACTAATGGTTGTGTTATTGAAACATAAGCTTCTATTGGAAATTGGAATTATGTCAATTTGGTTATATCAGTTATATCAGTTTGGAAATTGGAGTTTTTAGGCTTTTTGGCCAGGCCTCGTTTTTATATTATTATTTTAGACTAACTTCTTCACAACTATCTACTTACATAGCCTTATAACGATACTGTAAGAAAAATATCATCAGATATCGACAATTTTTGTTGTTAAATGAGTTAATAACAACTTGCAACAATACACGAGATTATTTAGATGCGAACTAGGTATTTTATTGAATTAAGAAAAAATGCAAAGTAACAATGAGAGAGGAGTGGGGGAATGGAATTAAGGAATGTCAATTTTTGAAGTTTCACTTCAACAGATACCTTCTAATATTCAACTGGATTATTACATTAGAACTTTTGCCTCTCTCTAAAGTCAATTTTTACACGCACAGCTAGGGTGGAAGAATTACGTCATGGTGAATAGAGATAACTCTGGAGAGATGGAGAGACTGCCTCCTTAGTTAAGTGGTCCTAAGCGCGACTGCTACGCTAGAGGACCTAGAATCGATCCCCAGTACGAGCAAAGTGTTATTGGGTTTTGCTATGTAATTATCATTAGCAACTCGGAGTCTGGTTTAGTGGCAAAAGCAATAGGGTCGCCCTTATTACATGGGACCTAAACATACCGGCGAAATGTGGGTATATATTAGTACACCTCTGCCTAACCCGTGTGGGAATACAGGCGTGATAGTATGTTATGTTTAAATCGAGATCTGGAATTGACTGTCAGATTAATTTACTGTTTTTATGTCGTAGCTGTAAGTCTACCATAGAAATAATATAAATAACATCTTTATTTATTTATTTTATTTATTTATTCATAAAGTAAACCAACAGCAAATACATACACATTATTACTTAAATTCTATAAAATTGGTATTTTTTCTATATATACTAATTAGAGGTGTATGGATCTGAATGCTGGACAACAAAGAAGACGCATGAACAAAAGCTTCATACAAATGAAATGAAGATGCTCAGATGGGCGGGAGGAGTGACCAGATTTGACAGGGTCCGTAATGAATACATACGAGGCAGCTTTAAAGTCGCACCAATTACCGATAAAATTACTGAGAACCGCTTGAGATGGTATGGACACATTAAAAGACGAAATGAAAACCATGTGGTACAAATTGCGCTAAGCCTACCAGAACAGAAAAAAGGCAGAGGCCGCCCGCCATTGACCTGGTGGACAAATATAAAAAGGGACCTCAAGCAAGCCCAACTGCCAGAACCGACAACCCAAGATAGAACATCTTGGCGCAGAAAAGTGAGGAGACCCGACCCCAAATAACGGGATCAGGGACGGAAGAAGAAGAAGAAGATACTAATTAGAGGTGTACATAACATTTTCATATGAATACAAACAGATAAAATGAATTAAATTACAATAAAAAAGAAACAGTTGAGTTGTATGAAGCATTTTCAAATAATTTAAATATCAGAAAATCTTGTTCTTGTATCTTTTTATGTTTATAAAAATATCAACTCTCTTATTTTTTAATTATTTCTTCAGTCGTACATTTAATAGAATCCTTCTATCAAAGCGGCGGATTTCGTACCTAGCGACTCATAAATCCTTTTATTTGCAGGTAATAAAAGGTGAGAATAATTGGATTGTACGGAAACAGAGTTATCTGGAAATTTGGATCTATTAGAGGGTACCTTTTTAGATTTTGGTGTCCTGAATACATAATCTGTTTTGTGAAGTAACTTTATTGCTATAAAAGAGGAAAAATAAGGGATTTTATGGCTGTTGAAATGCTGGTTGATGATATCTCGGGTGTTTATCATAATCATCATGATAATCACATCAGTCAAAAGACTTCCTGCCGTAGGGCTTTCTTATAAAATATATCAGATAAAATATTATCTACATTGTCGATGTGTAGCCGTGCGTACTAACCATCAGGTCGCTTGTATGACCGACGTAAGCAATTAAAAACGAACCGAAATGTCTCAATAATTTAGCAACTGATTCTTTGGTTAAGAGTAGAGAGAATTTCAACTTTCAAAACCGAACGATTATAATTGTAACAAAATGTCGCGTTTAATTTTAGTGTTGTCATGTCATGATCCAGTTTGTTGATTGTCAATGACAAATTGATACAATTAACTCAGTGTCACGCTTTGTATTTGTTTAAATCAACCCTTGTTTGTGAAACACGAATATTGTTTATGCAAACTTTCATATAATATGTTGTTTATTGATTTATATATTATTATAATCAAATGAGTCTGTGATTCATCGCAAGCGGGTTCAGTAGTGTAAAAGAGTTCCTGAAATAAATAGAGATTGAGATGTCTGTATCTGAAGTGTCAAGAAAAAAAGAATAAAGAATTTATTTTTCATAAGAACATACATAGGTTCACTTATAATGAGATACAAAGTAAAAATCATTAAACTAAAGTAGTTCTAGAGTGTTGGAGACAATATTATAATAGGACGGTAGATAATTTAAGTATATAATTTAATTTATATAGTTAATTTAGTTTATATAATTAATATCTTCAATTTAAATGTCTTATATTCGCATAAGTGTGAGAAACAAGTATTCAATTTAAATTAAAGTATTACCATTCTTTTATATAATGTATTTTACATGCTGCCTTGTGCCGGCTAAACATTATATATGTTGTATCAAAGAATCAGAATTTATCAGTTTCGGTTTTATTCCTGACTTTTATTTTTCTAGAAACTTCTTGTAACGCCTGCCGTTAAAATGAATGCCATTTTACCGAGTCCTAGTAAAAATGTAAATGTCTTACGGATTGCTACTAAATTAGCTCCAAGGAAGACCTCGCTGTATTAATTACGAAACCACTTTAATAAATTAAGGCTTTTTTATTATTTCCTATTAATTTGGATCGGAAATTTCTGAATTATAAAAAAATCAGATTGGAATATTGTAAAATGTAGTAAAATAGAAGTCATACAAAGTCGTAAGTGCGACGCGGTACCATAGAGGTCCGGGGTTCGATTCCAGGGTTGAGCAAAGTGTTGTCATGAAATTCTCAATACCAGCTAAGAGTTTAGATTTGTGCCGGTTAATGGTAATAGATCTATTACACGAGACCTAAACATACTGAGTTACTGTGGGTGTAGATACATCTCTGCCTAACCCTTTTGGTGGAATACAGGCATGGTGATATGTAGTAGAATATAATAAGTGTATTGTTTTATTATTATGTAGACATGTACCTACAGTCCGTACTAATATTATTAATGCAAAACTCTGCCTGATTATCTGTTTGTTTGTTACCTTTCATGCGCAAACCGCTGAACAGATTTTGATAAAATAATAAATAATTAATATAGGCTTATGATGAGTCCCAATATTGATCCTGAACCTCCTCTCGGAGTCGAAAAATAATATACCTACATAACTACACACTTTTTTATTTTAAATAGCATTTTATCGTTTCTGCCTACCCCTTTGGGAAACAGGCGTGAGTGTATAAAACTTTCTTATATGCAGAATCAGAAATGGTCATAACTTATATCTAAAATAAAGACTTTACCACCCATATATTATTTTAATTTATCTACTTCCCAACCCTGCAAAATGTCGCGGCAGTTGTGCGAAAGAAATATAGTGTAATTAACGACATCTCCTTTTAGTCGGGTTGGCTGGCTTCGTTATGGAAATTACGAGAGCTTCGAGTATAAATAAGTCAAGGTGTAGTAATTGTCATCGGGAAGTAGGGGTTAATAACAAAAACAACTATTTTATTTGTCTTGTCGTAAAGTCGCTAATTTATACGAGTATAATAATGATAAGGACATAATTGAGCCCAATAATCACAGTTTTGTTTCCATTTAATAAGAATAAAATTTTAGTTATTAAAGACTTCCTTACTGGTACAATACAAAAACAACAAGGTAAGCGAGGACAATGTAGGCTATTGTCTTAATTAAACTAAAGTGAAAATTATTATAATCGTAGCGGCATAGAAACCGATAGAAGCTCAGAAGCCGTACCATGTTATTGCGATTGAGAGAGAGAGATGCCACTCTACACATCAAATAACGCTTTCCCTTTCTGACAACATAAAAATGATCACATATACATGTTGTGATACAGCCTCGGCTCAGGCCGTAACAAGTTATCCGTAGTACTGCACTAAGAAAAAAATATTTTGTTACCATTTCTTAGACACATGATATAGCTTGTCTTATTCATACTCAACGTTACGATGCTCTTCAGTAACGAAGGGACCGTTTTGTAATTTTATGGCATTGTTAATATATTAAACAGGGTCGTGGCTTAGGTTTGCAAGGGTATTATGTACTCCACGGATTTTATGGAACTAAAATATGGCTTGAAGCTAAGATACTACGAGTTTATGATATCAAGCTAAGAGAATAAAAAATAGGTCAGATATAATTATTTGCCTCTCTTTCTCTTACTGCCAAGCAAAGGCCTCATCATATTATGTATAATATCTATCTTTTCACTGGTCGCGATTTAACATCAACATTCATTTCCGGACCACGTTTATCCGTTTTGTTATCTTTACCTTAATAAACATATCATCACGCCTGTATTCCCCGAAGGGTTAGGCAGAGGTGTACTAATGTACAGCCACATTTCGCCGGTATGTTTAGGTCCCATGTAATAGGGGGCGAGCCTATTGCCATTAACCGGACACAAATCCAGACTCCGAGCTGCTACTGAGAATTACATAGAAAAACTCAATAACACTGCTCGACCTGGGGATCGAACCCAGGACCTCTAGCGTAGCAGTCGCGCTTAGGACCACAAGACTAATGAGGCAGTCACACCTTGTCCTATGAATCAGACTGCACTTAACCTTTCAATACTGAATATTTTATTTCGTTCCATAATGTTTTACAAAAGTGGAAACATAGTATCTTGGATCATTATGGACCCTGTCGGGCACAGCAAAATTAGGAGAGAGGAAGAGGGTTTAACAGTATTCGGCAAATTGATTGCCCATAAAGTACATTAACAATTATAATGTTTGCGTACTTGTTAACTCATTCAATTAAACCTTGCAGATCTGTTCAACAGCATAAGCATAGTAATAACTTAGCCATGCGCCCCTCCACTATCACTTAATGTCACCATAATTACTATCTAGCAGCACTTTCCTTTAATCAAACTGAATCAATGCTAACATAATTACAGAACAAATTTGAACCAATTATATATGCGTAGCTATTCAATTAATTGGATACGCCCTTTCATTCATATAATGTCCTTTATGACTGCTTCATTAGTCTAGTGGTCCCAAGCGACAGCGACAGTTACCTTAGAGGTCCTGGATTCGATTCCCAAGTCGAGCAAAGTACTATTGAGTTTTTCTATTACGACCTAAACATACCGGCGAAATGTGGATGTACCTACACCTGTGCCTTAGCCTTCGGGGAAAACAGGCGTGATGGCATACTAATAATAATTAAGGTTTATATGGAGACAGTATGAGTACAGTACAGTGCAGTGATAGCCTAGTGATATGACCATTGGACTGCCAAGTCAAAGGTCTCGAGTTCGAATCCAAGGCACGTATCTCGTGTCTTTTCGAAGTCATGTGCGTATTAATAATTAATTATCACGCGCTAAACGGTGAAGGAAAACATCGTGAGGAAACCTGCATGCCTGAGAGATTTTCTTGACGGCGTGTGAAGTCTGCCAACCCGCAGTAGGCTAGCGTGGTGGACTATAGCCTAATCCCTCTCGTACTGAGAGGAGACCCGTGCCCAGCAGTGGGACAATGTAATGGGTTGATGATGATATGGAGAAGGACTGCAGAAAAATATTGCGGTCGAATGTCGACCGCCGGGCGAGCCCTAGTGCCTATAACAAAAATCACGTATGACAACCGGGACCGATGGCTTCATGTGCTCTCTGAGGCCCAAAGCGGTCTCGCTGTGTAAATAACGATCACCCATCCACAGACTGACCGTGGCATGCGTTGCTTTACCCTTCTAACTCAGCCACCAGACCATTATGTTACACATATATATCGTATGTTATATCATAAAACCTTCCTAAATAAACCTTTTTTCTATTAGTGAAAACGGTTTGACAGTCTGTTCAGTAGTTTCTGAGATTGTTTTGAACAAACACAATTTCGGCGCAGCAGGGAATTTTTATTTTATGTAGGTAGTAATGGAGTAAAATACATTTCGATTTCTGTATGTGACAGTTTTTACCCGAACCTTTGTTTCACATATCACAGCTTGGCATCGATATGACCGTCCCCCGTCACCCAATGATGACAGCAAACGTCAGTTTGACGTAGGTAAGTGTCATAACTCAATGACGTCACAGTAATAAGGTATAATCCGATTTGTCTCGAATGTGTAGTGTAATATTGAAGTTGAGTGAAGAAGGATAATCTTAACAGCTTTCAGTTTTACGGTCGACAACTGGGGAACTAATGGCGCTAGTGTCGCTTGTTTCTGCAATAGTAGTTGACTGTTTGAGAATTTGATTTATTTAAAATAATTCGTATACTGAAAAAATAATTGAATGTGACTTACAAAGTACTAAGATATAAAGTCTTAAAGTTTTTGGTGGGGATTAAGGGGGGTGCTTTGTACCTTTCTACAAAACGGGTTTCAGTATAGAATTTGCATGGCAAACGAAAGGTGTGACGTCACAACATGCTATAGCGTCATATCTATATAGCATAAAGTTAAAGTACTTATAAACGCCTTATTTTTGTGCCAATTTTTTATGAGACCGTAAAAAATATTAGTCAAATATCCTTTTCTATTGGTTAATAATCTTGTTGAAAGGCAGGTAACTTTAAATTTACAGAAGCGTATTCGCAGTTTGAAAGTTGTTTTCGTCATTTCACTAAGAACGCAGTTAACGTAGACAAGAACAATAAAAAAGATAGGATAACTCCGCCGACCTATGGGTGTACATAAGTACTCCTCTGCCTAACCCTTCGGAGATACAGGCGTGATGTTAAATATGTTATTATTACAACCTAAATACTAAATACAGCAGAAATAATTTACTCCTTCATAATTATCTAACCAATTACTCTTATTTACTTGAATCTCGACCTTACTACTATTATTCGTAGAAGTAGTTTATCACTGGCAAGTCTTAGGTTGCCGCTGCCGAGCTGTCGAGCCAAGGAAAACCTCGGCCCAGCAACGCATTGTAATACAGATGTCCATGGTCGGCGATGACTACTTACCATCAGATAGCTAAGCTCGTTTGCCAAGCCATCTAATAAAAAAATAATCGAACAGAAATAACCATTAAATTAAAACAGTCCAGTAAACCCGAGTCATGAAATAACGTGAAATCTCATTAAAAGCCACACAATATCATAACCGACCCATTAAAAATTCTGCTTGTCACTGTTTAGTAATGAAAGCTGTGTGTTGGGTCCTAGGTATTAAAACTTGTAACGTTAAAATGTTGCAAACTAATTAGACTCAGGATGTTGTACATTAGGCGAAAAGAATACGCTTATACCAGCCATAGGGTGAGGTTATGTTAAGGACGGAAAAGCGACAGAGTTTTAAACACGAAATTGTCATGAATTCCGCAAAAGGATCAAAACAATAATATTGCGATTACTTTTTTTTTTAATTGCGCCTCAAAAATTTAGCCATAGTATTATCATGTTTATCATGTTTCATTTTTTTTAATTAAAGCTTACTAGCAATGTGGGTCACACATTACCATTATTCTTGTTAACCCCTCGTGCTAAGCTAAATGCTTGTGTTACGAGTGGGTTCACGTCGGTAGTGCAATGGCTGGGGTTCGTACCGGCAACCATATGATCGCACGTCCGACGCCCTAGCCATTAGGCTACCAACGCTTTGAAAGCATAATGCAAAACCTATTGTTTTGCCCTCATGAGACTATTAAGTGCGTCATTGAATTAAATATAAAGATTATTAAAGATGGATTCATAGGTATTTTGGGCAAAAAAACCTTTTAATTTGTGTTCATATTTTTTTTCTGTCTGCATTTAATAAGAATATGAAATTTTGAATTTTTCTAATCAGACAATTAAGATTTAATTTTACTATCAAGGTCATCGAGAGGCTATCACTGCATTATTTAAATAGTAATTTAAGTGAGTCCGATCCCCTACCCGCTCACTCTCACTCTCATTATTCCCTCCTTTACCAAGAATTAGGGTACTCTAATTGACTTACTCGGGGCACGCGACCCGGTGCGGTTACACTTACGCTTCAAACTGAAATTAATGTTGAACCTACCTGACAAACATAAATATATAATTGTATGTATGTATACATACATACAAACATACACTCAAACTTGTTGTTATTATACTGTTAGATATTATGACAAGGCGTGGTTTTTTAAAAAGATTTAATATGTCCCTAAGCCAAAGTAACACTTTACACAGCCAGGATTACATCAGGGCAAACACGCAATAATTACACGTAATGATCGGACAGAGATTCGACGTCACTATCGATGTCACTTTTAGAATAGGTGGGTATGCCTAAAAACTTCATCAATCTCCGAACAATACATTCACTCACGTTTTTTTTTACAAGGGTAGGCAGAAACAACACGCCCCAAATCACGAACTGAGATTTTTGTTATAATATTATAATTTCCAAACTTTTCATCTATTCATTGATTTGAAATCACAAAGTTGAAAGAAATTTTCAACTTTAATAATCTTTATCTCATTTATAAATAACCTACTTTAAATAATATTAATAACTTTATTCTAAACCTTGTTACCTTGTATTACACTTTGCTCGACTTGGAACTCGAACTACCTCAATAATATAGTGGTCATAAGCGCGACTGCTACGCCAGAAATCCTAGCTTCAAATCCCAGGTCAAGCAAAGTAGGTAATATTGGGTTTCTCTATGTTAATGTTAATGGCAATAGGCTCGCCCCCTATTACATAGGATCTAAACATACCGGCGAACCGAGGGTTACGTTCGTAAGCCTCTGCCTTACCTTTCAGGGAAGCTTGCGGCATGCTTAGCAGAAGCACCTGTAACCACTAATTCATTGTGGAAATTATGCTAATAAGGCTTCTTAAATGATATTAATATTGCTCTAGAAATGTAAGTAACCAATATTTGGAGCCAAATGGATAGTAACGACCTCCTAAGCTAAAAAACAAGTTCTAAAATTGTAGAATGAAATGTTAAAACACCAGAACTATTGCAAATTGAATGAAAGAGGGCAAAAAATCTCAATTGACTCTTCGTCGACGTCCTGGACGACAAAGTGGACCAATTAGCGACTGGCCCGGTATTCTACAGTTTGTACCCACCCGCAGGCTGGTTCACTGAACTGTTAAATGCAGCTGCGGAATTAACACTGGGTTTTGGTTACGTCTTTTTGCCTATTGACACAATCGTTTTGTACTTTTTAGGCATTTTCCATACATGCAACTCAGATCAAATAAGAAGTTAAGATGGAACTTTGCGAACAAAGAAGTGAGGCCGACTAAAACTACGCCTAACGGTGTACAACACACAATTACACGTATACTGAAACTACGCCTTATCTTGTCAGTCGAGCTATCGAGGTATCGAAGGCTCGACTGACACCTGACACCGGCAGGCCTCACTTCTTTGTTCGCAAAGTTCCATCTTAACTTTTTATTTGATCTGAGACATGCAAAGATTATAAAGTTGTTTTAGTGAAGCAAAAGTACGACTACGGGCCGGATTCGAGACTGCGTCTTCTGGTTAAGTTAGCCACCTCAAAGACGTAGATTAAAAAATGTGAAAGCAAATTTCGAGCTGCCGGGTGGGACTGGCTTAGCGCTTATAGCGTCTGGTGTATCCAACTAGAAGACGCAGGTTCAAATCCTGCTCGCAGTCGTATTTTTCCTCCACTGAAATAACTTTATTGAAACAATTTTTATTCAGTTCACAATTTATTTTTAACATGCTTTTATTAGCTTCATTTGTTTTGTAAATAACGTGCGTGATAAGGGTTTTTTTCATGGGATAACTTAGCAAGCGAGCAGGCGAGCTTCCTGATGGTAAGTAGTCATCGCCGCCCATGGACATCTACATAACGAAAGGAGTTGCAGATGCTTTGCCGAGCCTATTTAAGGAAAAAGGAGGGGAAGGAGTAAAGGAAAAGGAAGGGGACTGAGGGAGGAATTGGGCCTCCAGCGCTCCACACTCACCTTACGGAACGCAACTGTATGCATACTGCTTCTTGACGTCGATATTCTGTGGGAGGGTAGTACTTCCCCAGTCGTGCTGACCAATTCATGCTGGCATGTGGACATGCCAGCGCGATACTACTACTACTCGTTTCTGGATTAATTATATCTTTGATGCAAACCCCTATGTGAAATACTAACTTATACAAATATATATTACTTACTTATATGAAGTATATTATATACTAACCTTCGGTACCTTTAAGGTAAACATAAGGAAAAACACCGAGAATATTTCAACTGTAAACTTTCTCTTAGCTGCGAAATTTTAAATGAGTCGCCCAACAGGTGGTCGACAGGTGGTTTTAAATGCCAGCTTATAAAGCTTCCTTGTGTACTTTAAAACACACTGTTTGTGGCTTTGTTTACTTTAAGAATATATTGTGTAGGTACTTTTGTTGTTGAGGGAGTACGGAGTAGGTATATTTCACATTTGACTGCATTGCAGTCTTTTGCAAAAAAAAATATATTCAGGTACTTTTTAAATTGACAACCTCATTATTGAATCTAGTAGGATACTAGCGTGTTTTGGTGAGCTGTTTGGGCCCGGACCCTGGTACCAATTTTTGCCCCAGATTAAGTGCATTATCATGCTATAGCACTTTACTTTTCTTATTTCCTTTTAAATATTTTTTAAAACTCAGTGAAGAATTTCTGCAGTTACTTGAATCAAATCTGAGAAAAAAATAATATATGGTTCAAGAAAACTGAGGCAGAATAGGGGTGTCACTTGTGGACTGCAGACCGACAAACCTTTATCGAATTTATACCAAAGTTTTCTTGCATCGATATCTATCTAGTTTTTAAATGAATAAATATTACCTATAAGATAAAAGCCAACATAAAAAATAGATAATGCTACATTCTCTAGTTACATCGTGTTGAGTTTTTGATTAAGGTTTCAGTTTCAAAAGGAACATAATTATGTACATAAGCAAGCCCCCTTGTTGTATGGTACAGGCACCATCAAATATATCTGAGCAAACAGACAGATTATCATCTGAGCAACGAGGGACATTAAACCATATCTCAGAGACACAAAGTATGTTTTAGAATGAACACTACACACGACAGCTGTTATTCTGACATATATTTTACCCCATGGAGATTAAGCTTAATTCCTTAGTTTCTCAGATAATTATGAATAGTCTGTTCGCTCCTTTATAGGTATTTGATGGTAACTGTACGTGTACAAGAGGGGCCTGCATAATATACGCTGCTAACTTTTGATGCCTACTTATTTTCGTGTTGACGACGAATTTTTTCCATCTCTTGCTAAAAAAATAATGTGTGTCACAACTAATCCCATTAAAAACACAGCACAGAGCATTCCTCACAAGCCCAGTGAAACTGAGCTGGTTTCCTGAGCTCGCACAAAGGCAGCAGGAAATTGCGCCGCGTCCGCTCCTAGCGCACTTGTTGGTAAACCGTCAACAATATTGTGGCGAGACGTGCGCTATTAGAATAAGGTTTGGAAATGATTTATGCTTTTTTGAATATCATATACATAGGAAATTCTACAGCGTCACCGCATTTACAGATAAAAAAAATAGCTGACGTCACCTGAAGACGTAAAATGTGGAAAGAGAAATTCAACAAACATGCAGTGGTCTCGGTAGCTTAGTTGGTAAAGCGTCTGGTGTACTTAACCTGAGGGATTCAGGTTTAAACCCTGCCTGAGGCCAAATTTTTCTTTCAATAGAAAATTCATATCTTTGTGAAGATAAAAAATGTCAAAACATTTACCTGCTGGTCATCATCATCATCAACCCATTTCCTGTCCAACTGTCGGACACGGGTCTCGAAGTGAGATTAGGCTTTAGTCTGCTAGCCTACTGCGGGTCGGTAGACTTCATACGCCATCAAGATCTGATGAGTCTGAGTGATAATTAATTTTAATAGGTATATCATACACATTCCAAAACGCGCATAGTGGATGTGGCCTTCCAAATTGAGAGTTTTGGAGTTGCGATGGATTGGCCACATCAGCCGCATGCAACTGGACAGGTGGGCGAGGCTAGCTACCGAGTGGGATCCACACAATACCTTATTTGTAGACGAGGTCACCCGAGAAGACGTTGACGAGATGATCTCGATCGCTTTCTGCCATTATGGTACGAGTGATAGAAAATCCTGGACGAAGTTAGGAGAGGCCTTTGCCCAGCAGTGGGACACAAAGGGGCTTCATAAAAAAAACAACCATGATTACGCAAAGCCAGAGGTGCGTGGCTTGAATTCTAACTCGAACACAAGTAGGACACAGATAATGTTCAAAATGCATTTTATTAAGATATAGTAAAATACGAAGCTTATCTATATTTTAAATCTAAAGGTAAAAAACCATAAAAATTTGATTCCTAAAGTATGAATTTCCATTCGTTGAAATTCGAAATCCAATGCGAGAATTTATTTAATTGGCTGATATGAATGACAGGTGTTGGCGTGATCTACTCCGCTAAATTGACATACGACAGACGGTTTTTATATATTTTTGTACAAAGCGAATATAAAAGGAGAAATCTTATTAAGTTTTAGTGTATATATATACTTACACTGTTTTGAAGTGTATTTTGTCATTCTACTTAAATAAGGTTTGACCATCTTGTTTTAGTCATGAACATCATATATATTCAGACTCGTACGTGTATCCGAACATAAATACTTTAGTTCCACAAAGTCCGGTAACGTCGCCTCCATCGCGTTTCCAGTTGCCATTAAAATAAATGTAGATACCAAAAAGATTTTCTCAAAAATATTACTAGCACACCGTGTAAGAAGTTCCAAGTTTTAAAATTATTCCAAATCCGTACCTACAGAATATACTTTCCGCTTTTATTTTATTTAAATTCGTTGAGTGGTTTTGAAATGTTCGAACATTTGAAAATGGAACACTGAGCCCAACTGACATTATCCAAGTGGTGAGTTTAAAAGTAACATTAGTTCCAATCACAATTACCATGTTAGGTAAGTTTGTAGCACTATAGAGAGAAATATGCAAGAGGATAAAGTTGCAAACTAAAAAATAAAAATATAAAACAAATGTGGGTAGAAGTATATTGAGAGTATTAAACCAGTAACGTCTTGGTAAATCTGTGTTATTTCGTGCAAAAATTGATTGAAAACTGTGAAAATTTTTGTTGTATGATATTTTATTCGATTTGGTATAATATGGGATCAAAATGAAAGTGCCTGTTGAGGTAAGTACGATTAAGTTAGAGGAGAATATTTTGTTTTGTTGATGATGTGATTTTTTTTGTTTTAACGGTTTGTTATGACTTGAATAAGATATTATAATAATAATCCATAAGATTGGAGTACGTAGAAATAATCCATAAGATTGGTATATATTATACCATTTATTTCCATTTAATTATAACTTGTCTTGAACGTCAAAAAGTTATATTTTGATTAAAAAAATAACATCACTCAATATTTTGTAGAAGTATCTTATGTTTCACATTTCAAAAGTGCATATTTTACGTAACATACTAATACTTACTCGTAAATGTGTTAAGAATATTTTGAAATTTTACGATTATGAAATTTATTTTTACTTTAAAGACTTATTGCATCAAAATAATTATTCCTTTGAATTTTAGTATCTATTGTAGGTGTATGTCCTCAATTAGTATAACCAGTACATATTAACCATACATCACAACTGTATTGCCAGAAGGATTATTCAGAGGTGTACATAAGTACACCAAAAGTGTTGTGTGTTTAGGTCCCACGTAATAGGGGTGAGCCTATAATATATTAATACGAATTCGTTCGTCCGTCGTTCTTTCGCAATCCAGGTTTTTAACAAGTTAAGAGACAGTTATGAGACATCCTAGGAAAATAATTGTTAAGAACCTCTGAAGGTTCACAGTTTTTTGATGAATTGCAGGCTATTTATTTGTCTAATACTGGGCAAAGAGACCGAAAATATATTATATCCCTTGATGCCGTTTTCTGACATAATTATGTTTAACATTTCATCAAAACATTAAATAAATACGTGCAAATTAAACGTTCATTCTTCGTTAAAAGATACTAACTACGAAGTAAATTGCTTATGCATATTTAACATGTCAATTTCCGACTCAACGTTTTACAGCAAAAAAAAGTATATAACATGAATGAAAAAAGCATTCGAAGTTAATCTTAATTGCATCTGTATAGTTCCGCTCTGACGAGTGATCCCGTGGGAATAACCCCATCCGGGATCCCGAAACTGGACATCACTAGTTAGTTATTAATCTACTATCGATTGGAAATTTGATACGTGATACGCATAATGAGATAAAGATAAATTATAGGGTTGTGCTAGATTGAGTGCAGTTTTTTGTTTTAACACATAAAAATATGCAGTCCTACATTATTTATAAACAGATGCAATAGAAAATCATTGTCTGTAAGATTCGAGCTTAGATTAATTAGTAAAAAAAGTAATATGATGACAAATATCTATAGCTGGTACTTTCATGGTTATGAGTCGTGGACACCAAGTTTTTTTTTATAGGTCAGGCATTCTTTGCACATTTGGGATAGTAATTTATGATTTCTATCTGGTCTAGAGATTTATTTATGTATTTATAAATAGTTTATGCACCGTTGGTACAAAGGCGGTCTTAATGCCATTAGGCATTTTCTGCCACACAACCCTAGGCTGATGCAGAGAAATATACCTAATATTACAGATATCTGAATATCTGTAATATAATAAAGCCTTGTTTTCAGAATTTCTTTATTTTTTTGTACCAAAATACACACTAAGTATACAATCCAAATACATACAAGAAATCCTTATGTCACCTGTTAACCCCCCTCGCGTCTGTACCTCTTTCAACACGAACACGCATTTCCAATATGAATAGCTGTTTGATCCCCGCCAAGACATTCGGTGACAACGTGTCAAAACATATACGGATTACCTTACTTACGTTCACTGAGAGGCAAAAAAGGGTTAGAATGAAGGGAGTATTTACTTTGCCATCTATTTTGTATCAATTTATTTAGTTACAAGCTGTTGTCCACGGTTATACTCGTATCCCAAAAGGACTTTTGGAAACAAAATTAAGTTTTGTTTGTCCACTGGATGAAATTAATTCTTACCAAATTTTATAACCAAAAAAAAATAATATTATTACATCATTCATTCGAGTTTTAGAACTATGCAAATGAGAAATCAATTAGGTCGTAAGAATTTCGCAATTACTCAAATAGCTGGAATCAATGAATCTTGTGGCTTCATATAATTTACAATATTATGCTAGTGAACGAGTCATCAAAATAGGTAGTTTCGCAGAAAAACCTCTATACTTAGAGTTATAGGTACTAACTTGCAGGTCTATTGTTTTTAGTATAAAAAGTACAAAACCTTACCATCGACCCTGTATGCCAAAAGGATTAAGCAGAAATGTGGTTACTGATGCAGCACTCGGACACTTCACCAGCATGTTTTATAGGTCAGATGTAGGTAATCCCACGAGTGCCTCATTAGTCTGCCTAAAATCAAGCAGTGTTATTGTTTTTCCATTAACTTCTGTAGTCACACCCTATTAGGTACATGGTACCTAAAACATGCCACCAAATTAGAGGTGTACATGTAGATATACCTCCTTGTACCTATCCGGGAATAGAAAGAAGGCAATCATATTTAAAGGATAACATTCTACACGTCTATATGTATCAATGACTATTAATATAATTCTCTTTGATATGTATAGTCCATCAATAAGAGTATATATTATACCATTTAAAAATGTACCCGAATTCAACGCAATCATATAATATTCATAGTACAAAATCACACTATTTCCAAAACACAGCTACAGTCACTATTCTCCGTCTAACCTTGGCCGCGTGTAGAACACATTTGGTCGGTAATGCGGTTGGGTCGTACACGCTTTCGCTTTTTGCTAAGCCTGTCCCGGCACGTACCAGAGTTTGGAGTTATGCATCCTCGGAAATGTACTTACGAATACGTTGACTTAGTTGGACTTTGGCAACTTGGCGTGGTGTTGAATCTTGTGATCTTTAAATGATATTTTGAAAAGCTTGTCTTTTGTTAGGAGCTCACTTTAAATATGTAGGCTATAGCATTGTGGTTACAGAGCGAACTTGCTATCTACATTTGTGCGAGTTTGAATCCTAATGTGTCCATTTTTATGTTTAGATCAGATTGTATTATCAATAAATTTAATGACATTTATATTATCCCTTTGCCGTTACGTTACGGGTTTCATAGTAATAGAGAGAGCTTATAACATGAACATCAACCCAAGGATCTCACGCCCACCAACTGCATTTGTCACTAGTATTAACAGGCTGAAACCAATAAAAAATTTAAAGATTGGCAAGATTATTTAATACATATTTTTTAAGATACAGTCTCATATTTCCAAAATATCTTTCCAAAAGTCTTACGAAAATCATAATTAGTAGATGCAATCGTGACATGAATCACTCATCTCATTTCAAATGATCGAGGATTACTAACAGGCTGTCAGCAATCAGGTCAACAAGGCAATCAGAACCGCAAACACATGCAGACGATGCAGCTTCTCTAATTACTGAATGATAAGGAAATTGTAACCGTAGTGAATAGAAATTAGCACTCAATTTTGGAGTGATGGAGATGATAATGCAGAATTCGAGGTTAAGATATTAAGATCCATAGTGGATCAACAATTACTGTAAGAGAATGATGATAATGTTAAGGAAAACCTAACCTAATTTATTATAACATTATTTTAAGTCCATTAATTTACCTCAATAATACTTGTACAAATAGTTTTGTTATTAATTTAACTGCATGATGAAATAAAAAAAAAATATAGTTTTAGTATTTATCTAACGATATACATATACCTATTAAAAAAAATATAATGACGAGATGTCTTCTTCCAACTAACTTTTTGTGAAAACGATGAAAGCTGAATTAATTGTAGAAAGTAATGAATTAAATGTGTTTTTTTTAATACACATTAACAGTATAACGAAGGAAAAGGAAGGGTAATATTTCACAACGTACAATGTAGAGGAAATTTTAGTATAGTGAGGTTTGAAGTATAGATTAGGTATAAAATACTCCGATAAAACCTATGAATAAATTCGTAGGATAAAACAATACGCAAATTATTTACTTACGGTATTATTCTTACCCAAAGTTATATTGTTACAAAAGTTTGCATGAATTAAGCGCTTATTAGTCCACTACGTAGTACCTAACATTTTTTCCTTCCCGTCATCTGCAAATAATTCCACAATCTCATACGTAATTGCAAATTTTTTCACGTGTTACGAAATGAAATATTCCGAACTCTGAAATAACTTTGAGCAGCGAAATTAAATGATGAAAGCGACCACACGTTTTTAAGAATAATACATTTTCTTTAAATATTAACTGGTACTGAATAAGTTAAAATAACATCCTCAGGTACGTTGCATAGTGTGTCAATTAGTTTTCTGCTGCGCCAATTGCCGTCGAAGACACGAAAAAGTAACTCACAGCCTTACATACGACTGCCCCATCTGTCGTGGCTTCCCATTCGTCTGCAGACTTGAAGAACTCAATCAAGATTTCATACACCATTTAAACGAAGAACACGTCCCTTTACACTGTAAAAAGTGCAATAAAATATTCAACAAAATGGAAGACTTCATAAATATTGATAAGTGCACAAGCATATCTGAATTAGTAGGCAAAGAAGCTGAGATCGGTACTACACAAATTAAAGAAGTAGATCAGAAATTCGATTCTATTTATGAAAAAATAAACAAATATGGTGAAAACTTTGAAGGCATTATTTCTGTTAATAAAAATAGTAAAACTGCTGTTATAACACCAATTGTAAGAAAACAACATCTAGTAGATTATGAATCCAGCAACAGTGAAGATGAAGATAACGTAGAAAGTCTGACTCCTTATCCAAAGTTAGTTCCAAAAACTCCTAAATTGAAGAGACAAAGAGCTGCTACTCCCCACACGAAAAAGTTTTTGAATCTGATAAAGCAAAAAGTTGTGGAAGAATATGATGAAACAATTGGAGATGGAAACTTTGATGGTTCTCCAGTAAATAAAACTACACCAGTAAGAACTGAAAATATAGGTAAGTGATTTTAGCAGTTTTTTAAGTTATAATCTGATTTGAAAAATTCTTTGTAGTTTTTGTCAACTCAATATTGATCCCAGTGGTAATAATTCTGTTACTAGTCCTATCCAAGAAGCCAAAATTTGCGCAATTAAGCAGAAAGCCTTAATTTAGCAATCAATGTATGAGTACATCAAGTTAGTTATTCTAATATTGACAACTGCTCCCTTGTAAACTTTTGGTAACTGGTATCATGATAACCTTCCCGTCAGTTATAGACCCACAAAAAGAGATGACGACACCTACATCTCACCTACCACACCTCATGAAACTGGCTCAGATCGTCACGACCAGCACGCCAACTCATCCTGCTGCTAACGGCTGGCCTCTCTTCGCTGATCAAGGAGCCGATTCTCCACTCTCAGAGATTGAAAATACTGAGAGTCCCGCCCAAAGTATTAATATTGAGGTATGAGTTACATGGAAGACGTTTGATATTTTTTATGTAGGTATAACACAAAAGCTAAGCGATTGACTAGAAAAATATATCTGAATGATAGACTTGCTTGAGTGACCACGGGACAAGTTCTAGCTAAATTCTAAATTTGTTCTGCATATTATTTTACTTGTGATAGAAAATGTCAAAGCAATGCTAATTTGTTTTGATTTTCTGTAGTCTAATGATCCACTTACAAAAAGCGTTCCATGTAACAGTATCATATTGTTTTATTGTATTCCTTTGTCTGTTAAACCCTGTCTTCATCATGCAACACTTTACCAAACACATTCAAGGCATCGAAAGAACAAACGATATAAAATAACATTTCTTATTTCTTCAGCCATCCAAATCCGAGCATGATTCAGTACATCCAAAGCTGAAGAGTATCATAGTAACTGGTAGTAAAACCCGAGTTGGAAGTCAGGATAGCACAGAGAAACACGTGACCTTCCAGGATTCTAACGAAGGCTCCATAAAAACTAAAAAGGTCAAGTTTGCTGATGACACCGTTTTTGAACAGGCGAAAGTTAAAAGAGGTTGGTTGAATGGTTGAATTTTTGCTGTTCATAGATTAATGATAGCATTATTAGGATAGGTATTGGTAAAGTAGATTATTTATTTCATGTATAACAGAATTAACAATGTTACAACCAAATTATTTAGGACATTAAATGAGACCTAGAACCAAAGGACGCACCTCTGAATAGAAAATAATATAAAAATCTGCCCACCCATACAAGATCATTTATTTATATATAAACACTTTATGCACCGTTGACGTTGGTACAAAGGCGGTCTTTATGCCATTAGGCATTTTCTGCCAGACAGACTTATTATCAGATCATCAATTTAATTTGTATGAAAAGTTTGTGTGTTTAGTGCTTATATCAGTCTTGGAAAGCACTATAAATAAGAAATCTATATTTTATATACATTTCCGATTCTTATTTCTTTTTGCTGTGCTTTCAGTCATTTTCGTAACGTATTCATAAAATATAATAGTATTTGCTATGAACTGTTCATCACCACGCCCACCACAGCTGCATTGTTATTTGCATAATTCCTTTTCAGGTATGGTCAACCTTACTGTGAAATTTAAATATGCCTCTCAACCGATTATTTTTATTGAATGAACTAGAGAACTTTGAGATAAAAAGGTATTTTCGCCAAAGAACTTTCAAAGTTAAGCAGTTATGTCTTTTGGATCCCTATATTTCATCATCTACTTAAGATGCTGACTGTATTAAATTGTAAATTTTCAGCTGATACGCGGGTGGCTACCCTTTTCATTGCGATAACTTAAACACTTTGCATATTTGCAAACGCTCAACGCAAATTGTTAAAGTTTGAAATGTTCTTTAATAATAATTTTACAAGAATGTTCTTTAATTTTTCTATTAATATTTCAGTGTTTAGAAAACCAAAAAGGATGCTTACACCCGGACCACAGAGACCCAAGTTCTGTTACAATCCTCGCTTCCAAGCGTTAATCAATCGTTTTGAAAACCAGGGAATGATTATGGCAAGAACTCCAAAAACAAGAGACAAAACCGCCAAAGATCAAGAAAATACCCCACCTGTCGGGGAGCCTTCAAACATGCCAGCCAGAGCAATAAACTTTAAAGAAGACAGCCCCCAAATCGAATCAGAAAACTCGAAAGAATCGAATGAATTATTCAAAACTTGTATCGATACTACCGAAGTAACTAACAACGCAATATCAGCATTAACAACGAACATAGCTGGTTCGTTACAAAACTGCCTTTCGTCAGTTTTAATGAACACAGAAGAAGAAACAGAGATTCAGTTTAAGTTTGTTATAACTAAAAAGAAAGTTAGCGTAAAAAGGATTATGGAGGAACCTGGTAGCGTAGATGAGAAATCGAGTGCAATCGATAAGAATCTGGAAACGATTAAAGAGAACATCTGGTCGAGCGTGGCGAGGGCTGTGAGAAATGTGTTTTGGGGTGAGCAAGCCGCTAATTTTGGTGAGTGTGTTTATTGGTTTCCTTTCTTTTAATAAGGGTTCTCACTTGTTTATTTTTATAGCATGTAAATGGTTTCTATTTGCCATAACTTTTCTTGGTGAGTAAAAGATTTCACGGTGATTTGCGTTGTATAACCAAAATATTTTCTTGTATTTTAATGTTGTGGAAGTCAGTGAGCATTATGATCTACTCACAACGGATAAATCTGCATTTTTAATTAGAAGTTCCATTTCCAATAATAGGACAATATAGATCACTTCATTATTTGCCTCTTTCATATAATTTTACTTTAAACTATTTCCTTTGTAAACCTCTATTAAAGTTACATATCACAATACCGCTTAACTGCCACAAATTACGTGTCTCCCCTAAATTATAACCCAAGAGTATTCTGGTATCATCCGACGTAAAATTTTCCACCAATTTTCATATTGCTTGAAATTTCCCAATAATTACGTTCTAAATTCAACGTATTAACCCACCCTTGCTGGGAACGGTAAACACTGTGCACAAATATTGACAACCTCATCATGTTTTGCGATCAAAACTTCTTAACTTACTTAAACTTTATTGGAAAATAGAGCTTATTTTGTGGGTGGTAAATTTCATTTGCAAAGGCTGCGAAAAATGGCAAGAAACGGTATTGAAGAATTTTGGGACAGTATCAGCTTGAATTAACCATACAGAGGTGAATTGCATTATATTTTTATCATGGGTTACTGTAGTAATAAGTTTTTCTAAAAATAAATACATGAGTACGGTAAAACATGATTGATCACACCACGCATGCTTATCTGTGTGTATTACTCACATTGAAATAAATTGAATTATAGCAAATTAATAATATGACAATAATAGTAGTTCTCTCAATACTCAATCAAAAAAAAAAAAAAAAAAAAAAAAAAAAAAAAAAAAAAAAAAAAAAATACGATTAAAAATTCAATCCTATTCTGCGTGATAGATGAAATAGGAAGTTGAAGCGAGTAACTAAGTAATATATTTTTCTCATCAATAGTCATATCACTAGGCTCATCATCATCGTATCAGCATATTGCCATCCACCGCTGAACGTAAGACTTCCCAAAGGGCGCCACCCATCCCATTCTTGGGCAGCTCGCATCCATCCGCTGCCAGCCACCCTCTTCCAATCGTCGGTCCATCGTGTCGTGTGTGCGTAGTGTGGGACGCCCTGCGACACGATGGATCACTAGGCTATGTACTTACTCCTACTAACTTGCTTAAAAACATTCCCATTTTGCTTTAACTTTAAATATCTTTTGTTAAATGTTACAATATTATCGTCTAAAAGTTAACTGTAATGTTGCTGTTGTGATATATTTGAATACCGGGAAATTCTTTTCCTTCTTAAGTGACAAGCGCTTTGTCAAAGTATAACGACAATAAAGAATTGTTCGGTGTTTATTTCTGAAAATGTCGCGTCCATTTTTATTCTCAGCCGGGTATGAAGGACGGATATAACCTGCTTGTATTTTTCAGGAAAAATGTTAGCAATTAAATTGATGTTTAAGCCTCACCGTCTACTACATTTTATTTAGGAGTAGTAATATTAAATGCCATGCCAATGCCAGTAAATAAAAAAATGTGACAGAATATGAAATAGGTACCTAATAACTTTTTTCCATCAAAACTCCACAATGGTTTGTGAAATTTAAATATTATGCAACTTATCAAATATGGATGATAAATAATAAAAATAGATCAGGATAGGCTAAAACTGAGAAATCAATGATGAAATTAGGTACGGCTGATATAGATATATGAAACAAAAACACATACCTACTGTGCCCACACCATTTAAATGTTAATGATGATTGAAATAAAACTAAATCACAATGATATTGAGACAAGTCACAAGATTCAGTAAGCCTAAAATCTGAATAAATTAATGTTCCGCAACATGTGCTCTTGTTAAGAGAAGGCTACAAATCAATGCCTAAGTCCTCAATTAGTTCTAGACTATCTAATGCTTTACGTGTAACAATAACGTTGTTTTGCTAATTGAAGCTTGTAGGCCAACCTACTGTAACAGTAACATCAATAGCCACTAACACATTATCATCAATATAACGCTTCAAATCCTTGGAGATTCTCAGAGGTGCTCCATCTTCTAGCTAACCTAGTAAACTATGTACTTCAGATACTAGGTAATACAGACTATACAAGGTGAGATTGGAGTCGTGGACATCCATTGAACCTATTATTTGTTAATTTAATACTTGTTAGGAAAAAGAACTTTATACAAACCTTGTCCTTACAATAATGAAAACCAAAAAAATCATTATCCAATTTGATGCAGTCGTTTGGATCTCTTTTTTGCTTTAATAGCCTATTTTATTGTGGATTCTTGTCTAAATTTTAGACTTTATGCCTTAATATTTGATATTATGTCCACGATTTTAATTTCACCCTGTAAAAACAATCTTACAACACTTTCGTAAGCACCAATCGAAAGATAAATAATTCGATTTATTAATAGGTATTCATTACTCACTTCAATAAATAATTCAAAGTTTTTCAATAAATTTAAATATATTTTCACTAGACCAGACTCCGATCGTTGATATAAATCTTTGAATAAAACAAGCCTCCCTTCATTTCTTATAAAAATACCACTAAATTCAATTACCTTCGAAATTGAACAGCGAGGCTGGATATCGTCCAAAAACTTTATAGGCAGGCCAGGAACATATTTCTAGAATAAAAAAGTAGAGGCGAACAGAATTCAAATCGTACATTTTGCAACGGCCCATAATTTCGTTCCGTGTCAAGTGGCAGGCATTATTGCATTTTTCTATTCATGAAGAGTCTCGCTTCAATCATATTGCGTCGAGTCGCTTTTTCATTTTTTTCTTGCGTTCTCAAATCTTTTCTCTTTTAAATTTATTACTTTCCGCTCTTCTGCTTCGGAAATTGTTGCTTAGAATTTTTGTCGCTTGACTGTTAGATTGATGGTGACGTTTTAATCATGTGATTTTGTCGCCGGTACTTTTTGATTTGGATTTATTATACCGACTGTGTTTTTAGTACCTTTAGTTTATAAATATGTTCTCGATACTTTGATTAATTACGAATCGGTTTGTGTAGTGCCTAGGTAATTTGCTTGAGTAACAAAATGAATGCCAAGTTAATACATCAAAACATTATAAGATTAAAATCAAGTTTTATCAAGTCCATCTATCGTTTGAGTAAACCTGTATCTATCTTCAACATAAATCTATGTATCAAAATTATCAAAATATTAATTGTTTGCAGCATCAACAACTCCACAGAGATCAATTTCCTTCAACTCAACATCATCCTCATGCAAACGAAAATGTGACGAGCTCTCAGACACTGAAAGTCCTGTGAACCACAAGAGGCACAAATACGAAGGCAGGATCCGAGGCAGACCACCTTTGAGGAGGAGCAAGACCTGCGTAGCTAGCCTGAGGAGCTCCATGTCAGCGGAGCAAAAGTCCTTGATCAGCGAACTTACAATGAGCCACGATGATAACATGAATTTGAGCTTTTGAAATTTCGTGCAAGAGACGTTGAAAGTGAATTAACAGAGATGCTAGGTGATTAATTTTAAGCGGATCATCTCGCTTTGGATGTCAAACCATTTTTTTTTTGCAAATTGTACGTCTTTAGCACATTCTACGTTCATGGCAGTAGGGATTGCAACATCAACTTCAATGTATTCACAACTAGGTATTAAAAAAATTGCTTTAAAATCGTTGTCGTAGCAGATAGTACGCACGGCTACACATCAAGCTATACAAAACCAGTTTACTCTACCATCTTACTGTATGAGAAGCGTGTACAATGCTAGATCAGCTTATACTGGATTTGTATAGGTTGACCTGTAGCCGTGTTTACCTAGAGCAAATTGAGAATACTGTTAAAATTGACAATTTTACACTACTAGATATCTGCTACAATACAAAGCGATTAGAGTAAGCGCGCTCTTGAAATAACTCAAGCATCTTAAATCTGTATGGCCTACGGATAGTTGTTCAAGATCTGATTGTTATACTTCTCTCACTTCTATTACACCAACATGAGCTATAAATTAATAGATAGTTCTTGACGTGGTAAAAGAGATAACCAGGCAGCAGGTTAATATCGAGCTGACAGCGCTGGTTGCGCGCTTGAAAGCTCTTCTGCACCAAGCATGCAACCAATAGGTTCTAATAATACAATTACCTAGTATTTGTAGACTTTGTATCTCGCGCAAAAATGTTTTAATTAAATATGTTCGAATTTTGTTTAAACCTGAATAAACAAACATTTTCTTACGGCTTCTAGTAAATAAGTTAGTTTATATAAGTGTTAGTTTTAATTAATTATTTATACATAAAAGTAATTCTAAGGTAAGGTAATTTAAGAAAGATTCTCAAAATATAATTGTATTAAAACTAAGTTGTTAATTTTAAATTAAGTTCCAGTAATTATTGTTGAATAAATAAATATTTTAGAATCCCTTTTTATTCTAACGAAAACGGACACTTGTTTTACTAAGTTTATTTTCTGCCAACTATTTTTGTCTTTGAAAGTCACCCTGAAGACTGTTTCGTAGAATGTAAAATGCCAAGAAGTATCTATGCTTACACAGATAGCTGTGTATAACATTTCTTAAGTCCCTCCAAAGGTTGTCTGTAAGAAATGGCAATATTTATAAGACCGTCCATTATCTCATTCTATGATTAATAGTTTTGTGTGTGCAATAATAAGTATCTTAACACTAGTTGGCCACGTTAATATTCAGTCAGACTTATAGAATAACTCCACTAATATAAACGATGTTTATTCTATTCTGGAATTAATGCTTCTCCAGTTGTACTTATTTATACCTGACCTTCTGATGATCGTTAGCAAAAAGTAAAACTAAACTGCAATAATCAAACCGTCATAATTACTAATATTAGTTAACGCGCCAATATCATGTAAACTAATAAATTATTACTTCCTTCTATACACACAATAAATAATTCACTATAACCTACCCAATATTATGACCCACACAATATCTCGTCCATAAACCACGACCACATGGAAATAAATAACCAAACTAACAACAGCATGTAAGCAAGATAACTTAATAACCCGTGCAATAACGCTGCGGGTACGAATGACCACGCACTATTCGGATACGTAATATCCGAAACCCTTCGCCGCCGGACGTGAGCCGAATTCAGCCGAGAGAACAACCCTAATGCCATCGTTTAGCTCGAATCAATCAGCTGGCTGGTTTCTGTTCGATAAAATGGCGATTCGATCGTGTCGGGTTATGATTTCAATTGTTTATGAGACCAAATTGCGGAAAACGGAGTTATTATTGTGAATGGGATATACATGCTGATAGTTTGATATTGAATAGGAAGTATTAACGCTTGCTTATCTGAAGATTATTTGCTATATTGATATTTAATTTTAAAATTATATTAACTGAAGGAACCTACGAAATCCGTTAGGCAAAGCTTTACCTACCTATTGATGTAAATATACTCATATCTTGCCAATATGATTTAGGGAAAAGCCGTTTGCCAAAAACCGGACAATAATCCAAACTATTACAGAAAGTTCGTTAACAGAAAATCCCAAAACGGTAAGTTTCATATATAGGTTGATAATTGTGATGCCAAATTGTATTGTTAAAAATAATAATTAATAAAGTACTCGTTATTTAATTAGTACAACCTTCAGCTTAGGTACGTCGTATTGTACCTGTTCCACTAATTGATTCACTTTCACTTCAAACCTTCGAGATGTTTTCAAAGGTTCTTATTTTTGTTCTGTCTGTTAATTAAATTGACCTTTCGGCGTACCAAAGTTATTTTAATGATATAATTTGGAAGAATGACTCTAACTAACTTTTGTCCAAAATAACAACTTCATTCAATGCTGAGTTTTCCTTCAAAGGTTTACGAAAACACGCTTCTGCACGAACTGCACTGCAAAAATTACTGTAAAACCATTTTTTACTAGGGGGGGGGGGGGGGGGAATCTTAGCACCTAAACCATCCCGGTGGCCACCATCAACACATAAGAGTGGGGCACTGAGACTACTACCCTAGAAAAATATTTTAGTTGACCATAATCTTGTGTATGTTTTGGCTTTGTAACGCACACACTACATAGATAAAAACTGTTTTTAGGGTATGTAAAATCCTCATAGATCGTAGACCACCTAGAAAAGCAGCAGGGTATGTAAGACTCGTAATGACGACTTCCCTTCACAACCATGGGATTATTTTCACCACGACCATAACATCCAGTACCACCAGATCATAACTACAACCGAACTACACAACCATGTTAACATAACATACCATCACGCCTGTATTCCCCGAAGGGTTAGGCAGAGGTGTACTTAATGTACACCCACAGTTCGCCGGTATGTTTGGGTCCCATGTAATAGGGGGCGAGCCTATTGCCATTCACCGGGCACAAATACAGACTCCGAGCTGCTACTGAGAATTTCATAGAAAAACTCAATAACACTTTGCTCGACCTGGGGATCGAACCCAAGACCTCTAGCGTAGCAGTCGCGATTGGGACCACTAGACCAACGAAGCAGTTGTTATTACTTGTAAAAACAGTAAATGGTACAAACATTAATACAGAGAATAGATGAAAGGCGAATAACGAAAGGGATTTATAAAGCTTTTGTCAGCGGAGCCGAGAGGGGACGCCCTAGAAAGACATACACCGACCTTTTTGGTGATGTCCTTTAGAGAGGTCAGGTGCATAGTACTCGCAACCGGCGCGTGTGAATGAAAATATGTATCGATGTGGAAGAAGCGAAAGAGTCAAGACTCGTTGCCATTTGCGGTCATTGGCGGTCTATAGTTTCTGCCGTCCCAAGTGGGAAAAAGGCGTGAGTGTGAGTATATGTATGTAAAAATACAGTGCGAAGCTTTTGTAGCTAGAAAATGAGAGGAGGCATTAGTAACCTAATAAATTGTCTTGTACAAATTGTTTTAGCCATCTGGCTCTCTGTGACAGCTGTCAAGGAGCATTATTCGTAAGATACCAATTCTAGGCAATACAAGTAAGTGATGTCGCTCTATAGGAGACTATACTGGGTGGCATAGTATCGATACTATAGGCCGACCGTTTAACTCGCGTATCGCCTGCGCGGTAAGAAGGGAGCGGGGGCGGGTAACGCTACACACGGAGTCAATAATCCAAAGATTTATCTCGAGATAGACATTGTTGGTAAAGAATAAAATAATAAGTATCTTTTTTAAGTATTTATTTTCGCGCCCCCACTCCCTTCTTACCGCGCAGGCGATACGCGAGTTAAACGGTCGGCCTATAGATATATACCGATAACGCAAAACGCGGTATTACTTAGTGACGGGTGTGATAATGTTTTTGTACTTTTGTTCAATTTCTAGGTTAGGCAAAGGCGTTGCTGATGTTCCGTCATGTGCAAGTGTGCAGGCAACAAGGGATGAATTTGAATGTTAACTGAACAGTCAGTTAGTTCTAATTTACATACTTAACCCGTCCCGCGTATCCCCCTCCCCATATGCAATTGCCAGGAAGACAGCAATTTTTTTGCAAATAAAAAAAAATTGCAAGGTCATCGGTAAAATTAACATTGTGTGCATATATGATAATTTTTGTGTCATAAATTATACATATTTACGTTGCTTATAATATTTCCTAACCACTACAATATACAGATTATAACCAAAAAGTCACAATACCTCACAATTTCGTTGTAAATCCGCTGGATACGATTTTTTCCCGCGCCTCTCATTCCACTTGGTCACAAAATATCATATTCTCTAACACTTTCACATAAAAAAAACACTTACACACTATCTCAGACATATTACCGTGCTCAATACAACAACTAATTCACATTTTATCACCATAAACATACCATAAAACTAATATTTACATTACGTTTCCCGCGCGACATAACTTTTTATCTATCACTAACGGCATATTCCCGGCGCGCGGCGGGCGACCAGCAGCACGCATGCGCGCGGCCGCCGCGCGCATGCGTGCTGCGCGGTCGCTAGCCAGTCGCTCTAGGCAGCTAAATATGTACAGCTTGCAGTAAAATCTTTGCGTAAATGTTTCAAATTGTTTTTTTTTATTCAAGTATGAATTTCGTAAACATGATAAATCTTTAATTTAAAATTACTTTTAACAAAAAAGTTAAACCGCCTTCAAAAAATAATATAATAATTTTGTCTAAAACAGTTTGGGAAGTCGGTGACTTCTATTTGAGTGGGTCTTTTATTTTCGCCACCGACTTCCCAAACTGTTTTAGACAAAATTATTATATTATTTTTTGAAGGCGGTTTAACTTTTTTGTTAAAAGTAATTTTATTTTGTAATTTTTAGTGGAAAGTTTGTTTAGAAGTACTTGTTAGCCAACTAAACGCACTGCTCCAATAAGACAGCGATGTTTCGGAGTAAACGATAATATCATCGATGTAAACAAATTTTAGATTTTTGTTGATATTTTCAAAACTGCCAAACTTTCAAAACTGGTGGTCCCGTTCAAATTTTATCGAAATCGGTTAGATTTCGATAAAATTTGAACGGGACCACCTCTGAAGTATGACCTACCAAACAAAAAAAACAATCATTAAAATCGGTCCACAACTGGCGGAGATATCGCGTAACAAACATACAAAAAAAAAAAAAAAAAACATACAGACGAATTGAGAACCTCCTCGTTTTTGAAGTCGGTTGATTATAAAATATAACTAGTTAAATCGATCAAATATAACGATGTAAAAGAATGGTTCATAGATAATTAAATAAATTAGATTTTTTATAAGTTCAGTTTCTGGCTATGTAAATAAAATCAGTAACACAATTTAACTTGAAATTAACTAGGTATTTTACCCGACTTAAAAAAATGAGATAATGATAATATTATTACCTACTTTGCAAAGTAGGTAGCTGATTGGTCGCCCGTAGGTACTAGTTTTACTTGATATTGGTTTCTGCAATACTAATGTGTATACACATACATAATAACTGTTATTATTTAGATAGTTCGATACTTTTGTTATGCTAGCCGTGGATAATCAAACAAAAATGTTGGTATGTACCTGTGGTCAGACTGACCACTGACCACTGATGATCATAATAGGGAAATATAATAACATATATTATTTTATGTATCATCCTCTAACTAATAGTAACTTATAAGCAAGTTTCCAATAAGACATAAAAAACAAACTATCACGCGTGTTATAAGAATTTTATGCAAACCTTACAATTTTAGTTTGAATATGGCGGGCGCCTATATGCTCCACTAACAAACACACTAACTATAATAATCTTGTAAATATGCAGTAATGTATGTAACTGTGAACCAAAATATGTTTGCAAATAAATAATCTAGGTATTTATATACATTTGAACACATAAATAAGAAAGTTGTTATTAAAATATCACGAAATACGTTGGACTTTTGCGGGAAAATAAACACTCATCAAAAGTTCGTAATGTTTTTCTCAAATTTTATGACACTTTTTCATAAAACAATTACTTAACACATATTCTACAGTTATTTCTCAGTAATTCTATGTAAATATCTTATAGGAATACACTCAAATGTCGTCGTGAAGACATTTTTAGTAAGCCACTTATCACACAATAAATCGACTGCGCGCGAATCGACGCAAAAATATGGCGCGCTCGATGACAAATTATTTTGAATTTATTTTTTTGGTAGCATTCAGTTCTGATTTCCGTTATTAGTGAAGAAATAAGGTTGAATATTAATTGAATGAACGAATTGTGTTGTCCAATTGCGTGTTAGCAAAGCGAAACGTAAGAAATGCTTGACCAATTAGACGGGAATAAATAACGTACAGCCGGGTGTACGTCCTGCACGCGGGGCACATTTTAATAGTGTACACACGGGTGTACGTTTTACACTTGACGGGTTAAAGGAGAAGAGGAAATTATGAAAAAATCCTTAAATTTTACTCGAAGGACAAACGTCATTTGTTTTGATTATTGAAATTATACCCTAGCTATTATAATAATAATTTCCGTCTTCAAATCAGTCATCAGTCTAGTAGAATAAGCTTAGCAAGTAAGAGAATTAATACAAATGATATGATAATAAGTCATCTAATAGACAGCACAAAAATCTTGATAGTGTAGATAATATCTATCGATTATTCGCCGTATGACATAATCGTGAACAAAAGACATTATCTTGTCTTGGCACACAAGACATATTCGACTAGTAACGAAAAGCTAGTGAAAGTAGAATAATATCATTTCAGATGAGTAGGCACTAAAAATTCGAAGCTTGTCCAAAGCGGAGAGATTTACGTAAAGGGGCCTAACTTCGATCATATTACACGATAAAGTTTATTTCACAGAATATCGTGCTATTCCTATACATCGGTTTCTGGATCTGCTAAGGGTTTTCAAAATATTCATCTGTTGATATCCGACGATTGTTTAAAATATACGCAATCTTAAAAGAGCTGAGTACCTATCAATTGGCGAGGTCTCGATTTTCAATAAAAAAATATTGAACTCAATTTTACAATGTAGTTCAAAAAAAGTAGCAGGCTATGGTTTAATAATACCACTTTTACCATAAGTAACCGTATACGTATCTTCTATTTTTTTGAAGTCGATAGCTTAAACAGATGAGGGGATCTCATAATAAATGTCCACTTATAGTATGAATTATTAGGTAAGTTATGGCCTGCGGAGATACCCTATAACTATTCCAACAACAATATCCAATCCCTTACGTGACAAATATGTAACCCTTCTTGTATCCGAATAACCGTGAGCCATGACCGAATCTTTCCAAAATATCCGCATATCGACAGCCCTACTAGCCGCAGTATTCCAATCACGCTCTCACCACGTGACTGTATTATTTCAAATTCAAAGGGTAAAAAGCGAAGGCTGTATTAAAAAGGATAGCCTCCTTGAAATATAAGCTTGGCATGAAACGTTTGTACTTTACCACGATTGGCTGTGACAGTCGGAACACTTGAACAAACTTTCCAATACTGTCTTACTCAATCTAACAATCTCAATAATAGAGTTTATTTCAGCTTAAAACATATCCATGATAAGTTTATGCAACCCGCTCTGGGAATAACGGCAGTTGAATATGAAAAAATCTTAAGTGATATAGCACTGCGGTGGGGATTTCGAAGTTAGAAGCTCTTGCGATTTTAAAGGGTTGAACAAAAGTTGTGTTTGGTATTCAAAGTTGGTCCTAGACTGTCGCGCCTGGGAGGAATAAAATCTATGAAATCAGACTATATTTCTTGTTATGTTATGGTTTGTACGTGGAAAATGTCTCACTATTGTTTGCGGAAAATTTTGGCACAAATCAGATAAGAACAGCTTGCGAACAGTAGAATAGTATTAATAAAATTATTCTTTTAACTTAAAATTACAGGATAACTTAATTTAAACATATATATAAACTTAACTACCAAGCATCCAATATGACGTATTAAAAATTAAATATTTTTTAAGTGAATGTACCCAAATAAAAAAAGAATGGGAGTTCTAATAAAACTAAACATTACCAGTGCAGCATCATACTAATGACAACGGACTTTATTAAGTATGGGTAAACGATTGCTATTGCATAGAAATTTAGAATAGCAACTATTGGACGCGTCTAAGATTTAAATCTACTATTATAGCATAAGTATTTATTATTTTTTGTAAGTATTGATTTTTTTTAATATTTTGAAGAAGAGGTAGAAGTTAAGACGTGTTTTTAAGGAAGACGTGTCTGTTTTTTTTTAAATTAGTAATAAAGTCACGGGAGGTAAGGGAGGCCTTTGCCCAGCAGTGGGACACGAAAGAGGCTACATAAAATAAAGGCACACTTTATTCATCCAATACTGACCACCAAATGAGCACATAATCTATCAGATATAATCCTATAACTAGCCGTCCATAAGACATGCGCATCACTGTATGAGCGAAAATGGCGGGACATCGAGATACGGGCCTTCAACAAAAGATGTAGGGCTGGCACGTTATGGGCCACTCTAACAATTTGGGATATTACTTGCTTTTTATGTGTATTCTCAGTGGTTAGGGATGCCAAAAATGGTGGTGCCCGGTATAAAAGCAGAATATTAATAAACTAGATTGACTTGTATTTGTTGTCAATAACAACAAAAACATAATGTTAATTAATATAATAAGGTATTATATTTATTGAGTATTTATTATGTACACCTACAATGAACAATTATCTTTTTTAAACGGCTCTTGTCCGTCCAATGTCTGTAAGAATTTGCATTTAGCGATAAAACCGCCAATTTTACTTTATCGTGTTTTTTGTCTTTTGTTTTGGTGTTCAAAAAAATCTATGTATGACACCAAATAAGTACAAAAGTGTTACAGGTAAAAAGTCGGCCTTGTTTTTTCGGACGTTTATCCAATATTATTACGGATCAGGTTAACCCATTTGCTGACCTTTTACTACGGAATATGTTACTATGCTGCATTTGTAATAAAGTCCCTAACCTAAGTAAACACATACCGATCCAAATTAATAGGTCATAATTATCTGGTCGAGTTCTTGTCCAAAAATAATATTAAGATAATATCCGCTGAAAAATAATACTATTGTGAAGATGTGAATAAAACATAAAAAAAAGTTCGAATAAAGCAACGATATATAAACTATAGATAAGTTACCCGCTCTCTAAAAGGCAACAAGAAATCAAGGCAATTGCCCGGATCGCGTTTAGTTACGCACCAACTAGCGTTGCGCTTGAACAATTAGAAGGAAGCACTTAATCGCAACGTAACTAAAGATGTATATTCGTCTCTTTCCAACAACAGGTACACCGTGAGGTAGAATTTGTTTCCTTTCTCTTTCTTTGCACGTATTAATCGCTATCTAAGAGTTTGGCCTGTTTTTGAGCGCCGTAATGTTCGTGAATAACGCGTCTATATAATAATACATCTTTGGAATAAATCCCAAATTGGAACTTTATAAAAGCGCTTGTGTATCATGGGAGAAAAAAAATACACATTTAGGGTTTACAGGGCGACCGCTGCAATACAGGGCCTAATTCATGAACTGCGAATCATCAGTTAAGTACATAACTGTCTGACCCCTAGAGAAAATAACAATAAAAAAAAATACGCTAGAACATAACTGTACAAGCGGTCTTAATATGCCTTAAGCTTTTCTACCAGACAACCTACTCTATTTTGTCATTATGAGTTTGGGATGGCGATAATAAGCTAAAATAACTTTTAACGTTACCTTTTCAGCGAATATCCGTACAGTGACAGCCCTAGTAACACAAATCTACTGATAAACGCCCGATATCCCGTAACCGAGTGTCTACGTCCCGATACTTTTGTGCAGGATGCCTTTGTTTTGGTATATTTTTCCTTGAAACCCGTTTATGGGACATGAAGCGACTATGAGTGAGCGTAAATGTGAATGGCTGGGTTTTTTATGTTATTATACTGGGTGTTAGTGGTTTGTTATCGGGAACAGTTTGAAAGAGTTCCGTGTCTATTTTTGGGGTTATGTTACGATAATAATCATTTTATTTTATGTATACTTTACTTTAGAAACTGATTAAGTAATGCTACGTATAGAATAGCTACTGCTCTCGACATAATATAACATTACGCCTGTTTATCCCGAAGGGTAAGAGAGGTGTATTTAGACTCATGGTCCCAAAGTTGGCTGGTATGATTAGATCCCATGTTAAAAGGGGCGAGCCTATCAGATTATTAGCGCTGCAGCTTAATATGCTTGTTGCAGCATAGCAGACATCTCACAAGATAACGATAAAAATAAGATACTTAGGATAAGACTAGTTTCTATTGTTTGGTATTTTGTTTTGTGACTTGACAGTCATAACACAAAACAAAATACCAAACAATAACAATAATAAATTTTCTTTCTTCTTCTTCTTTCTTCTTAAAATAGGCTCGCCCTATGGGACTATATTTACATGGGACCTTAACATACCGGCAAATTGTAGGTGTAGATTAAGTACGTCTCTGCCTAAACCATCCGGGAATACAGGCGTAATGGTATGATGCTATGATAACAATAACGTGATAAACTCCCTTATTAGTGGTTTTATTTCGACACTCTTAAACTAATCATTAGACTATGCGTTTTTTTTAAACTACACAATTTTAGTCAACAGATATTGTGGATTCTATGCAGATATTTTTTCTAGTTAAATAATTACCTACAAACAAAGTTGAGTCCTTGATGCGTGTCAACGCTTGTAGTACCCAAAACAATAACAAGATGTTCATGAAACACATTAGGTACTGTCCCCACATCCATTTATAATGTGCAACCAGGGGCCGATGTGTCAGATGTGCTTTTATTAAATATTTACACGTCACGACTTCGGATTTCATTTAAAAATATTATTTTATTCGTAGTCCAAAATGTTTTTGTCTAACAAAAGATGTGATAATACCAATAGATGGATATTCTAAAGAGCTTGTTATATACCATGGTGCCAATTGACACGTGGCTGCGAAGAGGTTGCGGCCAAATGCGAAGCGACACCCTAGGTTTATTGAGTTCTTTACATTTCCCTCTTTCATGAAATAAAATTTGTCAACAAAGCAAATGAACGTAGGTATTAGTTCCAAAAAAAATACATAAGTACTTATTTCACGCCTGTCTCCCATGGGGGTAGACAGAGACTATAGATTATCAGACAAAAACTAATTATTTAAAAATTCATAAAAAATACTTGTGGCCAAATTTTAATTGGTAACTCAGTGGATTCGTATTATCTTGGAATGAATTATAAAAATTTCATCTCAATCAAACTTCATCATTAAAAAAATAACAATGAATCGTGTCGTAGTCGTGTCGTTATCTCTAAATCTAGCTAAACTACCTTGGAGAGGACAAACTAATAAAACGAGGGACAAGACAGAGATCAGAGGACATTGAACGCACGTAATGCCCACCGGATGGCGGATACCGGAACTGAGATGACGTCACAAGGAAACATTTTGGAATTAATAAAGGCGTTTGAAAGTTTCTGTGTTTTATTAAGAATTGTGGGATATTCCTTATATGTATATATATATGTATATATATATATATTTTATAAGTTGCCATACTTTTTTATGACTTTATGTGTTAGAATATTTTTATTTTTTCTATTAAAATTACCATAACAGGTAACCAAGTTACCCGAAAATAAATTATTTTGTAATATTTTATTGAATCAGTGATTTATCACGGAATCTTAGAACATAAAAATTCCACAAACTTAAAATATGGTTTATATGGTTTAGGACGTAGACACCACCTAAGGAAGGATTATGGGAAACACGCAAAATACGAGATAAATGCGAGACCACGGGACACAGTATAGTGTTCTTAATAGTACAATGACAAAAAAACCTTGATCCGCAAAAAGACAGATTAATTTTACATTCCCGATAAAAATCCAATAACAATTACCTAAGACTTACAGGGCAGGTAAAAGTTTAGTTATTCAATCTTCATAGGTCGCGACTCTGTATCATACCTCATTAGTTTAGTGGTCTTAACTGCGACTGTTACGTTAGAGGTCCTGGGATCAATCTCCAGGTCGAGAAAAGTGTTACTGTGGAAATTTTCAGTAGTAGCTTCGAGTCTGGATTTGTGTCTTTATTTATTTTTTTACTATGGATTAGAAAGACTTCTGCCCAATCCTTCAAAGAAAACAAGCGCCATGGTATGTTATGTAACGTTGGCTTAGATTGGCCCCTTCCAACTTTTCCATCGATACTCGTCAAGTAATACGAGTAAGTAAGTGACGTTTCTTCGTAAAACCTTTGTATATTATACAAAGCCTACAATTGAAAATTTTCAATAATTCTACAAGCACATTAATAAGTTTTCCAATTTGCCGTTCCCCAACAACCAACACATCGCATCAATACCATGAATATTCATGCGCAGGCATCGAACTGTTAAACCAGATAAATATTTGCTAGGTGAATTGTGATGGGGTTTTTATCATAATATTTTTTTGTGAAGTTTCTTTTTGAAATAGCATATTACCATCAAGCTTGTATTGCCCGAAAGGTTAGGCGTATTGTACACCCACATTTCGTCGGTCCCATGTTATATGGGGGTGAGCTTATTGCCAATAACCGGGCAGAAATCCAGACTCCGAGCTGCTACTGAGAATTTCTTAAAAAGTCCCAATAACACTTTGCTTACCTGGGGAATAGAAACCTGGACCTCTAGCATAGAACTCGCGGTTAGGACCACGAGGCTAATAAGTCATTAGTCTAGTGTGGCAAAATTGAGAGAGATTTTTGGATTTTGTCTCTAACTTAAGCGATGTTTTGTTTTTAGGTATTGTGACTACTAGAATTGTGTAAGGTATAACCATTTTATCCTATCATCATCATCATATCAGCCTATCACCGTCCACTGCTGAACGTGGGCCTCCCCCAAACAGCGCCACCCATCCATGTCTGGGGCAGCTCGCATCCATCCGCTGCCAGCCACCTTCAAATCGTCGGTCCGTGATTTTTCCTATATAAACATTAAACATGATAATGTTTGTTACAGGTAAACGGCTCCTGGGGTCTGCCAGCCTTCGTGTGTGATGTGTACATCGCGATGGACGTCACGTCATCCACCTCCAGCATATTCAACCTCGTCGCCATATCTGTTGATAGGTAAGTGGAATTGCCGTGACTTTAAGGCAAGGTTTTTAGTCGGTAGGACTCCGAAATACTTAGATCCCGCCGTATACTTCTAAGTATATCATCCATGAGAGAAAAAGTGCGTGGCAGTGCGGACTTGCGATCATGTGGTTGCCGGCACGAAACCCACTCATAACACAAGCATAAAGCTTAGCACGAAGGGTTAAAAACCCTATCCTGAACAGCCTCCTTTAAACAGCTATATTGCTGTTTAACACTTAAGAATTACATAGGTCTCTTATTTAAAATATTGTGCAAGCATTTCTCTAAAACATCACTCCGCTGTTTGCAATTTTAGTACCTACCATAATAATAAGCTAGCTGCCTCGTTTCCTCCTCTTTAGTAGCAGCTCTGAATTCAGATATGTCCTTGGTGAACAACAATAGGCTCGCTCCCACACATGGGACCAAATGGGACCGCATGGGATCACATGGGACCACATGGGACCACATGGACATGGGGCCTCATCGGACCTAACTATACCAGCGAACTGGACCTTATCCTTAAGGAAATACAGGCGTGATGGCATGTTAAAACCAACATTTTTTGCCACCAGGTATATTGCAGTAACCCAGCCCATAAAATACGCGAAGCATAAGAACAACCGGCGCGTGTGGTTTACCATCGTGCTGGTGTGGCTGATCTCTGCAGCCATCGGCGCCCCCATCGTCCTGGGCCTCAACGACACCCCCGACAGGAACTTCGACGAGTGCCTCTTCAATAGCCAGAACTACGTCATCTACTCCTCCCTCGGTTCTTTCTACATACCCTGCATCATGATGATGTTCCTTTATTATAATATTTTTAAGGTTAGTATGCAATAATGGAGGTAAGGTGTTGGTTACTAAAATGGCTGGCAGCGGATGGTTGCAAGCTGCCCAAGACCGCTATGACGGGATGGTTGGCGCTATTTAGGGGAGGCTTACGTTCAGCAGTTCATGAGATTTAAAAGGGTTATATCTATTGGACATTGGAAACATTTTCATCCAAAAAATCTGATTTAATTTCTCTTTATGTCATAGGCTGGCTTTATGGATATGACAGGTACTTAGAAGAGGGAGGGAGGGAGGGATTTATTGCTAACAAGCAAACATTAATAGATTACGATTTAGTTCTGAAGTCCCGGCTATAAATGCTATACAATCATTCATTTTTGTAATAATTATGCATTTTGTGATACTCGTAGTCTTGTGTTGGCACGTTTACTCTATTGCGGATCACATCCGAAAAGGACTTATTCCTATTTATTTTTTCACGCATATGTAAGCCTATATCTTTCATCACAATGCAGCTTACCAAATTACATTTAGGCACCAAAATCAAACGAAAATTTAAGCGACTTTAAGCATTCAACTGTGTTTAAGCGTGTTTTTTTTTCGTTTTAATAGAATACACCCTTCATTAATCCCGTATTAGTTGGTTTCACTATTGTTTTTTTTAAAACACAACACAAAATACTTGGAATCGTTTTTCTTTAGGAAGTTTATTACTATTAATTTTAGTGTGTTCCATAACTATTGCGACCACTAGACCAATGAGGCAGCGTAGGGAAGAAATCTGGAAAAAATATGTAGATTATATAACTTAGTAAATTTCCCAGTCACTAACAGGGTGTTCTTATATATTATAGTAATGGATACATACCACATTACCGATAACATTCGATTTAACAAGATTAGCATTCCAGTTTCAATTAGACCCGTCTATGCGACCCAAGATTGGATCTAGGTTAATATCAGAGACCTAAATATTAGGTCGGTTTCAATAGAAATGTCTAGACTTAGTACAAGTAAGAAATAGTTGTGCGAATATAAATATGTGACAGGCAAATTTTATAACAAAAAGAACTGTTAGGTTATAGCGAAGCAATTTAAATATAATTATATTTACGCGGCATTGTTGTAGAAAAACTGGGACGACGCGGGATTTAATAGTAACTGAAAATAATTTTAGTGCCTACTATTATTATAAAAAGATAGTGGTAGGTTGGTAGGTATATGGAGACAATTGCAAATATTTAGCGTCATTACTAAACAAAAATATTTTATGGCATTAGGTACGTGGATATTAAAAGTTTCAAGGATTTTTATAATGTCCACAGATGGAAGGAGAAGATTGTGTTCACTTACAACCTTTTTGTCTATAAAGCCTGGCTGAAGTGTCTCATCAGTCTAGTGTTCCTGAGCACGACTAGTAGACTAAAATGCTCAAGTTCTTGGGTTCGATTCCCAGGTCAAGCAAAGTGATATTGGCTTTTTCTATGAAATTCTCAGTAGCAGCTCGGAGTTTGGATTTGTGCCTAGTTAACGCTTTAGGCTATCGTATGGAACCTAAACTTACCGAACTTTGCCTCCGCCTAACTCTTCGTAAAATACAGGCGTGATGGTATGTTATGTTGTCTAAAGATAAAATACTAATATAAAAATGATAATATACCCGTGACCGAATTTTTCGTTTACTCATATTGATAAGTTAGATAAGTTTGATTATACAAAAACATACAATTCTAGCTTAAATCACTGAAAAACTCATAAGACAACATAAGTTTAAACATTGCATACATAGTCTAACAACGTACATACTATCCAGCACATGTCGCACGCATTTTGGCACAAACCCTGTAGTGTTGTGTACGACATAGTATCCCGAAACTTAAACATAATACTGATATAACCTGTTTTTGCCGGTTAAGTTTTCTACATTATTCATCGTTTTGTGGAAGATTCTTACAACAGAATCTCGCAGTTTTAAAGTTTTATTTTGTACTGGAGAACGGTAAAAGTCAGTTTAGTTTAAGCTATTTTTGCATATAGAAAATTTGGATATAAATGGAATGAATAAGCCAAGTTATATGACCATTAGGTAACCTAGTTCGATGTCTCTAGCACCGATGACTTATAGAAATCATGTGTTTATTAACAACTAATTATCATTCGCTTATAAGTGAAGGAAAACATCGTAAGGAAACCTGCATACCTAAGAGCTTTTCTCGACGGTATCTGAAGTTTGCCGACCCGTATTAGGTCAGCGTAGCCAAACCGTATCCCTCTCACTCTGGGAGAGAGGAACCATGCCCAGCAGTGGGGCAGATTATGAGTTCATGGTCGCTGAGCTCGGCTTTTGCGCCACGATGCTATTTCAATTTCCAGACAAAACTTTCTAAACAGTCAATATCTCCCAACGCAGGCATTACTTTCTTAAAGGAGGCCCCAATTCCTAATGTTTGTCAACCATAACCCTTAAAGAAATAAACTATTACATATTTGCATTGTATATCAATTTCCAAAACAAATTTTAAGCTAAAACTGCTATCATTTTTATAGAAAGGCAGACAAGGTAATCTACACAACCTAATCTTATCTCTATATCCCCAGGCGTTAAGAAACCGTGCCAAAAAACAGAGAGCAGCTAAGAAGCCTCCAGTATCTGGAGAGCCACACACGGGAGCCACCACCGCCGTGGTGATAGAAAACGTGGCGCAGACGAGGAGGCTGGCGGAGACCGCGCTGCATGACGACAGACCTACCAACACTGGCTCTGGGAGCAATGAAGATGATCATGAAGATAGGTACGCAGATAACTACCTCATTAGTCTAGTGATCCTGAGCGCGACTGCTACGCTAGAGGTCCCGGGTTGGTCTCCAGGTCGAGCAAAGTGTTATTGGGTTTTTCTATGAAATTCTCAGAAGCAGCTTGGGGTCTTGTTATTGCCATTAACCATTTAAAAAGCGGTAGTAGCCTAATGGCTAGGGCGTCGGACTTGCGATCATGTAGTTGCCGGTTCGAAACCCACCTATTGCACTACTGGCGTGAAAACATTCGTAATACAAGCATTTAGCTTAGTACGAGGGAAAGGAGGAAACAAAGCTTACTAGCAATGTGGGTCCGCATTACTAGTAAGCTTTTTTTTAAATTAACAAGCAATACCTACAACTACCTCATAAGCTTGTGTCTATAACTGGCTAGACTGGCTACGCCAAAAGGTTCTGGGAACGATGCCTAAATCGAGCAAATGTTGTTGCGTTTTTCAATAAAATTCTCTGTAGCAGCTCGGAGTTTGTATGTGTGCCCGGTGAATGGCAAGAAGCTTACTTCGACATAATATAATGTGGGTGTTCATTGAGATGTATTCCCCGAAAGGGCAATAATTGCGAGATTAAGTACTCCTCTGCCTCATTCTTCGGTAAATACTGGCGTAATGGTATGTTATGCTAGTTTCCACTAAAACTACTTCTAACTTAATGTAAACAAATATTGATATTATGAAGTCATGAAGCATAATTATTTTCCAAGTTTCGGAATATATAGTAGGTACCTAATACACGTGCCTCGGGAGGCACGAGGGAGACTATTCTCCTTAAAGCCTTCGGTTTTAATTATGCAGGTTTATGTTCTTTGTTATCATTGTATAATACTCAAGTACACACGCCTCATATCCAGCTGTAAAGATCCAATATAAGATGGCCTCGCTTTGAATGGGCTTTCTATGCAACGACAGGTCAGCTAGTTTAAACTAGATTTTATGCGAAATTATAGCCTGTAACTATAACATGGAAACATAAATAAAATTATATTTTCCGACCAATTAGAATTTAACCCTCCGGACTCGATAGATCATAAAAAAGGTCTAATCATAAACTGTCTATATCTTATTTACTGTCTATATTATGTCTTATTTTTTATATAATTTTGTTGTATAATTAAAATTTATAGTGTTAAATTTACCGGGAGCGCTGTGTTTTAATTACAGCTTTATAATAAAAGGTGCGAATCTATAGTCTAGAAACTTAATCAACAAAAAAATAAGCTTTGAGGGCAATTTTTATTTTGGTTTGTTTATAGTAGCACTATGATATCATTTAGTAGTAATATGAGAAATTTATACTCTGTAGTAGTAGTGCTAGACTGAATGGGTTGGCATGACCAGGGAAGTACGACCCTCCTGTGGGAGGGTACGTCCCCGATTATGCCGATGATATTCTGTGGAATATCGACGTGAAGTAGCAGTATGCACTACACTTTTTTGTTAACTAATTATATTTATATAACTGATTATTAAAATCTAGTAAACAATAATCATTGAATTTTTGTTAACACAGAAGGGAATTTTAAAATTATTGTTGTTCGGCACAGTTTCGACAAGAGGTCGGCAGACTTGGAAGCGGATGCGGACGATTGCCACGTCATCCCCAACGACAAGTCTACCGAGTTCATGCTGGCTACCGTCACAGAAGAGACAGCTAAGTGAGTTAAATATACTAGCTTTATTCCCAATCTCGTATTTATTTCGTAAAACCTACAAAATCTTTATTCACCTGCCTTGTGTAAACAACACTTTTGCTAAATTTAATGATTATATACCCACTGTTTAAGTATTTTGTTGTCTGTCAATTGGCAAGTTTAAGCATTTTACTTAGTCGCTCGAATGAATCTTGAGACGTGACTATAAATACGGCTCCATCATTTTACGATTCGGTAGCCAGTGAATAATTTTTATTGAGATTAATGAGAGATAAGAGATTGTATTAATGTTTTAATTATGTTTGTGTAGTGCTAGTTATTTTTATATTATATTTAGCATTAAATGCATGCCAACCCCCAGTGTAGGCGAGCGTAGTGGACTATAGCCTCATTCTGAGAGTAGACCCGTGCCCAACAGTGGGACAGTATCAAGTGGATCATGATGATGCATTTTTAATTATTTTTTGAGATATAAATATAAATTTTACCGGAAGTAAAATTCACCTCGTTAAATTAAAAACTACCTCATTAGTCTAGTGATCCCAACCGCGACTGCTACGCTAGAGGTTCTGGGTTCGATTCCCGGGTCCCAGGTGTTTCTGGGTTTTTCTATGAAGTTCTCAGTAGCAGCTCGGAGTTTGAATTTGTGCCCGGTTAATGGCAATAGGCTGTGCAACGATCTGTGTGTGTACTTAAGTACCTACACTTCTGCTTTACCCTTCGTGTAATACAAGTGTGATGGTATGTTATGTTATTTTAAGTACAATTCGATTGGAAAGGAAGGACATAATAATATTTTTCTTCTGCCTTACCCTAAGAAAATCAATCGTAATGTTATTTACTGATAAAGCTTTAGGCAAATAAAAAAGGTTGTATATAAAATAACCTCTTTTGTTTGCTCGAAGCCAAACAAACGAACATGACCTACTTACTATAGGAACACGTACATACAATTTATTAATACTTTTAATTTCCACGACTGTACCAGACATTTTTCATGATATTTCATGCTCATTGCTATGTAAATGATGATCCATTAATCACTCAGTCGTCCGTTTATTTTTGTTAAAAGTAATGCCAACATTTTATCAGATTCAAAAGGATTCGTTATGAAAGGACTTACTTACCTTTTCTACGTTTATTTCATAACAATTTTGATAGGCATAAAGTCATTGAGGTATTAACTGACCATTCTAGAGAAATCATGTCAAATACCTACACTTTGTTCACTTGTTTTTAAATAAAAAAATATTCAATCTGCCTCACTAGTCTAGGGATTAACAATCCGGCTGCTAAGCGTACCTAATACATAAGATCCAGTGCTCAACTATTGTTTTATGAAATTCCCAGTAGCTCGAAACATTGGATTTGTGTTTCTAAAACCACAAAACTCCTTTACCTCTGCTTTTATACATTTATTTAAAATTAAACGCAACGCTTTCATCCACCGCATCTACAAAATTGTTGCATTCCAATTACTAGAGTTTTTAAGTTTCTCACTTATTTCCGTGGTGTTTGCCATCACTCTAAGACATAATAGCTCAATGAGCAAAATATTTTTTCTTGACAAATTATATTAATCTCTACGCATACACATTAAAGCATGTTTTTGTGTAATAATCGTAACAGTAACCAATATTGTCGTGAATTTATAAATTACTTCGAATGTGGTATCAGAAGCAATATACAAAGACATTTAATTATATTCTGTAATAATAACGTAGGTATTATAGTTTCAAAGGCATACGTAATGTTTATCTAAAACATATTCGGGGTTCGGTTTAAAATATGCTTCTTCTTATCTTGTTTATTATGAAGTAATTTATCGATTCTAATTATTGTTCTTTACGTAATCTTATAGTTAATACAGTCTTATTTACAGTGTAAAGCTAACCCCGAGAGATTTGAAATTTAAGGAAAATATTTTTAGAGGATAAAGAGTACTAGTAACTGCCCGCGGCTTCCTTCGAATCCCAAATGACTTTTTGAGATAAACAGAGCATGTCCTTCTTCAGGATACAACTGGTTGATAGGAATAACTAGTCTACATATACGTTATAAAGTTATTTTAGTGAAGGAAAAAATCGACCGCGGGCAGGATTCGAACCTGCCTCCGGTTAAATACACCAGACGCTATGACCTACTAAGCCACTGCGAGTTTCACCCACCATGTCCAAATTTGCCTTCACATTCTGAATTTTACGTCTTTGTGGTGACGTCAGCGACGTCTGTGGAAAAGCAAGTTTTGTTTTTCCTTCCTGGAAAATGCATAAAAAATACAAAAAGATAGATCTAAGTTTCTTTCTCCAGTACTCCGAAGAGGAACATCAAGTCACAGCCCATCCCAGACCCGAACGGGAACAATGACTCGGGGTACGCGCCTTCGAACCTGGAGGACACGATCAGAGAACATGTGTCTCCACCGGGCTCGCCGGGTTTGAAAGACGCAACAGTACTCAAGAACATGGCCTGTGATGGGTCCAAGTGGAAGAAAAACGGGAAGACGTCGAAGTTGTCCGTGGACTCAAGGTAAGATGCCACGAATAGTAATTACTATTAACATTAAAAAAAAACCCCGACAATTCCATTATATCTCGTCCGATTTTCATCAAACATAGCTAAGAACACTCCCCACTAATTCACCTTTCAAACAAAAAAAAACTAAATCAAAATCGGTTCATCCGTTCGGGAACTATGATGCTGCAGACAGATACACATACACACACGTACGCAGACACGTCAATCTTATACTGCCGTCGTAACGAAAAAGGGCACAACTAACATTTTTTTTTTTACAAAAAATATAGGCAGATTGGACTTTTAATTCTGATGCCAAATATTATGTACCTATTTATCATAAACATAACATAACATACCATCACGCCTGTATTCCCCGAAGGGTTAGGCAGAGGTGTACCAATGTACACCCACATTTCGCCGGTATGTTTAGGTCCCATGTAATAGGGGGCGAGCCTATTGCCATTAACCGGGCACAAATCCAGACTTCGAGCTGCTACTGGGAATTTCCTACAAAAACCCAATAACACTTTGCTTGACCCGGGGATGCCCTTTTTCGTTACGACGGCAGTATAACACCCCGTTGTTTTTGCGTCGGGGGTTAATCAAAAAGATACAGTCACAAACATAAACGTTACTCACTTAATTTATAAAAAAATTAAATCAAGTTTTTTTTACTGGAATTGATTTTATAATATTTCATAGCTCATAGGTCAATAAATAATTATCAGTTTTTGTAATTAATTAATAAAATAATTATCAGTGTTTGTAAAGCCAATGATACCATGTTTTATATTTATTTCATAAATTGAGTAGATATATTTTTATAATTACCTACTTATAAAAACTCTTACCTTCCCCTCGAACATTATCCGAATCAATATAGCTGTTACAGTCACTATAAATTTGATCATGTAGTCCCTATTCACATTTCTTTTCAAAACGCAGGCTAGGTACATTCGCATACAACAATTTCGAGAGAACTGTTACAATTTAAAGAAATATACGTAAGTTACAAACAGCAGTTGTTACTAACTGTGTTGTAGTTTTCAACGCTTACCTGAGCTGCAAAGTTTAACGTATTTTTCCGGAAGCTTTAGCCAGTAGTTCTTTTTTGTTTCTATTTATTTAGGACAATTGCTGCGTTCGTTCCTGCATTTTTGTTGCGTATTTGCATAGTGAATTTAGGGTTAGACACTAAACTACATCAAATTATTTAAATCGTTAAGTAGGTATAGGTAGTAACTACATTTCCTACTAGAATAATAGAACCAGTAAAATCTATAAATTTTAATAATCTTTACACACTTTCTTTGAAAGTGTGCCTAGAATAGTTCGGAATGTTTGATGAAATACTTATTACGTACTTAATGTACTCGTATCTAATTTTAAAAGATCGTTGCGCGCAAGACTGTAACTTGTGTACGTTTAGAAACATAAATTCTCACATACACAAATATAGAACCGCAACAACTATGTAACTGCAGACTATCAAAAATATTCGTTCCATACAGGCATCGAACCCTTGAAACTGGGAAATTGTAGCGCACAAGCCAATAGCATGATTCCGTCAAAATAAAGTTTGATCCAAAGTTATTTTTTTCTAGAAACGTCTCCCTAGCTCTGCGGTCAGACGACGAAGTCACAGCTAGCCAGTACGACTTGCGAGATGGGTCCAGTTCGAAGAAAGAAAGAAAAGCGAGTGCAGCGACCGCCCGCTTCACAATATACAAGGCCAATAAGGCCAGCAAGAAGAAGCGGGAGAAATCCTCGGCGAAGAAGGAGAGAAAGGCTACTAAGACACTGGCGATAGTTTTAGGTAAGTTTAAAGATCCTGAAGATCATAACGATAACGTCCCTAACAGATAGAGGAGTAATGATATATCAGCATAATGAAAAGAAAGAAACGTAAATAAGTATAGTAAACTTACCTAAATACCCAAAGAGATGACCTTATATCCATTTACCGGGCACAAATCTATTGTCTGAACAGGTATTAAGAATTGCTTAATAGAGATCTTTGCTCAATCAAGGAATCAAACTGAAGGCATACTAAGAAAGCGTGCTCTCGAAATAAGCAATGCTTCGCACGGCTTGCCGAAACGTACGTACCTAAGAGGGCACTTAAACTATTAAGGCTATTCTGAGGTACCTGTATTGTGTAACTTTCAATAAGATGTTTTCTCGATGTACAAAATGTACTGTTGTATAAATTTTAAACAAAAACTGATATTTTAAATGAACCACCGCCACTTACCGGGTCCAATTGTGAATATAAACCATACATGGACCAGGAACCATTCAAACACACATAAAAAATGATATTAAAATCAAACCAGCCATTTAGGAGAAGTTCAATGACATATTTATGAAGATAATATATGATTCATACAGCTTCTTGTTTCCAGGTGTCTTTCTTTTCTGCTGGGCACCGTTCTTCACCTGCTCAGTGCTTGGCGCCATCTGCGACAAGATCGGCCTCTCCTTCGACCCTGGCGTCACCGTGTTCATCCTGACCACGTGGCTGGGCTACATCAACTCCTTCCTCAACCCCGTCATTTACACCATCTTCAACCCTGAGTTCAGGAAGGCGTTCAGGAAGATACTTCATTGCGGCACCTAGCCCGTGGACTATTTGGTCGTCTTTACACAGTAGATCTCGTTTGTTGGGTAGATTTTATCCATACATATTATACCAGGGTTAAGATTTGAAGGTAAATGCTGCCAGTGTTAGTATTATGATTGTTAATATTTGCAGACTATTGTCAAGAAAAGAAGTTGTACTCTAACCTTCAAGTGTCGGTAATTCCTAGTAATTTGAATCCGGAGATCCCTTATTACAATTAATAATTCTTCTAACTGTTGCTTTATTGTGTGAACTTTTTACTTTTGAAAATGGAATGAATTGTTTGTTGGATAGGAAAAGACAGGATTTTACTACGCAAAAAGGGATATGGTGGCAGTTTCTCAGTGAGAAATGTTACCAAATTGTATCAGATCAGATTGGAAATTGGCTTGACTTACTTGGGTTGTGGGAGAGGTATTTATATTTACATTATCAAGTATCACAATGTTTCTCCGATAAAATCTCAACATCATATTCTGGCTTCAGATTATATTTGTGCCAAACATAATTATCTAATCAAATTGGGCAGTTGTATAGCAGGACATTTATTATTATATCCTTTAGAAATTTCCTACTTTGTCACGAGTACTAATCACTATTTTAACTACTGGTTGTGGTTAACGTATTACAGTTTGTTCGAAATAAGTAAGCCGATCGGAAGTTAGCCGTTCCGAACTACCGCGGTGATAAAATCGTTTAATTAAGTGTTTTAATACATAAATATCGAAATTAGTAAACAAAATAATTAGAATTGTGAAACTTATACGACTCTAATTATCTTTTCACCCACTCTTTCTATTAAAATTTACCACTTCTAAACCACTTGCAGACAACTTCCGATCGGCTTACTTATTTCGAACAAACTGTACATTACAATTTTCAAACGTTGCGTCTGGCACGATCAAGGGACAATCAGTACCAAATGAGCAGATGAAAAGTGTTTCAAGAGAAAATGTTTCATAATATGGATGGGAAAATCTACAACAAAATGTTTTCTTTCTTATTTTCAAGAGATCTACTAGACGACCAAATTGTACAGTCAAATATAAAAGTTTATAAATGTGATAAGCCAATAAACTAAATGTGTCGTGTTAGCAGTAGTAAACTAGCATATCAAAATGTATTTAAAAGTCTTAATAGGTAAGCAATATAAAAATTATTGTAAAAATATATTGGTAGGTATTGTAAAGCTTGTTTAACTCATATTAATAATATTCTAGTCATCAGTATTATTATGATATGCCAAAGATATTTAAAGCGGTATTACTAAGCTTAAGTTATTTTTATGGTTGTGATTATTTTAATTTTCATAATATCGTTAATCGTTTCTTTATGTACGATATTGTAAATGTACAATCGACAAAAGAAGTGTTAATTTATTTAATTATTATTGAATCTAGAATAAAATGTATATAAAGCTCAATAAGACAATTTATTGTTATTAAAAACACTGAAGTTTTTATTTACAAACGGATTCAAAAACATTGCATAGTTGTAGGTACAGTAAGCGGAAAAAGCGCTTAGTAACTATTGATATTTAAATATCCATTTGTCTTGCAAGCTGGAAAGTCTCTGTGAATTAATTAAAACGCCATTACATTATTTATTAGCATTCTACCTAAATAATAATTTTGAAAAAAAAATGTATCAACATAAATTAAAATGTTGATTCTTTTGGAAAAATGTGAACTTTTTTTGTTATCTTGCCTTTTTCCGTCCACGGATTTCGCTTTTCTCACTCTTTCTAGTTATTGTATAGATATATAAAAATTATATTAGATACTAGATAGTCTTAGACATACAAATGACAAAGTCGACAGAAGACAATGCACTGCGAGATTTGACACGGTAGTATGTAATTAACTTGCCAAATATATTTTAATAAGACAGTAAAATAATAATGATTGCGTGAATAAAATTTAGAATGAAAGATCTCATTTTTGTTAAGTAAATATTTTTTTTATGATTTAATTGATTTTAATATATTGTACAAGTAAAGTTTTGGGAATGTAAACAATGTCGTGCCATTAACATGAAAATGTATCGAAATTGTTCTGTTATCATTGTTATTATTTTTTAAATATATAAACAATAATAATTTGTACCGACCACCTCTTCCCAGTCAGTTACAATGAGGAAAAATACAGTCATTATGTATGTCCATGTTTATTTGGATAGTTGTATATTATATTTATGTAGTATTCTATAAGCGTTAAAAGTATGTTATACTTTAATGAGATGCTGTAAAAATTAAAATCAAAATCGTAGTACCCAATCATTATTATTTTGATCCCTAAATAGTACCTACGTTTATAATCATATCAAATGTTATTTTGTAGGTGATTAACTAGCTCATTTTTTTATAGGATATCAAAATAATACAAATTTGCATTCAAGAATGTAATATCTGACAAATTCAGTAGGTACCACATAAAAATATACATGTTTTAGTTTAGTTTCTCCAAGTTCCTATTTGCCTGCTTCATTATTTTAAGGCGAGCATGCAGTTTTTAACGAAAAAAAATATAATGAATGTTCTGAAAATATCTGACTTTTGGACAAGACAATTCGTAATATTCTTTTTATTTAACCTAATTCTAATGATGTTGATTTGGTAGTGTAAAGTTTAAAGATCGTTATGACTTTTTTGTTGGATTAAATTAATTATTTTGATATATATTATGTGTTAGTGACACCAATGAGTTTAATAAAATAATAATAATTTAAATAAGCTTGTCTCTGTACATACCTCAACACTTCAAGTAAAATAAAAATAGAAGCATTACGTTGTAACTTATGAAAATACTTTCATGTGCAAGGAAAATGGTCCCATATTATGGGTAAGCGTCCTCCCAATATGATCTCACATTTATTTGCTCAATATTTTTTGAACCTAGACATTTTTTACATTAGCTAGTCATATTGCGCACGAAAAACCAATCTATATTTATGATATTGTAACGGTTTCAAAATCGTGTAATAAGTTGTCATATTTATGAAATACTTGCGGTTACGTTTTAACATGCAGCACAAAAAAAAAAATTCGTAAAAGAGAAAAATCTTTACAAATGGCAGACAATTTTTTCAAATGTAATCAATTAATAATTTTATTATACTTGTGTTAATATAAAAAATCCTTCCGATAAAAACCTATTCCACTTCTAAATTTTCTTAAATTTGGTAAAACAAAAAAATAAATTTGGCCGCATAATTACAATAATAACAGCAAAGACTTTGATTCTTCTTCAAACTGTGATGTTTCTTGGATACATTTTTACATTTTAATTTTAATTCAGATTAAACTTAAAATATAAAATCGAATTCTAAATAAAATTATCATCATCTCTTAATTTTAATAAAAAAATGTACATACCTACCTACATGAAAATTTTAGTTCGTTGTACAGTGAATAAATATCAACTAAAGTAAATTTAAGTTGCTCAACTAAGTCTTGTCTCTTGGCTCAATGTAAAATTGTTTAAGCAATACTGATAAATAACGAAACAATAATATTAGATGTCTGTCTATTGTAATCAATCTATATGTAAATTGTAAAATTGTATATAAAAACTACAGGGTTCATTGTAAGAATCCGTGTATTTAATCATTTTATCAAAATTGATAGTTAAAACTTTAAAATAATTTAATCGTAAGACGTTTTGTCTATATTCTATCTATAGATAGAGGAATATAATTATATATAAATAATGTTATCCAATGTCGGGCTTAATAGAAACGTTTTAGTACTTGCAATGTAGACGATATCGTATTTTCATTTCATTACAAAACTTTCACAGTTCCCTTTATTAAAAATAATATATATATATATTAAGTTGAAACTGTAAATATTGCAATAAGTATATTAGTGAATTAAACTGTTTCTAAAAATTGTGTTGATTTTTCATAGCAATATCTTTTGAGTCAAGTCAATAACAATAATGTAATATGAAAAATATCGTATTATACTCATATTGCGTTAAAACATATAAATATTAATAAAACTTTTAAACGTTTTAATAAAATAATCTTACATTTATTTTGTTGTGTAAATATATAAAAACTAATATTATATGGAAAATAAAGCATAAATGTAGATCATATTTAAAAAAAGCAATAATAAATTTTATTAAATTAGGAAAATATATTGTTATTGACTGTACTCAGTATGAGTATCTATATCACGGGCGCCATAGTCCCGTGAGGCAGCGTTTTATCTTTCTATGCGAAAATTGTGATGATGATTTAAATAAATACTCTGTTTTTACATATACATTTTTGTTTTATTCAGTACAATAAATAACCTTTATCGTAAAAATCTTCTCAAAGATCTATTTAGTATCTTTCAGTTAGTTTTGTTTTCGTGAAAGTAATCTTTAGAGAAAAAAAAAACAAATCCAGGCTTTGTAGCTTCATTGATGTGTTCCAGTCGCTACAATGGCCACATGAAACTTCCAACATTGCCTCGTGTAATATGGGAACGAATTGCTTATACTTAAGTCAATAATTAATAAGCAGCTAATACTTAATAAGCAGCTATACATATAGGACTCGTGGTCCCGAAAGACGTTCTTCTACCCGAACAAGATCGCAACGCAATTTACTGGGTCCAATCGTAAATTAAAACCACCCCTGTATTAGAGCGAACAAAATAAAATAAAAATTACTAAAATAAATCAAGCCGTTTTTGAGTTTGAGCGAGACTAACGAACAGCAATTGATTTTTATATATAAGAAGATAAGAGGAAGAACAAGAGCAACAAGAAGTAGTATTAGTGTCGCGCTGGCATGTCTAAATGCGACCATGAATGGGTCGGCAAGCCCGGGGAATTACTACCCTCCAACAGAATATCGACGTCAAGTAGGTAGCAGTATGCATACTGTTGCGTCTCGTACGGTGACTGTAGAGCGCCGGAGGTCCAATTCCTCTCCCAGTCGCCTTTCTTCTCCTTTTCTTCCCCTCCCTTTTCCTTAAATAAGCTCGGCAACGCATCGTTAACTACTTTGGTATCGCAGATGTCCATGGGCGGCGATGACTACTTCTTATTACTACCTTCAGATAACTCGTTTGTCGAGTTTTCCCATATTAAAAAGAAGAAGGAAAAATGAAGATTTGTTATGAGAAAGCGCTGTTAGAAGTCATTGTTCGTTGACCTGTATCTAATGCACAGTTTATTACTTTTTCGGCTTCGTTGGTCGATAGCTCTAGCCTAAAGTAATCACAAGCCGATCTATTACTCATTAATCGAGTAGATTGATTACGCAATTTTCTAGATAGACTTTTTATGTAGCCCTAGGGTATGCGTTATTGATAGTTAATGTATACAGTTTATGTTGGCTATTTTATAGGTACTTAAATTAATCTCATCTTCTGATCTTGTATCGTCGTGCGGCGGGTCGTGGAGCTTCATATATAATAGTTAAGCTACACGTACATGATGACTGATTTAAGTATGCGTGCCATCAATTCGGACAGACGAATTCAAAACTGCTATTTTTCTTAAAAAAAATTATGAATTCATCTGCTTGACTATATAAATTAGCCAAACTGGTGTGTGTTTTAAAGGTGAAAAGTATTTCCTCCTGTACTTACTGGTTGCAGATCAACCTATACGAATCCAGTTTAAGCTGATCTTGCATTGTATAGGCCTCCCATACAACACGATGTCAGTGTGAACATAACATACCATCACGCCTGTATTCCCCGAAGGTTTAGGCAGAGGTGTACTTAATATACACCCACATTTCGCCGGTATGTTTAGGTCCCATGTAATAGGGGGCGAGCCTATTGCCATTTACCGGGCACAAATTTGCTCGACCTGGGGAACGAACCCAGGACCTCTAGCGTAGCAGTCGCGCTTAGGACCACTAGACTAATGAGGCAGTCAGTCAGTGTGAACTGGATTTCTATAGCTTGATAATTATGTAGTCAACAAACTCTTGATATAACGGTTCACTAAGCCATTGCGCTATTATTTTGTCCAAAAGAAAAATTTACATTGAAAAACAAAACAAAGAATTTCGTCTCTTTATGTGTCAACTTAAAAACTACTGAGTAGAATTTAATGTGACTTTTATGAATAAACTCATGCTTCAATAAAGATTTAACGCTTCTAATCGAATCGTTAAGGTCTGTTTATGACGGTCATTAAAGAAAGTGATTTTCGATACCGTAGGTCTAATATTTTTTCTTGTGATTTTTATCAAAGATAATTAGTTTTTGAAGTTAAGCGACTAGTTCTGGAAAAATTAGGTAACTTTTAAAAAGTACTTAGTAACTTTTAGAACCTTATTTTGACTAGTAGATATAAAGAACTGAATTTTCTAATTAAAGAAAATTTCTAGTGAAAGAAAAAATCGATCTCAGGCAGGGTTTGAACCTGCGTCTCTCTGGTTAAGTACACCAGACGCTTTGCCAACTAATCTACCGAGACCACTGCCTGTGATGTCGAATTTCTCTTCCACATTCTACGTCTTGAGGCGACGTCAGCACCATCTATTGAAGACATTACTATGTCTTTCAACTAACACGACTGCCTTTACAGGTAGTTCAAACCCTGCCTGAGATCGAATTTTTCTTTCACTAGAAATTTTCTTTAATTAGAAAATTCAGTTCTTGGTGAAAATTTCGCAATATTTAATGCTAAAAAATGATAAAATATAAGCATAGTAGATATAAATCAAAAGTTTATTAATAGGTATAAGAGGTTAACTTTCCCAAATAAGATCAAAAAAAATTTTTGAGAATTTAGATCTGCTTCGTATTTTTACACCCTCTATAGGTATCGACATAATTACTAATCAATCTATTGGGGAGACTGCTTCATTGCTCTAGTAATGTCAAGCGCGACTGCTACACTAAAAGTCCTGGATTCGCTTCCCAGAGTATTATAGGGTTTTTCTGTGAAAATCTCGGTAGCAACTTGGAATTTGGATTTGTGCCCGGTTAATGGTAATAAGTTCGCCCCCTATTTCATGGGACCTGAACATACCGCTGAATTGTGTACATTAGTTAACCTCTGCCTAACCCTTCGGAGAATACAGGCGTGATGACATGTTATTAGATATTATTAACGTATTTATCTACATAATTACTAATTAATTTAAATAATTAATTCTTCTAGTATTGGATACCGCATTGCAAAATATATACTACCTATCAACGTTATCTACGTTACCAATAACACGAAATATCGAATATCTTCATCAAACGAAGAAAAAAATTCAAACCAAAATGCACGTCTTTCCGACTACTTCGAAGTTAAATAGAGCCACTTGAAGACATTTTCTAATAAAATTGTCTAAAAGTACATTTACGGGCGTCCCCGGAGATCGGCTCGGTCTTTCTGCCGGGACAATATGCCGGGAATTGACTTCGGGATTCAAGACAACTCGACCATTATCCGTGGTGTGGTGGGACGCAAGGCATAAGTGGCGCGGGACTAGAGATTTAACATGAAATTTTTCAAGTACATACCATTAGTTCAAATGTTTTATTTCAAATACCTTTCCGCCCGCGGTTTCACCCGCGTGGACTATTAAGTTTCGTTTTCATTTAATTTCGGAATAATATATAGATATAGTCTATGTCTGTCAAGAATAATGTAGCTTTTTAATTTAGTGAAAGTATTTTCATAATCGGTTCAGAAGATTACCCCTACAACCTCACAAACTCACAAGTGTACCTCTTTATAATATCACTACATAGTATAAAACAAAGTCGCTTTCTCTGTCCCTATGTCCCTTTGTATGCTTAAATCTTTGAAACTACGCAACGGATTTTGATGCGGTTTTTTTTAATAGATAGAGTGATTCAAGAGGAAGGTTTATATGTATAATACATACATATTTTAGTATAGAAAAGCCGAGAAACTACGCGGGCGAAGCCGTGGGCGGGAAGCTATAATTAATATTTTAAATAATTTTTACAAGCATTTATGAAACGTCATGACTCCAGTCGCATGGTTGCAAAAAAAAAAAAATTAAAATGAGAATGTGTTTAAAAAGAGATCGCACTACATATTTTGGCTTGTAACGTCACAATTTACACGTTATTAGTTGATTTAAATATTACTTCTTCTTAAGTATTTCATTGTATTTTCAATTAATTTAATACCAGTCAACTACCCTATTGCTTCTGAGCTGCATAGATCTGTCGCGTCGTTTGACCTGACCCGCTACATCTCCTGCCATACACCGCCATAAAATATAAGAGTGTATTGGTGGTGAGAGCCGCTTTGTGTCACCTACAATGCTGTGGTGTATTAGATCTGGATCCCGTCGACCATCATATTACACCTGCAATCACTTATACTTGCCATTACTAATACTTGAATGGGAGGTATTTACTAAGATTTTTATTTTTAGACTTTAGGAAGGAGTATAGCCCTCTCTTGCTCTGAAAGGAGACCCGTGCCCAGCAGTGAGGCAGTGAGTTAATGGGTTGATAATGATATAACTGTAATATGGAATCAGTGGAAGAAGCGAAAGAGATATGCAAGAGTCGTCGCAAGCGGCGGTCTATAGTTTCGGCCTACCCCTGTGGGAAACAGGTGTGAGTGTATGCATGTATGTGTGATATCAGATTTGTATTGGGACTGTGTCAAGTGTCCAAAAATATAAAGACCTACAGATGATTAGGTAATTTAATATTATATTATTTTTATCACTATATTATATGTGTTAAGTATCTAACCCGTGGTTGGACATTTCTTTTGAGAGTGCTGGATGCGCTCACTGTACTGACGCGCGGTTGGTAGTACCTATTTGGTCCCACCGCGAATGCAATGGCGCTAGTAGCGCTGGCAGAATGGATCGCGCGCCTGTGCCTGCGACCCCACTACGTCCGTGCGCGACATCTTTAAATTAGGAAGCGGAAGACGTCCTGTTCCGCCGGAGCCGTCGTCGCGTACGCCCGCCCTTGAAGTCGTGGTGTGATTGCGCCGTGCGTAATACTAAAAGCGCCCGATTTTGAACTACCTATAAACACCGTGTGTTGTGTTGTGTAAATCCACTCAGGCGATCTACAACTACCCTGTGACGTCTCAGAAGGGAAGTTTGGGAGGCCGACTGTTGCAGAGGAACGGTGAGTCGTACTCCAGTTCACTTTGTGGGATTTGTCCAACCTGGGTTAGCGCATGACACTCCAGCTCATAAACGTAAATCTAACAGCGAAAATACAGTCCACTCCGCTACTCCACATTTTGGTCCAGTCGAGCCCAATTTAAAACTTTAAAAGTAGTTACCTATTCATTTATCGTAACCACGTTGCAATTATCACAAAATGGCGGAAGCCTTAGGTATTAAAAAACAAGCTTTAATTGCAAAAAAAGAATACTTATTTTCTAAATTACAACGGTTATTCGACGTTTCCAGAAAAATTGATTCTAATTTGGATAAATTGCCAACATTTTTAGTACAATTCGCGGAAATGGAAAGTGTTCGGACGAAATTTGAATCGGCCATTTTCGATATATACGAGGTAGAAATACAAATAAAACCTAATGCAAAAATGTCGATGAGTGATCTCGAAACCTTTGACGAAATGTTTAGTGCATGTCAATTAGTCGTAAATAAACATTCAAAATCCTCCGTAACTTCTACTTCAGAAAAGAAAGACGTAGTTGTACCTGCGTTACCTAAACTATCGTTATTTCAGTTTGATGGTCAAATAGAAAACTGGACAACTTTCTATGATACTTTTGTCTCCTTAGTTCACGATAGAAACTTTGCTGATATAGATAAATTTCATTATTTACTTTCTTGCGTTAAAGGTCCGGCCTTGAATATAGTTAAAAAACTACCAATTACTTCGGCGAATTATTCATTAGTTTGGCAAAGTTTAATCGATAAATATCACGATAATAGAACACTGGCGTGCAAGTACTTTGATAAAATGTTAAATTTCACCCCGATTCATAAAGAAACTTCAGCAAACCTTTCATTATTCATAGAAACATTCGATCACTCGCTCAAAGCGATTCAATCGTTAAAAATCGATAATCTAGATGACTTTTTATTCTGTCACCTCGCGTTGCATCGACTTGACCCGCACACGAGAAAATTATTCGAAGAAAGCCGGGATCAGAAGGCTATACCTACTTTTGCTGAACTTATCGATTTCGTAAACAAACAGATCAAAGTACTTGAACACACCTTTTCTAACTCTAATTACTCATTACCTACGTCAAAACCTATAAATAATAATACTTATAAAAGTAACAACCATTATAATAAACCGTCTTCTTCAAAGTCGGTTCTTACTACCGCACGAGTACAAAATAATAACAATCGTAATAATTATTCTAACGTAAACTTAGTTTGTGCTCATTGTAAACAAAATCATATGATTTATCGATGTGATCAATTTCGTAAATTGACCGTCGAAGAGAGAAAGGACCGTGTCCACTCATTAAAATTATGCCTAAATTGCCTGAAACCCGATCATAATATTAATACGTGTAAAAGTACTATCACTTGTGGTGTGTGTGCATTGCCGCATCATTATTTATTACACCGGGATTCGGGTCATTCGGGTCATGCGGGATGCGCTGTGACGTCGGCCGTGCCGAGTAGTTCCTTTGCGCAACCGTCTCTCTCGCACCCACATCAAGAGGTCGCGATGTCTCACTCCGTGAGTGACACTTTCATGCCTATGCAGCAGGTACTACACACCGCAGGTGATAGTTGCGAATACGGAGTATTATTAGGCACTACTCTTACGCATATCATGGACGTTGATAGTCAATATCAGGACTGCCGTGCAGTCATAGATTCTGGAGCACAGAGCTCATTTATTACTACGGAATGCGCTCAAAGATTAGGTTTACCACGTAACAAATGTCCCTTTACGATTAATGGTATAGGCGGGAGCGTTATTAAAAATCAAGGCATGATATCCTGTTCGATGAAACCGAGGCATGCGGACGGGCCCACGTTTAATATCAACCTAGTCGTCGTAGCAAAGGTATCAGCTGATATGCCTAACATACCTTTTCCAGAAAACGTAATTCACGAATACAACTCGTATCAGCTCGCGGATCCACTGTTTTATAAAAAGTCGCGAGTAGATATTTTATTGGGTAACGACATAGTGCCAGACCTCATTAAAGATAAACCGATAATAATTAAATCTGATATCCCAAGCGTTATTGAAACAGTTTTTGGTTTTGTTATAAGCGGAAAATTATATCCACATCACTATATTAGTTCGCAGAATTTGCATTTATCCGTTTCATATGACGAAGAACAGTCTATAGATAAAACATTACGAGCCTTTTGGGAACTTGAGGAAGTGCCGTGCACGCCATCAATAAATCCCATAGATCAACTAGCCGAGGAGATATTTATCAAAAAACATACTCGCGATTCGAACGGACAATACTTCGTACCGCTGCCGTTCGCGCCTAACCACTCGCCGCTAGGTGAAATGCGCGCTGCGGCCGAGCGTAGGTTATTATACACGGAGCGTAAACTCGCACGCACTCCCGATTTACGAAAGAAATACGGTGATTTTATGCGAGAATATGAAGACCTCGGTCATATGGAACTTTATCAGGGTAATAGTCCAAGTCAATATATTATTCCGCATCACAGCATTTTGCGTCCAGGTAGTTCGTCAACTCCACTTCGTGTAGTGTTTGATGCTTCTGCAAAAAGTAGTAATAATGTTTCGTTAAATGATATTTTATTGGTTGGTCCTAAGTTGTATCCTGACATAACCGCAATAATATTAAATTTTAGACTTTTCAAATATTGTCTAGTTAGTGATGTTTGTAAAATGTACCGCGCTATTATGCTTCAAAAGGAAGACCGTTGTTATCAGCATATATTATATCGGGAATCGCCTACCGATCCGATTAAACTTTACGAATTAAAAACCGTGACATACGGACTTAGTTGTTCACCTTTTTTAGCGATTCGAACGCTTCTTCAATTAGCAGAGGACGAAGGGAAACGTTTTCCTCTCGCCGCTCAGGTCCTCCGTGAGGGTGTGTATATGGATGACATCTTATATTCATGCAATACATATGAACAAGCCTGCGTTATACAGGATCAATTGATAGGTATTTTTGAAAGTGCGAATTTTACTTTGAAAAAGTGGATGAGTAATAACAAGGAGTTACTTTTACGAGTCCCGGTAGAAAATAGGGAAGGTGTGGTGACGTTCATGAAAGATGAAAATGATAGTAACATAAAGGTTTTAGGCCTTAAGTGGATTCCGACTTCTGATCATTTTATTTTTTCAGTTAATAAAACGGATGACGTGTCTACTAAACGATCTGTGCTCAAGTTGTTGGCCTCGATTTACGATCCCGTGGGTTTTATCGCGCCATGTACTTTTGTAGCAAAAGAAATTATGCAAGATTTATGGAAGTTAGGTATAGGTTGGGATCATAAGCTGCCTGATAACATCAACAAAACGTGGCAAACTTACATTTCAGAACTGCCCTTATTGGCCAAGTTACGCATCGAACGTCACATGTTAGTACCAGGACAGTCGGAATGTGAGTTAGTTGGTTTCTGTGACGCGTCGTCACGTGGTTATGCTGCCTGTGTTTATGTTATCAGTCGCGATCATCAAGATAATGTAAAGGTTCGTTTAGTGACTGCGAAATCTAAAGTCGCGCCTATAAAGCCCGTAACGATTCCACGTCTAGAATTAATGGGTGCCGTTTTATTGAGTAAATTAATGAAATCAGTTTGTGATACCTTTAATCGTATTAAAGTAAACAAAATTATAGCATTAACGGACTCGACAATCGTATTGTCGTGGCTTCAAACAGAAGCTTATAAATTAAAAACTTTTGTATGTCACCGTGTGACGCAAATTTTAGAGGTTTTACCTTCTCACTGCTGGCGGCATGTCTGTAGTGAATTTAACTTAGCTGACGTGTGCTCACGCGGAGCGTCTCCCGCGCAACTTATCAGTAGTTGTAATAAACAGTGGTTGTTAGGAGCCGACTGGATGTACAAAAATTCAATTGAATGGCCTGTATCTATTTTCGTTAACGAAACCAATGTAACGATACCCGAGTTAAAGCCGTCAATTAACTTATTAGTTGAAAATAATGATTTTCATCATGAAACAAAACAAGAATTTTGTGAGAGAGTATTTAAACAGTTTTCATCATTTTCAAAATTACAGAGGTCATTTGCTTGGATTTTAAGATTAAAACGTAAAGACAACACTGCTAATAGGAAGTCGGCAACCCTATCAACACTCGAATTACAGGCCACGTTAGACACGTTAATCAAATTAATACAAAGTGCTTATTTTGGTTCTGAAATAGAATTGATTAAAAATAATAAATACGTACCGTCACTTCGAAAACTATCTCCGTTCATCGATGCCGATAACTTCCTCAGGGTAGGGGGTCGTATAGGTAACTCTGAACTTCCTTATAACACTAGACATCCACGTCTACTTCCTAAAGATAGCCTATTTGTAAGGTTATTAATAGAGTATTTACATAAAAAATATTTACATGTAGGTCCACGAACTTTACAAAGCATAATTAATGAAAACTTTTGGATTCCCGCAGCTCGTAGCGTCATTAGGTCGGTACTATCAAAATGTAAAATCTGTTATAAATGCAAGCCATTATTATTACAACCCGAAATGGCGCCGTTACCGTCAACTCGGTTGTTACCTAATAAAGTCTTTACTCACGTCGGAGTAGACCTCGGTGGTCCATTTTTTATTAAAGAAAGCCTGCGTCGCAATGCTAAGGTTTCAAAGGCGTATTTAGCGTTGTTTGTCTGCTTTTCCACGAAAGCGGTACATTTAGAAGTGTTATCTTCCCTCTCTGCCGATGCTTTCCTCGCTTGCTTAGATCGTTTCGTGGCACGTAGAGGTCTTTGTTCAGTTCTCTATTCTGATTGCGGTACTAATTTTATTGCCGCCAGTAAACATCTTTCTGAGGTACAAAAATTCTTACGTGCAAGTCAAGATGACATATCCGACGGTTGTTCCAAAAGACAGATAGTATGGAAGTTTAACGTCCCCAGCGCACCTAATATGGGTGGTCTCTGGGAAGCTGGCATAAAATCAGCCAAATACCACTTAGTACGTAGTGTCGGTGAAAAGTCCTTAACGTTTGAGGAACTTTCCACAGTTTTTTGTAAAGCAGAAGCCGTGTTGAATTCACGACCTTTATGCCCGTTACCAGCTAGCGATAACCCTAATGATTTTAACGTATTAACCGCCGGACACTTTCTCGTGGGTAAAAGTTTAGTAGCTGTTCCCGAATATAACATTCTAGAAGTTCCTATCAATAGACTGTCACGTTGGCAGTATGTTCAAAAATGTTCTCGATTGTTCTGGAAACGATGGAGTCGCGAATATTTAAATACCCTTCAACAAAGAGCAAAGTGGTTTACGTCTTCCCTTAAACTAAATGTAGGAGATTTAGTTCTTATCAAAACTGATAATGTACCTTCCTGTAACTGGCCGTTAGGTAAAATAGAGAAGTTACATCCAGGTCCTGACGGAGTAATCCGCTGTGTGACCTTGCGTACTGCAAAGACTGTCTTACAAAGACCTGTTAACAAACTTAGTCCCTTGCCTTATACTAATTAACGTAATTTTTTTTTGTTTTAATAAAGTTAGATTTAAAGATAAATTTCTTGCGTATCTTAATTAGTATATTAGTCATTCAGTTTAAAGTAGTAGAAACCATCACTATGGTTTCGGTAGGGGGTGTGTTAAGTATCTAACCCGTGGTTGGACATTTCTTTTGAGAGTGCTGGATGCGCTCACTGTACTGACGCGCGGTTGGTAGTACCTATTTGGTCCCACCGCGAATGCAATGGCGCTAGTAGCGCTGGCAGAATGGATCGCGCGCCTGTGCCTGCGACCCCACTACGTCCGTGCGCGACATCTTTAAATTAGGAAGCGGAAGACGTCCTGTTCCGCCGGAGCCGTCGTCGCGTACGCCCGCCCTTGAAGTCGTGGTGTGATTGCGCCGTGCGTAATACTAAAAGCGCCCGATTTTGAACTACCTATAAACACCGTGTGTTGTGTTGTGTAAATCCACTCAGGCGATCTACAACTACCCTGTGACGTCTCAGAAGGGAAGTTTGGGAGGCCGACTGTTGCAGAGGAACGGTGAGTCGTACTCCAGTTCACTTTGTGGGATTTGTCCAACCTGGGTTAGCGCATGACACTCCAGCTCATAAACGTAAATCTAACAGCGAAAATACAGTCCACTCCGCTACTCCACAATATGGATACATACAGAGTGATAGGAAGTGGCGGTCTATAGTGTCTGCCTACCCCTATAGGAAAAGGAGTGAGTGTATATATGTATATTGATACATAATATTACAAATTTTCCGCCCTAGACTTTGCCTGCGTAGTTTGTCGGCGTTTCTCTGCTATAATATGCATTTGCACTACATATTTTAAAATCTTCCTCTTAAATCACTCGATCTACTGCTGAAAACTGCATTAAAATCCGTTGCGTAGTTTAAAAGATCTATGCGTACAAGCAGTGGGAGTGACTTTGTTTTATACTATGTAAAGGAGATGTGGAAAATAAAGCAAAACTACTTTATTGATTCCTAAAAATGTATTCATGAACGAATTAAAAAGCAAATACAGTTAGAACTCAACCGGAAACTAGATCACGGAGCGCTGCTAAAAATACCGGTAGTTACTCACCGTTCATTCAAAAAATTGCATTGTCACGGCAGTCTCAACTTCGCACAAATTTAACTTCCATCCACTAACAGTAAGCATTCGAAATAAAGCGAGTTGATTCAACGAGAGACGCAATTTAAAGTGCACAATTTCTTTCAACTATTCCTCGACGCCCTACCCTATATTTCACGTACGAAATTCCTTTCACCGCATCCATTGCTGACTAAACATTAAAGCTCCTCCTTCCATCTCGAAATAAACGAGCAATAGATTCTATTCCAAGGGTTTCAGTCAAGTTATGAGTAAAAGGAACAGAAGTGCCAGCTTCCACAGTGTAGGTATAAAAGGAGCCACAGAATAAACTCGAAAGTTAAATCACCCTAAGAATAAGTGGACAAAGAATAAAATTAAGTTTACTCGTGAATAAGACGAGTTATTTAAGTTAGACTTTAAGTTGAATAAGTTCTAGGCTCATAAGTTTTTAATATGGAAGTAGGTACCTATTTCGATGACTGGATATTTTCTTTGGAAAAGATAAAAGTTTCACAAGTTTATACTTTGCAGCCTTATTGGTCTCGCAGGCGCTCCACTACGCTAGAGGTCCTAGGTTTGATTTCCATGTCGAGCAAAGCGTTAGTTGATGTTTACATGAAATACTCAGTTGTACAATGTTTACATTTGTGCCAATAGGCTCTCTTCTTGTTAATGGGACCAATAATAATATACCAGCGAAATGTTGTTTTTACACTCACACACCAGTACACTCCTGTCTGAACTTTTATGGATACAGGCGTGATGGTATATAATGTATGTTATACTATAAATAGCTTAAGTTGAAGAAAGGATATGCCCACTGCTGGGCACGGGTAGAGACGTTAGTAAGAGGGGTATCAACATGAGAGGTACGAGTATAAGGCTATAATATTCCACCACGCTAGATAACTGCAGGTAGGCAGACTTCACACGCCGTCAAGATTTTCTCTCAGGTATACTGATATTCTCATAATGTTTTCCTTCACCGTTTAAGTAAGCGATAATTAATTGATTAATACACACATGACATGTCATCAGAGGTAACTTGGATACGAACGCGCAACCTTTGACTTGGCAGTCCAATAGTCATATCGCTAAGCTGCACTGCACTTCTGAAATTCACATTTAATTTAAATTCTCGTAGAGGAGTCGTACCTATAGGCATAAAGATCAATCGCACAATATTCCATTCTGATCCTAACAATGCGCTCTCACTCAATAAAAGGTAAGAAAGTGCCGCGTCTCCCCGCTTGATTTGAACAGAGGCACGGAAGGCGAAGAATTGAGCCTTTTCTTCAGCTATGCGGATAATCATCGCCATAGGAGCATTGAAGACTTTTGAATTTAGAACTGCCTCTTTAAATACTTCCGATGTTTAATTGTTTTTTTTTTTCTGAAGTTAGCCACGAACTTCTATAAAATACAATTTATTTGTGGGATACATTGTTATATATTTTGATTTCTTTGTAATTGACTGCTCCGAAAGCAATTACTTAGCCTCTGCGTACCGTGACGTACTCGTATATAATTAAAGTGGGAGAGTATATTAGTGAAGAGTCTTACGTGACCTACGGTGTTCCACAAGGCAGCGTACTGGGTCCGACGCTATTTTTAACATACATAAACCACCTCTGCAATATGATACCAGAAAATGGTTGCGTTTTCTCATATGCAGATGACACAGCGATTGCTTTTTCTGGCGATACTTGGGAATCCGTATACCAATCGGCTGAAAAGGGTCTTTCCATCATTGCAAACTGGTTAAACTCACATCTCCTAACATTAAATATTTCTAAAACAAAATATATTGCATTCACAAACTACAACAACACTCAACCCGGAACTAACGTAACTCTTAAAATCCACACTTGTAATAATATATCTAAAACAAACTGTTCTTGTAAAAATATTGAAAAAGTGACTCATATAAAATACCTAGGTATCATTGTTGATCAGCGCTTATCATGGCATACCCACATTGACATGGTCATGGCCCGCACGAGAAAATTAATCTGGATATTCAAGAACCTTAGGCATGTGACAACAACAAAAATGCTAAATGAAATTTATGTGTCTCTAGCTCAATCAATTCTAATTTACTGTATTCCCGTATGGGGCGGTGCAATCACACATACACACTTTTAGAAGGTACTTTTAAGTTTTTCTTTTTGTTTTTTTTTGAATTTTATAATTCTTTAATTTCTTATTTTTATATAATATTTTCGTAAGTACACCACTTTGTACCACTTTGTTTTGTTATTGAAGAGCGGGGCCTCCTAGCACAGGTATATATTTTACTTAAAAGGAGGTCTCTATGTAACATTCACTGTAAAAGTTGTACAAGTTTCTGCAATAAACCTTTTTATTTTTTATTTTATTTTATTTTATTTATAATTAAAGCACTACCTATCTATATATCTACATCTTTCGGTATACTTATTACAAATTATATCTAATGAGAGAGTTTACAATAAACATAATAATTTTATGTGTAGGGGATGGAAAATTTAAATTATAACAATATCCCCGTCTCATCTCCGTGGGGTAGGGGTTGGGTAGGTACCCAATTATTATATCTTGGAAACTTGCCAAATGTACGAGTAGGTACCTACCCATAATTATTTGGCTTTTAATTAAGTACACGGATAAAATTTCAGATAAATATATTCAAAAAGTCAACTGCCCACAAGGTTAAAGACGGCATCCCAAAGGATTTTTTGAGGCAATAGTAGCCCGCAAGCTATGATTTTCTCCAGAATGCATCTCCTTGCCTAAATTTATCGACACCTGCTCAGCAGTTAGAGAAGACACTACGAACGTGTCTAATAGTTTGAGAAACGGATCAGAGATCAAAATGTGTTAAACTTGAAACAATAAAATCTTTACTCTAGTTTTAAATAAAAGTTGTCTCTAGTTTTAAAATGGGTAAAATATAGTGGTATTTATATGTACATCCCTACGAGTAAAATGAACCTAATTGCGCTTAAGTCTAATACCATCACGCTTGTATTCCTCGTAGGGATAGGCGGAGGTGTAATGGTGTACACTCATATTGCGCCGCGCCGGTATATTTAGAGTCCCATGTAATACGAGGCGAGTTTATTGCAATTAAACGGACACGAATTCAAACTACGAGCTGTTATGGGTAGGTACATGTTTGATGCCAAAACAGAAAACTCTAAATCGTAGAAGAAATTTAAAAAGTTAATAAGTTAATAATAAAGTGTCTTCCTGATCCTTCACTGATACCGGATATACCCTCAGTAAATGATAAAGGGAAGGCAATTAAGAAATTATTGCGAGGACCTCCTGTAGTCCCTTGTCATCGAGATGTCCTCGGATTTGGGCATAGGAAATTAATTTCGGAAGCCGTACCGTTATGTCGTGATAATGTAGATTTAATGTAATTATCTTCGTATATTAATTACATTTTACTCCATGATCTAATGAAACGATTTCTGTCGGGGAAAATGTGACTTAATTTTATGAAAGAGAAATGTCTAGAACCTTTAATTCGAAACTTTCTCTGAGAACTGCTAATCACAGGAATTGTTGAGTTACTATCATATATACGTAATATTGTAGTGATAATAGGTTAAGTTTTATTATAATTATATTTATGTCACTCAGGAATAGTAGCTTTCTATTAGTGACAGAATTTTTCAAATCGGCCCAGTAGTTCAGAGCCTATTCAATGCAAACAATCAATAACATCTTTCTTCTTTATAATATTAGTTTTGATGTTCAGGAATTATGGCTTGATCTGTACTGATGCTGAGATCAGCTGCCACGTGATTGTCGCCGATTCGACTCCCGCATGGAACTTATTGGCATAGACGTGAGAAATAAATCTACTGAAGAGGCTCAGATCAAATAAAAAATTAATATGGAACTTTGCGAACAAAGAAGTGAGGCCGGCTAAAACTACGCCTGACGGTGTACAACGGCAAATACACGCACACACGTATACCGAAACTACCTACACCTTATCTTGTCAGTCGAGCTATCGAGGTATCGAAAGCTCGACTGACAAGATAAGGCGTAGTTGACTGATACATATTAAAACGTTTTTTATAGAAATATACGTATCTAATGAACTTAACATTTGTAGATAAATCTTCTTAAAATAATATAAAGGTACCACCCCCCTAGCACGATATATCACTGATGTCAATTCGTCGCTCGCTCCACAAATCCTGGCCTAAAATATTGCAAGAACATTGTGAGGGTGATGCTGTGTGCATATTATAAAGATATTGTAATTTGTTATCAATGATATGTAAACTATAGATACGTTATCCGAACTCTAAAATGGCAACAAGAAATCAAGGCCATTGCCCGGATCGCGTTTAGTTACGCACTAGCCAGCGTAGCGACCGTACGTTCCGTAAAAATAATTCGTGCTTAGTAGTTTTATAATTCGTGAGAACAACATGCTTTCATGTGTTTATATAGACAATGCACAAACTATAGTACAATATTGAAAGACAAAAATATGTCATTTCATGCCTAAGTAATTAATAGAAATTAATTTTGAAGTTATTTTTTTCAACGCGATGTAATGGCGGTTGGCTTATGAGGCACACATGCACTCGACACATTAGAATGCAACATAATCGTAACGTAACGTAAAGATGTATATTTCACCGTAAAACACACGTTACTTTCACCGTAAGGTGGCATTAATTTTCTTTCCCTTTCTTTGCACGTATAAGTAGCTATCTAATTTGCCATGCTGTGCCGTTTTTGATAGCCGTGATGTAATACGTCATTGTCGCTATCTAATAGTTGCGCTGCTTTTGATAGCTGTAATGTTCGAGCATGACCTGTCTATATAATAATACCTACGTCATTAATTGTTACTACACAATTGTGAGGATGCCATGTAACCGCTTCAACATCTTTATTACTTAAATTGATTCCAATAAAAATGTCATTTTATTTCAATTTCAATAATCTTGGGTTGACTCCTCAAACCAGCCTTTATTCGAAAGGATTGAAGCAATTTTGTTCGTGTCAAATGCTAAATAGAATTGTGTTTGAACGTAATTTGTATTTGCACCTACAGATGTCGAAATGTGACAACTAAGATCGCAGGCTTATGAGCTTTTGGAAGAGAAAATTCGAAGAGACGTCACTATACAGAATAAATATACGACCGAATTGGAACAGAAAGCTGATGTTAAAGTATGATCGATGGTGGGTACCTCGTATTCAGGGTCAGTCGCCTCAAGGGAAGCCAGTACTTGCCAAGCTGGTCTAAATTGGAAATCATTCAGATGTATCCCCCGAAAGGGCGATAATTTGCATTGAAGAATAAACTGAGTAATTCCTCAAACTATAGTCATAGTTTTGCCTGGTATGAGGAATTGAACATATTAATTTATCTATTCTGTCAAAGAGAAAACTACTTTGTCAGAAAACCGAAAATCTAGATGCAAACAAGTCATCTCAAGGCAGTAAATAGGTTCAAAAATCAAAACACGACACTGATTTGTATAGCTTGTTGTCTAGCCGCATGTACCTACTAGTTTTATCTCATAACGTTGTTTGATTTTTAAACTGATTTACCAAAAGAATGATAAAAATTGATTTCTAAAAAGTCAATCAATGGAGTGGACTGTATTCCACCGAATGGCGCCGAATAGCTAAAGGTTGGACTGTGACGTGAGGTGAATAAATGCCGCAGAGAAAACTTGAATATTACTCACTGTTTTTCTGCAACAGCCGGCCTCCCAAACAACTCGTTCGTGATGAAAATAGAGTAGTGAAAAGCACCTGGATATGAAGTCCCAAAACTGACACATAATAGTCCAAGATTTGGAGTTATAAACATAACACAAGGCTCAATCACAAAACGGTCTCAATGGTGAGCGCCGAGCGGACGCGTTGACAACTAGGTACGTCATTCCCACTTCCCTCGTCGGTCGTGAACCGGCAAGAAGGGGTAGCAGGCACAGGTATCCGGCCTATACAGCCAGCGCTACTAGCTCCATTGTCAGGTGAGTAAAAACTGGTACTACCAACCGAAAAAACTTAACATGTAATTTAGTTTATTATTATTATAACTTTCAGAATGTCAAACAAATCATAATTCTACAGAGCTGCTTGCCCAACTGAAATAAATGTCACAATGAATGAGTAATGAGGTCCCATGTCTATTTAGGCTCCCATTTTATACCCGAGAGAGTTAAATGATTCGTCAAATAAAGTTTTACGACTAACTTTTAGGATGATGGCTTTAAATATTTTAATGGCGAACTAATTGCGGTTATTAATATTCATCTAACACGAGAGATGTTGATATTCCATTTTTATCTACTCATTATCATCACCCTATCATTCTTCTCCCAACCAAGGTATGGCTTCCAGTCTAATAAAATGATGCTTAGAATTTATAATTATGTCAGACCTCCCTCATCAAATTTCTGGAAAATAACGATATGCTGCGATTTTTTTTATCGTAAACTGCATAAAAAAACTTATAAACAACATCTGAAGCATCTCTTTAATAAATTTTATTATATTTAAATACATGACCATTAAAAATCATAAGTCTCAGAAGGTTGAAACCACTGCAAACTTAAAGTAATATGATTGCCATTACAAAAATATTTTCGTTGCCATTTCGAAAATGTTTAAATCATAAGTATAGCAACACAAGCACTGACAGTTCTTAACTAAAAAACATTCTTAATTTGAATTCTTGACGTTATTTTGACAACTTTATTGCTCTGCAATGAATGATAGATGCGTTGGTAAACAATTTCTAAATTGCAAAAAATAAAATTGGATTTAGATTAAAATCAATGTCAAACAAACACCCAGTGGTTTTTAAATTTAATTATAAGACTAAGACTTCGTTTGTTTTATATTTTCGCCAGAATAGAAAAGAATTTTCAGAGATAAAAACTGTTTGCTTTACGTCAAAAATAAACCAACTAGTTTTTTCTTGTTTAATATACTCGAGTTCACGTCAGAATATAATTATATCTATGCAATATTGCGAGTAAAGCAAGCACGTTGGATATTTTAAAAGCTGTAATATTATAAATATTTTGGGTAGGCCCACTTGGTTCCTTCCATAATGAATTCCAACAAGGCGCTTACATAATTTATGAGTATTACTCTGGGAGCCCTTAACCCATTATCGAGTGAAGAGGTCAATTTTGAATATTTGTGTGTAAAAAGCCTATCTTTCGGTCTCACAGGATTTATATTTTAATCATATCAAGATTTGTACATTTTAAAGCATTTCTTTCGGAAAGAACCGAGTGATATTTTAATAAATATGAAAAAAAAACTGCTGACTATAATAAAAATATTCACATAATGTGTGTACTTAATATTGAATTTAAGGCTGGAGGCAAGGTGTACCGGAAATAATGGCATTTTCAAAGGCATTTTCACAGCATGAGAAGAAAAAACTATTTTAAATATCTCCCATTTAAGAGCTCAGCTCTTGTTGATGGAGCAATCACGACTGTTCTCTATTCTCTGCCTTCTGTTTGAATTCTTGATACAACTCTACTCTCACTTTTTCCTTCACTTGTTCAATAGAACATCTTCTAGGTCTTCCCTTTCCTCGCCTACTTTTATCTGTCTTTTCTTTTTTATAGATTAAGATAAGGTAACGACTTCAAATTCATGTTCAATTTCGAATCTAAGTCTAATTTTGTAAATTCCGAAAAAGCTGGTAAATTCATAATTCTTTACTTTGGTGTCAGTAAATCTATTTTTGTCAGCGCATAGGGAACATACCATTGTCATGGCTAGGACATTAAGCCAGTTTTTATGACTAAGACCTAAACGATCAAAGGACAAATGCACATTTCGACTGTTGCAGTTTTTGGAAACTAGAAGATAATAATTTAAGTTTTCCGAATTATTAATGTAACTAATACCAAATTGGGCCATACGTTCCTACTATTAACAATATAAGGTTCAATGTTAAATACTGGAAGGTAGTTAAGGTGAGAAATATATTTGGAATTCTATAGCCTGTTTATTCTATCAACTTTATTAGTCCACTGCTGAACGAAGGCGTCTCTCAGTATGCACTATTTTACCCAGTTCTTCCTATTCATAGCTGCGGTATATTATTATATTACAACCTTTCAACTTTTCAAGCCGGGTAATCGTGAAATGTTTTCTCAATTTAAACTAGTTGGTTGTAAAAAAAATCGCTAAGATCTTCCAAGTTCCATTCCATTTTAAAACGAAATACCTAGCTTAATTGTCAATGTATAACGTCATCAGTAATTACTCTGATCTGGCTCTATTGATCACACCATTGCTGCATTGGTTTGGTTATTTACAGTTCTCAGATTTTATAAAACCATATTACTTAATAAACTTATATTCCATAATAAAATCTATAAGAATAGCACAGAGCGTTTGTCAGCTGGGATTAAATGCATTCGCAGGAACTATCACAGATTATCGCTCAGTGAGCACGCGTTCAACACGGACGCGATAAAATTAGATGTGGTATCGTAACAAGAGAAATGGACTATTGACAAGAAAAAAAACACACATAACCCAACATTTAAACCTCCCTCATAATATATAGGTACGAGTATATTCATCTGTCTGAACACCAAAAAACCGCATGAAATTCCGATCAATAGTTTTTGAGATTATCGTGAACGGACGGAGAGCCAGAGTTTGTTTAATAGTATTTAGAGATATTATGAATTAATTGTATGGGTACCAACTTGTTTTATTAATACTGAAATCCACCCTAGACCACGAGTGTGGTAAGTTATAGCTTAACCCCCTTCATTTTAAAAGAAGACCCACAAGCAAGTTGATGGAAAACTATGGTTAATCTGTGTAACCCCACAAAAATCATTACAGCTGAGTTTTTAGAAAAATAGTATTAAATCCCATCACGTCTGTATGTTTTAACAGTGTGCTTCCTGTGGTAGTCTTGAACTAAAGTTGATTACATCATCATCATCATCATCATCAACCCATTACATTGTCCCACTGCTGGGCACGGGTCTCCTCTCAGTATGAGAGAGATTAGGCTATAATCGCCGCCGTTGGCAGACTTCACACGCCCCCTCAAGAAAATCTCTCAGGCATGCAGGTTTCCTCACGATGTTTTTCCTTCACCGATTAAGCGCGTGATAATTAATTATTTAATGCGCACATGACTTCGAAATGTCGGAGGTGCGTGCCTTGGATTTGTACTCGAGACCTTTGACTTAGCAGTCCAATGGTCATATCACTACGCTATTACTGCACTTTTCATGTACATTTTGTTTAAAAAAATGCCACATCCAAACACTGTCCCTCCGTGACGCGAGTGGCGCCATCTTACGTTCACTCGGGCACAGTTTATTCTTCCCGGCAACTACTATAAGTAGGATTTCCTATTATGAAATCTTCTATTTTATATGTAATCGGTTTTATTTGAAAGAGGTTTTCGACAAATCCGGCCGTTAAAGGTTTGTTTGAGCGGAAAATTTAGTTTTCTACGTATGAATAGTCGATATTTACGGCCTTGAAACACACTCATGCGTCTATGCCCAAAGTGAAAGCGTCTAAGAATGCATACTATAATATTTTTTGAGAATTTTATAGCAACTGATATTGTGTCTAGGCCGGAATTGATTCCCCCATTTATGTCTGATATATTTTCTAAACTAAATTACTAATCTCTACAAAAATCTCTAATCTAGACTGAGAGAAGAGATTGTCTCATTAGTCTAGTGGTCCTGAGCGCGACTGCTACGCTAGAGGTCCTGGGTTCGATCCCCAGGTCGAGCAAAGTGTTATTGGGTTTTTCTATGGAATCCTCAGTAGCAGCTTGGAGTCTGGATTTGTGCCCGGTCAATGACAATAGGGTCGCCCCCTATTACATGGGACCTTAACATACCGGCGAAATGTGTGTGTGCATTAGTACACTTCTACCTAACCCTTCGGGGAATACAGGCGTGATGGTATGTTCTTAGGACTACTAGGACACTAACTACGATTGTACTCAAAACTACACATCAAGCTATACAAATCCAGTTTACGCTGGCGTCATATTGTATAGAGAAGCCTATAGAACGCAAGATCAGCTTATACTGGATTCGTATAGGTTGACCTGTAGCCGTGTGTACATTGACCATTACGTTAAGACAATTAACAGAACAATTAACTTCAGTAAGCAGTACTTATTTAAAATTATGGAGAGTTCTTTTTGTAATTATATTAGTTATTCAGTGATTTTACGCCAAAAATGCTGCAACCAAAGCCAGCGGCACAGAAACCCAGATCCATTTGATTATCAATTACTGAGCCTAAGGGAGGAGGTTATATAGCCTCCTTATGGAGGGCTCAATAAGTTGGTTCGGCCAAGAGTGGCGCTAAATTACCGAGGAGTGACCCTTCACTACATTACGTACATGCAAAGGGAGGTTACGATTGAATGTTTTTTTTTATTACGGGATTGGATTTTTTAAGGGTTTTGCCAAGATTTTGTTGTGTATGAAATACGTTGCTTTTATGTATATTTAATATTATGTATTTTTTTTTGTTTGCAATATTAATAGATAGATAAAAAGATACCTTATTCTGGTAACACAAAATTTTTGCGTTTAATTAGTAAAAACTATGATTGTATTTTTATTTTTGTTGTATTTATATTTTTAATTATAAAAATTAATCCAATTTTACGTCGGTATAGTTACAAACCAGTTAAAAAATGGAATGTACAAACTGCTCAAAAGTTTGTGGAGTGTGACCTGTACCGTGGCGGACAAATTCCCGGAAGCGGTCCGCCCTTTTGTTCCGGGACCGGAAATTTTGTAGCTCCTATAAATATTGGACTATTTCGCTTACATACTAGTTGCGGTTTTTCTTATTAAAAATTAAAAAACGTAAATATGAAGTGGTGGTGGGCTGGCCACGTCAGCAGCATGCAACCGGACAGGTGGGCGAGGCTAGCTACCGAGTGGAAACCTCGTAAAACCATTCGTAGACCAGGTCGGCCGTGGAAAAGTTGGCGGGATGATCTCGATCAGTTCCCGTCAACGTGGTAGAAGCTCAGGATAGACAATTCTGGACGAAGTTAGGAGGGGCCTTTGCCCAGCAGTGGGACACGAAAGAGGCTACACAAAAAAATAAGAAAATGTCTAAAGATTTATATTCCTTGAAAAACTATTAAGTAGTGTATCTCTTCAAATTTTCACTGTTACTCTATTCCTCTCATATTTTCTCTGAAGCCTTTAATTGCTTTCGAATCCTCTACTTATAACGCACATTTTCACATTCTCTCAATCTAAAGACACGCATCCTATCGTATATCTATCCTTATGGTATTCTATCGAAGTAAAATCGCAGGGTGTTTTACGATATGCTATATTATACTCTCTTTAATTTTCCATTCAGTCGTTCAATTTTCGTTGAGACGACTTTTAAACTTAAGTATAAAGTATACTTAAGTTAATACTGTGCCAAACAGCTCTCCTCTTTGCTTACTTTTTGCTTGCTTGAAATGCTTTTTGAACTGACACATGACTTCGAAAAGACAGAGGTGCGTGCCTTGGATTTGAACTCGAAAGCTTTGACTTGGTAGTCCACTGGTCACATCACAAGGCTATCACTGCACATGATGAAAAACTTAAAACTAGAAAAAATGTGCTGGTAACTCAGAAATCTTAATAGTTTTAGGTATATATCTATTCTATATACATATATGCGTGAATATTAGGTAGATTCACGCATATACATATATTCGGTCGAACGAAACCAGTCGACATTATATTCACATGACTGTGTTCGAAATAATTATCAGCTCTGCTGAAAATAGTCGCTCGAAATTGGTTTGCGGCCTTTTAATTGTGGTTGAGACAAAAAGATAATTATTATTATCACTCAAATGCTTTTACGACTTGAATTGTATATTGATAAAGGTTACCCCAAAATTAAATAAAACCAGTTGTGTGAATGACGAAATCAATTCGAAGAGTAGCACTTAATGTCTGAATAGGTCTTTATTCTAGAAACCTTTGCTTGGATTTAATTCACCATCAAGGAACAACCAAACGAAGTGAGCAAGGAGCATTATTATCTCTGTGAAAGAAAAACTTTAAGGCGCTTACTTTTTTAGGTGATAACTTTGCAAACGACAGATGACCTACCTGATGGTAAGTAGTCGTCGCCGTCCATGGACATCTGCAATACCAAAGGGGTTGCTTGCGTTACTGGGCCTATTAAAGGAAAATAAAGGGGAAAGGCCAGTAGCCAGGGGACTGAGGGAGGAATTGGGCCTCCGGCGCTCCACACTCACAGTACGAATCGCAACAGTACGCATACTGCTACTTGACGTCGATATTCGACGATGTGGGAGGGTAGTAGGTACTTCTACGTAAATAAAACGTGGATTAAAATTGTGCAATATCGCCATTTAAAAAATAAAATCTAAAACGCCGCTCATGTATTCGAGCATCAAATAGCATTACCCACTTGGACCGGGCAATTAGCGTACAAAAATGTCAGTAACAAAGAGCATCTGATTTGTTATGCAGATTGGCCTCTGCATTTTTCAAGCGGACGGGGACGTTTTGCGTCGTTCCGGAAAAACTGAGTAACTGTGAACGGGAAACTTTTGAGTTATACGATTTTTGGTAGTTTCGCTTTTGTGTCGCTTTTGTTGTGATGAAAAGCATGTGTATTGTTTTAATTTATATTTTAGAGTCTACAATATGATCATTTATTTTATAAATTCCGTTTTACCACAGTATAAATACTAATACTGTGGTTTTACCGTCGGTTTTTCTTATCTAAGTTATGTGCAAAAATATTATAACCTAGCCTATTACTGCCTGCCTGTTGGGATTGTTTTTCAGTATAACCAAATGTGGCCTAACGTATTATACGTAAATCGACTGCCATTAAGATCTTCAAAATCCTAAACCTCTGAAATACCAATGTATACTGGTTGTAAGCTATTTTCATGGGTGTTTGTACACCGGAACCAGTTTTGCGTGGTCTACCTAATATAAAAATGTTATCAATTATTACTGTCCTTAAGTATTTGAAAGAAATAAGATTTATTTGTCACAGTCAAGGCACAAATTTACAAACAATAATAATAGAAAGATCCTACCTACTTACTGCAGGTAAGTAGCCTTAGGCCATCGCCATGGGCTTTACCTATTTAATGTACACACGGCTACAGGTAAACCTAAACAATTCCAGTTTTAGCTGATCTCACAATGTATAGGTTTTCGAAACAATAAGAGGTCAGTGTAAACTAGTATAGTATAGCTTGACGTGTAGCCGCGCGTACCAGCTCCCGGTTATTGCAGCACCAGCTTCATAAAGCATGGCGCAAAGCATTAACAACGTGTGACACAAAGACAAATTAACAAACCAAATGCGCGGAAAGATGTGTCTCTATTCCACATGGAAACACCACTCTTGTGGCTAGCGTTAAACACAGGTAAAGTGAGCGAATATCATTTTGAAAAACAAATGAATGGGACGGCTAGTGCTACGTAATATATGAACTGTCATATTTCATTGTGTGCGCCATCTTTGTCTATGTTCAAAACATTGCCGGGTTCTGTATGTAACGCTGCTTTCCGTTCTTGTGAAGTTGTTGAAGTACTGCGGACTTTCTTGCCTGCAGATTCGGAATTGATCGACCAGTTTCGGTAATTTACGGCCAATTTTGGGACCGCCCAGCTAGTATCGGGATTGCTCGGTAAGTTTCGAGATTGCCTTGCTATTTATGAATTATTCAGAATAGCCATAAGCACGGGAGTAAACAATAATATTTGGTAAATAATGTTATTGTTTGATAGAATATAATAATTCACATTTGTTGAATTTCCGCTACGTTAGTTAATGTTGGAGCAAACATAACAAACTATGAACTCAATTAGCAGAACTATAACAAAATTAATGTGAATTTTATTCAGGAACGTGTCGTGAAATGTCGCATACGTACAACGTAGATAATGAATAGAAAATATTCCACGTAATTAGTTCACAGTTCTCCTGTTTTTAAAGAGATGATAATTAAATACATACATGTGGGTAACACTGGGGATCAAATTGTAACTTAAGTGGCTCGTGGCTAAGGGGTCTTGTGTATCTTGTAAAGGGTTCACGGTTGAAATATATTGAATGATGGATTGGACACTGGATCTTGACAGCCACGCTTAGCTATGATTAAAAAAAACTATTTTCCAAATATTTCACACTAGCTTTCCGTCCACGGCTTCGCCCGCGCGGTTTCTCGGCTTTTTTGCATTTAAAAGAAATATTTGTTTTTGCAATATTTTTCATGTATGCTCTGCTCCTGCTGGTCTTAGCGTGATAATACATAGCCTATAGCCTTCCTCGATAAATGGGCTATCTAACACTGAAAGAATTTTTTAAATCGGACCAGTAGTTCCTAAGATAATATATAGCTTTATAATATTATATAGTATAGCATAGATATAGACTAAGCACGTCAACCGCCTAGTTTTTTTTATAGCACGGAAAATTCTCATGAATCAACTGCTACCTGGAGAGACAGCAGGGTATGTCGGACTCGTATCGACTAAAAGCAGCACTTGCATATCCTTATCCTAATAGTCATGGCCATTGGATTCATGACATTCGCCACAACTATTTCAGGCAACGCCTAAGTCAGCCGCCCATAGCACACAACTACCTATCTTCTAAACAAACATAAAAATAAATTCACTAACTATAGAGAAAATAGCCCTAGCCATAATATAATATATTTTGTCTTCACCATTTTATAAAAAAGTACTGCACATTACAAAATTGCTAGGATTCTACTATGGGTTCTATAAATTGATTGCATAGAAATTGCCCTCCATAAGCACTGTTTACCTCCCCTGAGCAAAACAAATATTGTTCGCATTACATCCAATCTCACAAAATTCCATCCATCTATCAATACAAAGCGATATTGTACAAAATAACAAAAGGTAAGCTCTCCTAAGAACTACCAAACTTTATCCAACATTTTTATTATCGCCCAACTTTGAAATACGGCCCATATTTATTTCATTTCTGAAATAACTTTCAAGCTCTCAGTAAATGTAAAGTTTTATAGCAACATTTATTCAAAAATAACTTTCTCAAAATGTATGTATAAAAGAAGTTTTCAAATATTTTTTTCAGACTTGCATTCAAAGTCCAAGTCAAATTTTATATGTTAACTACCTTTCATCCCTTGCCTCTTGAATCACTCTATCTATTGCTGAAAACTACATTAAAATCGTTTGCGCAGTTTAAAAGACCTAAGGTACAAACATCGGGAGTGACTTTGTTTTATACTATGTAAAGATTAGACAACTTTCACTTGTCGTGCGTCGTTATTTTATATTCATAATAAAGATTAACATACATAACATACCATCACGCCTGTATTCCCCGAAGGGTTAGGCAGTCAGTTTTTTTTATTTTTTTATTTAATAATAATAATCGTTAATAATATAAGTAGAAAAAAGGTACAAATTAAATTGCTTTGAGCAGTTCTTAAAAGAGACTTAAAAGAAGAGACTTAAAATTTGTCAGATAACTTGCTTCCGTTCTTGGATTCCAATAAGAAGTGATATAAGAAAATTTACACAGGAATACCAAAAACGAGATCAACTCTGAATCACGACTAGTCAATATATTTTATTACTTTGAAATCTAATGAATGATACATTTTGATTAATTCGAATTTAACAAAACCCACAGCGGCAATGACCATAAGTCCTGGTCCTTCAATCAGGGCGCGGTACAACCACTTACCAGAAACACTTTGGCTACCAAATATTAATATAACATGGGGTATCCAACAGCACTACCAAAGAGAATGCAAAGTATTTGACAGTAATGGTAATGAGCGCGCGTCCGAGAGTGGCCATTGCATTAATATTCCGAATTTGTTTAGCCTTCGTTTGAATATTCAGAGGCGGGTTGAGGTCATACCTGGGATACGCAGCTTGTGTAGGAAGTGTTGGCGGGTTGAAACTTTTCCGTCCCTAAAAGCTATAAAAGTCGAGTTGCTCCGGAAATGCTTTAGTTTTGTTCCAATTGCACCTACCAATTGCAAACACCAACGCCGTTTGTCATGAAGCTGAGTTTATTATGAGAAGGCGCTTATGTTTGGTTTGTCGTACTTTACACTGTTGAATCGCACGAAAAATTACAGGGTTCAACCTGCACTGCTGCTGACCTGGGAGTCTAGTCAATGTCACATCTTCATTAACGATAACGAAGTATCCGAAATGTATGGATTTGGCATAATTTCATCACGTGACATCTTCGATTCCAATTCCATACATTTCAGATTTATCTAACTTCGTTGTCGATATGGAAATATTACATTGTCTAGGCCCCCTGCTTGATTTGGAAGAGAGAGGTTCCTTGGTGTTGAGTGAAAACACCTTTTAAACAAAAAAAACTTAATGGAAAACGGTTATCCCGTTCTGGTGCTATGATGTCATTGATAGGCATACACGTTTATCACGACTTTTTTTCAGTCAGTGGTTAAAAAATACCATCCTCTATACCTACCTATAATAATGTAGTTAAAGCCCATGGTTTATTTCTAATTCACCATAAGGCAGGTACCGAACTAGGCACTAATAATATAGGTGAGCATGCCGGTAGTCACTTGATCTATATAATTCAGCTACAAACCCAGTATTAGGTGAAATAACAGGGCAGAATTAATGAAATATCTGTAATAGACCAGTTATCGCAACTATTAAAGTATTTAGCTGTGGTTACAGATAGGAAGCTCTGTAATAGAGACGAGGATTAGAATCATTATTTATGGTGTAATAATACATTTACATACATCACGCTTGTATTCCCCAAAGACCTAGCTAGAAGTATTTGCTAAGCCGTGATAGCCTAGTAACATAACTGTAGTACTATCAAGCAAAAGATGTCGAGTTGGAAACCAAGGCACGCATCTCAAAGAAAAAGAGGTCTACCATTGAATTATTTAAATGCTACGTAATAAAAAAAAACTGTTTGTCCACTATTTCATGTAGCGACAAAGTGATGGAAGTTCTATAAGTACTTATATGTAAACGGTATTTTTTTAATCAATTGAGTAACTCGCGATGTAGTGAAGTTAAACATTAAAAATCGTGAGGAAACTTGCATGCCTGAAAGTCTGCCACCCCGCAGTAGGCTAGCGTAGTGGACTATAGCCTAATCGCTCCAATTCTGAGAAGTGACCCATGCCCAGCAGTGGACTATACAATGGATTGATGATGATGTACTGCTGTAACCTGTTTTATTATAATTATAATAAAAAGACATCTCTCTAATTAATACTTGAAAAGAAAACAAAAGTGCGATCGTAAATCTCTTACCAGATTAACGAACAGAATTAAACTAATCCTCTGCTAAAACAACGCATTATAATGCTCTAAACGTAACTTAACCTCAATACAAACTTACAAAACTCAACCCTTCTTTCTTGAATCAGAGTCTAATTTACTTTGCAAGTTAACCCTAAGTGGCTTTTACAGTAAAAGTGCTTTTATGACACCAATATAAATGCCATAGTCGCGTGCAACTCGAGTGTAAACGCGAGTAAAGTTTTACTTTTATCCACAAAAAGGTAGTCTCAGAACACCGCCAAATACCGACGTGAGAAATAAAACTCCAATAGGGTCGCTGTTTGTTTTACGCGATAATTTAACAACATTTTTTTTTTCGTCTATAACACAATGTAGTTTCATGGTAGCTGAAATTGCGACATCAAATATAATGTTTTAAAAACTGAGTTCTAAAACTTTTGCATAAAAATTGTTATTGTAGATACCTAGTGGATGGTAGTGTAATATAGAGGTTTCTGCCAAAATTTACAATACAATTGATTTCTAAGGTGTCGCAATTCTTACTATAATTACTCCAGAATGTGTCATCATAAGCGAAAATAAATAAAAATAAATTTTTGTTTATTCTTAAAACAGTACAGTCGCCAGCAGGTATATAAAACTGTCAAATTTCTCCAAATGATTTTAAACCTTAAATTGTTGAAGATAAAGTTCAAAATCAACTGAGAAAATTTGACCATTTTGTTTATTCAACTTGCTGGCCATGCATGCATGTACATGTATTTTAAACTTACACTAAGCATCGCCAAACTGTGCAACAGTTTGTTGGCGATAGTGACGCCCTTTTTTTAATACACAACACAATTACACAATAGGTACAAATTAATTTGCCGGCCAAGGAGAATATGGAAGGACTGATAAGTTTTACTAATGAAACATTTCAAATCAGCTGACAAATATTTGCTATGTAGGACATAAAAAAGGACAAAAAATATGGAGGCCTTTGCCCAGCAGTGGGACAGTAACAGCTAAATAAATAAATATTAAAAAAGACCTACCACTACTTTAGGACTACAGCCTTATACCTCTATACTGAGAGGAGACCCGTGCGCAGCAGTGGGACAATATATGGGTTAATGATAATGAACAAAGACCTACTCAGCATAACTGAAAATTTAGCATTACATGAACACCTTTATAGCTTTATTATTCCAGCTATATAGTACTTAGCAGTAAAAGCCAAAATAATCCAAAACTCGACACATTAAAACCAAGTAGCCCGATTCAGGTAATTAAAACCGTAGCGATGTCGCAGCGACTTAATCGCTGAAACAGTTTTCCTTTTCACATCCGTCGATCGGACTGATTTAGAAGTCGTCCTATTGAAAATCTTTGCACCGTATTCACACATGTTCGTTGGGTGAGAATGATTCTAAAAAGTAGGCTTCACAGTATTCACATAACACTGGAAAATTGTTTCAACGATTAAGTCGCTGCGACATCGCTACGGTTTTAATTACGTGAATCGGGCTACAGGACTGTGTTTATTCACGTACATATTTATGTAGTTTCCGTCGAGGTAACGTTTTGATAATAATTTTTGTTTCGCGTAAAACAACCATCATCCTTAATCCTCTAAACATAAAAGATCCCTCGGTGCAAATGTGTCACTGTTCCACTGACCCCGGCACTTTTAGTGGCATTTTGACACGATCCTGTTTTATAAATCTACACGTAAACCAACCTTTTTGTTTATAAATTAAATTGGATCAATGTCGATTTTCAGTAAGTAATGATTTTTTTCAATCTTTAACCAATCTACCTATTGAAGTACCCTTATTTAAGAATTTATTACTCAGCCTTATTGTCCTCATTAGTCTACTGATCCTAAGCGCGAGGTCCTGGGTTCGATTCCCAGGTCGAGAAAGTGCTATTCAGTTTTTCTATGAAATTCCGACGAGCCTATTGCCCTCGGGCAATAGGCTCCCTATACTCGCCTTTACGCCTATTTGTAATAGGCACAAAATCCAGACTCCGAGTAGCTATTGAAAATTTCATAGAAAAAACCATCAACACTTTACATGACCTGGGAATCAAACCCAGGACCTCTAGCGTAGCAGTCACAGTCACTTAGGACCACTAGGCGAATGAGGCAGTTATTCTTCATAATACACATCAACATAAAAAGGCACAAAAGCCGCAATTCTAAATACAAAAAACAACAATCATAAATAGATTAAAAATACATACAAAACCGGTGTGTCACGCCTCTAAACTCAACGAAACTAATTTAAAACAAATCGCAAGTATATAAGAGCGTCGCATTACTTCGTTCGTATTTCAGTTCGATGTTCGGTGTACGTGTTTAGACTTCCCTTCGACTCATTTAGGGTTGCTCTCAATGAGAACGAAAATCAAATAAATTCCAATCCGGCTCGGCCTTGGGACGATCCCTCGCAAATCAAATTCATCAAAACAAAGGCGTTTTAAGTTTGGGATGTATTGGTTTTTAGATTGAAACCGTTGAACACGATACTTCGATTATAATTCAGAGTACAGTTATATTGAATTACAAATTCATTATTAACAGCCTGAAAAAGGCAACCAACTCTAATAATTGAAAAGATAATACTTATTGAAATAAAACTACTTTTTACGGATTTTATTGCGTTATATTGATATTATTTGATTCCCGAAGTTTGGTTTTATTTCAATGTCTAATATTCGCGTAAGTGTCAGGAACCAGTATGACAATATTTATTTCTCTAAATAGATCCTTTAAAGATATAATTTTAAGTGACAGAAAAATTCAGCGTCAGGCCGGGTTCGAACCTGCAGCCGCGTCCGCTCATTAAGTACGCTTTTTCCAACTAAGCTACCTACCGAGATCATTGCTTGTAGGATGAACTTTTTGGAACCGTGCAACTAGAGTCAATAACGTTTCATAAACGCTTGTGAAAGCTTATTCGAAATAAAAACATTTGATTTGATTTGTAATGTCGATTTTTTCCTTTACGGTAACGTTGGCACCCGAAGTTTATCAATGAGGCGAATTTATTGTAACATTTTTTATAAATATTGTACAGTAATTAACCAGGTTTGCTATAATTATTTTCATCCAGTGCAGGAATCGAACCTGCAAAACTAGACTTCGACAGTCTCAACTGGTTGTTAAGTATATACGATATGTTACCTGAGACATAAACATAAATATTATATTTTTGAAATACGCATAAAAGTTGTTGTATCTATTTCATAATATTAAATTCTTCTCAAGACGTAATAATATACGAAAGTTGATATTAATATTATAACGATATTAATTTGACAACATTTGACATTGACAAATGACCTCCACACATCCTGTGAGAGTATACCCTTATCCAGTATAACAACAGTACAGATCCACAAAAACGGAAAATAAAACGAATACAAACACTGTATTTTATATTGCTAGATAGTTTAAGCGGTGATAGATTGGCGATATGATACCATAAAACTACTGAGTTGTAGTTCTCCAGATCGAATCCATAGGCTCTCACTGTGCAAATTAATAACTTATCACTTGCTTAAAACGGTGCAGGAAAACATCGTGAAGGGTTATTTTAGTGGAGGAAAAATTCGACTGCGGGCAGGATTCAAACCTGCGTCTTCTGGTGAGGTTATATATAGTTAGTACACTAGACGCTTTGACCACTAAACCACCGCGAGTCCCACGCGCCAGGTTGAAATTGGCCGCTGAATTCACGTCTTTGAGGTGACGTCAAATCGTGAGGGAACCTGCATGTATGAGACATTTACTCTTGACGGGGAGTAGCCTAGCGTGGTTGACCATAGCCTAACCCCTCTCTTTCTGACAGGAGACCTGTGCCCAGCAGTGGGACTGTAATCGTTGATGATGTGATGGTGTGATATTGCAAAGAAACCTTAAAAAGCCAAGATATGCCAAAGGCCTCGTTACATATGTACGTCTAATTAAATTTATAATCTTTTGTGCTAGTCGATGACAGTAGGCAGTTCCTTTCCACTGTGTAGGGTCCATCTGTAAAAATAAAAAAAATCATAAAAAAATACATAACAAATGATTATGACTGCACCAAGTAAGGTTGGGCAGAGGTCTATGACACTAACAGTTCTCCGGTACATTTTTGGTAAGACTTACATAACATGTCACTCTTATTATTTTTCATAAACTGACAGACGTTGAAAAGTTTAAATTATTCCTCAGGTCTTAAAAAAAAAATGTAAAAACACTAAGTTTTTCTAATTTTCCCTACCAGACCCTATAATTTGATCCATAACAAACATAAAAAAAAATTGTCAAATCGATCCAACCGTCCTTAACGTACGTATATACATATAACTACTAAATAAAAAAATTAAGAAACTTAACCTCGACCGGCTTTCATCGAACATAGATAAGAACGCTTCCGACTAATTCACCTTCAAACAAAAAACATATACTCGTAGGTCATCAAATTTGGTTCATCCGTTCGGGAGCTATGATGCCATAGACAGACACACACACAGACACGTCAAACTTATAACTTCGTATCGTTTTTGCATCGGGGGTTAAAAATATAAATTCATACAAAAAAAATAAAAATTTATCCACAATTTTTTTTGATTTTGCCCAACCCTATAGGTTATTACTAATTACTGATCATCATCAAAGTAATTAATTTGTTGGATGATAAATGAGATCAAAGATACTGCTTGGCGAGTGTAATCTATATTAATTATAATTGTGATATATGTATCAATCAACAATATCGACAGATTACTTAATAGAGACGCACAAAGCTATGAGTTAAGTAATTCAACTGTCAATTACATGAAATAATTAAGGTGTAATCATAATGTAATATGGCAATGCAGCCAGTTGTCTCTTCCAGCTGATAGAATTGCGAAGAGTTTTTGATACCTGGTATTTTTGTATTATAATTATAGTTAGGCTTTAGCTCGGTTTAAAATTTTATCGAAAGGCAAAACTTGGGGAGGTAGCCTTTATAAAACTGTTGACTGACTTATCTGTTTACCGCAGAATCTAGTACTATGTAGTTCATGCCTATCTAGATGATAAGTACATGGAAATCCTGATAAACCGAACATATCCAACTACATCTCTGCTTACCTTGTTGGAACCACTTTGTGGTGGGGATGCCGGAGTCCAGTCTTGCCGCCACGATTGCTTCCATCAAAGCTAAAGCCACCACTACTGACATGCAAATTGGCGGCTCACCGATACCTGCATAGAGTTTAAATTCCATTACCATTATTTAAAAAGCTATTTCTATTATGTTCTCGAAACTGATATAAACGATAAAATGATACAAATAAGGGAAAGTGGGAACTGTAATTTGTATGTTTGTTGTGTATTTAATGCAATTTTGAAACAAAACGACGATTTTTATTAAAATGTTTGGTTTTCTGTCTTTAAAGGTTTTTATTATATAAGTAGTTATTACATACAAGAACGTACTAACCTATATTCCCTTAAGGGAGCAGTGCACTGATGTATACACACAGTTCGCTAGTGGTCAAAGATATTAGATAATTACCACATAAAGGGCTCGAATGAGAGATTTAAATAATATTCATCATAAATAAGGAGAAAATGAAAGTATCATAATGGAGAGCTATGATAAGACTACGCATACCCAAAGAAATGAATTCGCATAAAATCCACGAAGACAATAGGCAATTTACATAAATATAAAATGTTGTCTAGTTATCGCAAAAGGAATTATTGCCCCTGATTGCATTGTGAAAATTGCTGAACACGATAGTAAAGGTTTGACCTTAATACGCGAACCCTTCTGTGCCTTATAGGGCACGAGGATGATTTATGCAACACCGTGTTAGGGAGCCCGATATAGACTGTATTAAATCCGTGGCTTGTGTACGTGGCATACATATTTACAAAAAAAACATACCCTCACATCTATATGCCTCAAAGGTTCAGACAGTTGTGTAGATATTGGACATTCAGTATTTTCACAGCTGCTAATAAGAATTTCATAGAAAAACCCAATGACTCTGGAATCGACCATAAGATTGATCGACCTCAGCAGTCGAGCTTACCTTTGAGGCAATTCAGTCAAGCGAAAATCATTCCTACGCCTACATCATTTTTCACACCTTTTGCAGGTCTCCAAAGTTTGCTACTTTTTTTTATTGTGTCAGCAACAGCATTCATGGCATTCACACTGATCAAAGTACTTACATTTAGAACCAAAAATGGCGTCACCGCTGTAGGAATTCTTCCTGAAGTAGACTCTCCAGTCTTGAGGAATGTCCCTAGCGAGAGGGACGTAATAGTTCCAAGTGCGATCAGTGAGCAGTTCTCCTGTTTCAGCATATACCAGATGCTCACTAGTCCAGTAACCTACTCCCATCATAAAGGCACCTTCTATCTAGTAATGGTGAGAAGGGAGATAATTTTATTAAATGAATGGTAGATAAAAGGTAAATTTTGTGAGGAAACCTGCTTGCCCGAATGATATTGCCTGCATGTGAAATCTGCAAACTTATTACTGCCCATTAGGCCACCGTAGTGGCAATAGCATATCTTGAGAGGACACCCGTGCCCAGCAGTGGTGGGACAAAAGAAAGTGATGATAATGAGATGGTAGAAGGTCTAAGAGCAGCACGTCTTATAATTTTTCACGTAGGTCTAGATTACAAACGTAAGCTCACGGTATTATAAGCAATTTCTTAGAACTAAGCACATTTCCAAACTCAGGTCTGTGACTGGAAATTCTAACTTCACAGAATTACACGAGAATCGAATTCACTTTTTATGTTTGAAGTCATTGGACATGGATAATATGGCAGTCATGTAGTACCTAAGAATATTGGAAAAATGGCTTATTATGAGGCCAGCTTTGAGGCTTATGTTTAACATTAGAAACACCCTCGCAACAAGCAAGGCTAGGCATTAAATTTAAATTAACTTTTATTTCAGATTCCTGCTGCTTACATATTTTGGTAGCAGACGTCGCACCACGTTTTATTCAACACGATACGAGTAAGTATAATTAATACCCGCAAATCTCATTAACATATATCTGGGTTTTTGAGGAAAAATCGTACTTTTTATTTAAAACATTCAAAAGAGTTACAAAACACATTTACAAACGATAATTTTTGTTATATACTCAGAGTAATATGTATATCAAAAATCAGTTTACCTACCTGGCCAATATCAATTTCTGGACTAATACTTTGACCAACATCTTCACTAAGATCTACTCTTAGCAACTCGAACTCTCCTGTCAGTACATCTAATTCAACTTCAGCTAACGTCACTCCATAAATAGGGTATGTATATTCCTCATCGGTCCTTGTAAACCCATGGGTTTGCAAGTCTACATTACTATTGTACGCTTTCGTTATCAATTCCTGCCAAGTGGGGTTGTCCATCTGGTCTCTTATAGGCTGAAGTCTATCCAGTAGTTGCTGACAAGCTCTTCTAACTCCTACGATGACATTTTGATTCATAATACTTCCTCCAGATAAATAGCAGTTGGGAGCTATCACTGTGTTATTCTCCTTTATTATAATTTTGTCCACTGAAATCTTAAGCATGTAAGCTGCAACTTGAACAGCTTTAGTATTTATTCCTTGGCCCATTTCTATGGCACCGTGTGTGATAACTACGGACCCATCTCCGCGGTATACTGCTAGATTTATATCAAGGTTGATTCCTCCTATAGGAGTCCACCTTAAAAATGAAAATCTTAAGCCTCTTTTCTTCCATCTGTTTTCAGTATTGAATTTGTTGACTATTTCTCGCCTTTTTATGTAATCGGATTTAATTATTAGATTGTTTACTATTTCTTGCATGTCACTGGTGTACTCAGCGTCTAGGTTAGCTAGTCTTACGTCAAGAGGGTCTAGGTTCATATCGTAAGCTATCTGCTCCATCACAAATTCTGCCATTGCCACGTGTTCTAGGGTACCTGTAAGTCATTATTATTGTGTTTAAATAACAATGTTGGTTATGTGAATTGGCAGCAATATAAAGATAAAGATTTAAGTAAAACCTTCTATTTGCGAATATGGGTATAAAATTATGATGGTATACAGTTTCGTCCCGAAACATATTCAGCCGTTAGGCATGCATAATATAAAAAGGTAAAGGATAAAAATAACTACCATTAAAATCGGTGTAGACTGCTTCCAGCTAAAATTATGAAAATAATAATTATGATGTCATCACAGTAAGCCTTACCTGGTGCTCGCGCCCAAGTATTCTTAGCGTTATCGGTCGTAGAATCATAACTTGTGTAGTTCCAACGAGATCTGTTATAGGAGTTGTTGAACTGCCCAGTGCCAAGCATAGTAAACAGTTCGTTAGTTTTGTACCCATTGTCTTCAAATACCCTATAGTTTATATATTGAATCGTGCCAGTACTATTCACGCCTACCTATAAACAAAAAGCGACGTGAAGTTTATAATTTCTTCGAAAAAAAGTGTAACATATTGGCATAAATATCTGCACACTACAAATGTTGAGATTGAAATGCAACGAATATTGTAAAAATCGTACCTCAAAATCTGAACAGCAAGGCAGCCTCTTGCCGAGCGCTCTAGTATTAGTCGTCAAGGATTGGATAATACGGCAAGGTCGATTGAGTTTCTTAACTACCAATGCAGCAGCAATTGCCCCCTGGGCACTACGGGACATTTTGATGCCGTACGCGCCTCCGAGTCGACGAGTGTGGACATCAATTCTACAACATTAAAATCAACTGTCAGTTTTCAAACTTGAACAAAATTTACTGCAGTATTCAAAGTTTTCTGCTAGGTATGAGGGTTCAAATATCCACTCCAAATGGTATAACTGTGTTTAGTTGTGTGTCAGAGCTTATTCCATAACACATCTTGGACCTCGTTTGTTCCTTCCATTAGAAAATACTAGTAACAACAGTAATAAAGTACTTTCTGAATTAAAATTCAAAGAAATTAGAAACGTACGACGTAAGCGTAAGCGTACCGATTCTGATCCATATTCAAAGCTCTCGATATCATCAACTGGGCACCTTCAATCCACTGCGTCGCACAGTACACGTCCAATCCTTCATCAGATGGCTTGACGACGGTAGTCAATGTTTCTATAGTAAAATGATACTGTCCATAAATTGAATTAACCCCTTTAATCACTTTAACTACATCTTTGCCTCTATCAGTAGCATTAACCACTGTATTAACAGTTCTTCTTCTTGTATTGTTGATTGTCTCTGTTACTTCTAGCAGTGGTTTTTTAGCGTTTTTATACGTAGCTGTAACTAATTTAGCAGCTCTGTCTGCAATGTAACGAGTCTCAGCTACGACGATTGCTATTGGCTGGTTGAAGTATTTGACGGAACCATCGCATAAAATTTCCTCGTTTGCAGAGTACAGGAAAGAGTCCGGTGGAGTAAATGAATTCGTTCCCGGTATGTCTTTTGCTGTGTAGACAGCTATTACGCCAGGATAAGCCTAAAAAATTAAAGTCATTTATCTTAGCAATCAATAATCATCGGTAGTGTCTTGTTAAACAGGAATTTTGGTAAAAAACTAAAATTTATCGACTAAATTGCCGAAGTTTTTAATTCTTCTTTCTTCTTCGGCAATTTACATACCATCATACATATGTATATATGTATGATGGTATGTAAATTGCCGAAGTTTTTAATGTTGATTATAAAAACATAGCATAATGTACCATAATTATATTTGAGGAGAATACTCCCCGAATGCTGATGTGGTGTAACTAATATAAATATACGGAATATAAAAATACGGAATATAAATATTTAATAGAAAAACCCAATTACTTCTCGACCAGGGAATCGATCGCGTCCTGTATGTAGCAATCTCGCTTAGAACTATTAGACTAATGAGATGGTGATTATAAAAATAAGGTATCTAAATGAATTCTTACCAAAGCTTTACTGGAATCGATGGATACAATATCGCCTAGCGCAACTGTACTTAGAGCGAAGGCACAGAACACCTCTTGAGGAAACTTAGGTAGATCCTCAGTGTAGAAAGCCTCTCCAGCACATTGTATCTAAAAATTGCGAACGGGAGAATCAAAGAACCAGTAACCTAGTTACCTACGTCAAATATTTGCATTGCATTTAAATGAAGGCTCGATCGTACTTTCCTTAAGGAAGGAATATTTGATCAAGTAAATATTTGTCTTTCGATTACTGCCTAAATATTAGATCTGCGCAAAAGAGAATGATTTTTTTATATTGACGTCAAACGAGCAGCGATGGGTACCTAATGAGTAAAAAAATATTTTTATGTTCTTTATCAATTTCACTTGTTGTCTATCCTTTTTCCCCTTAATGTAAGCACAATATGTATTCTACGGTATAATTAATTAATTAATATATGTGTATCATTATGACTTTTAAAAAAAACCTTGATTATTTATCTATAAACGTTTCATCAATGTGCAAAATTTTCAAAATTTTCTTAATTACAAATTGACTAAATATTATTATTAAAATATTATTTATTGAATACGCCAACACTTTTGACACCGTGACATAATCAAATCAAATCAAATGTTTTTATTTCAAATAAGCTTTCACAAGCGTTTATGAAACGTTATTGACTCTAGTTGCACGGTTCCAAAAAGTTGATCCCATAGAGAAGAATCCGGCAAGAAACTCCATGGACACTCTTTTAAAATATATTGTTTTAACATAATTTGCTGGTACATTATGCCGATAACAGGATGTGAGTACATTGGAGGTTTATGTCATAATTAGCCTGAAGTCGGGACTAAATCGGGACTAAAAACATCTTCATACTCTTTCTTACCAAAGCTTCGACTTTAGGTATAGGCTGGGTCAAAGGCCATACCGACGGGTTAGTCTCAAACACCTGGGTAGCGGTTGACACAGGTCGGATATCGTCCAAGTTGGTGGATCCAGATTTGTAACAAGCTGCCACATTTGTCTCTGGAGATAGTGACAGCAGTCCCTGGGGTAATGGAAAATTTATTTTAGTTCTTTTTCATTTGAATAGATTCTGAGATGAAGATTTAACACTCTGTTTATGCAGACTCATAGAAATAAGAGGCCATTACTGTTAATTACTGATATATTTTCTCTATTGCCTGCCTCATTAGTCTAGTGGTCCTAAGCGCGACTGCTACGCTAGAGGTCCTGAGTTCGATCCCCGGGTCGAGCAAAGTGTTATTGGGTTTTTCTATGAAATTCCCAGTAGCAGCTTGGAGTCTGGGTTTGTGCCCGGTTAATGGCAATAGGCTCGCCCCCTATTACATGGGACCTAACCATACCGGCGAAATGTGGGTGTACATTGTTACACCTCTGCCTAACTCTTCGGGGAATACAGGCGTGATGGTATGATGGTATGACATTTTCTCTATTCGAAGATTGGTTGTTCACAAAAGATATGTATGTACTCATGTCCCATTTTTAACCCCCGACGCAAAAACGAGGGGGTGTTATAAGTTTGACGTGTCTGTGTGTCTGTCTTTGGCTCCCGAACGGATGGACCGATTTGGATTTAGTTTTTTTTATTTGGTAAAGTAGTTTCTGTTTTAGCTTAATATGTTAATAGCTTAATTCTGTGATAGCGTCAAAAGCTAGATGACGGGTTCTATTTTTTACGCTTCAAAACAATTTCTTTATTTATTACAATTAGTTATTATGTGCTCAAAATCTACGTACGTCACTGGCGTTGTAGAAAAATAGGTAACTGATACCGGTAAGTCACCAATTTATTTTTATTTATACCGATTACATAAATTTAAACTGAATTACACAATAGTACGAGTATACTTGCATAATCGAGTAGAAAAAAAAAACAAGTTATTTAGTTAGAAAATAAGCAAGTTAATTGTTCCATCTGTCTGCCAACCCGCAGTAGGCTAGCGTGGCGGACTATAGCCTAATCCCTCTCGTACTGAGAGGAGACCCGTGCCCAGCAGTGGGACAATGTAATGGGTTGATTATGATCAAAGTTTTAAAAGCGTAATAAGACGTGATAATAGTTTCTGGGTACACATACTTTGTAAGAGCCAAAAATCTTAAAGGTGTCATATGTATAATATGGGGACCACGGACAGTAACAACCAAATTGCTTATAATTATGTGGTTTTCTTCAGAAAAAATAACACCAAAGTAGATATCCAACAACAGAACATCCAGAGTAAAGGCTCGAATACAAATTAATCAAATTTCAAGTCAGTGACAGTAATTGCAGCATCCTTTTTTCCTAAAGCAACACAGCCAATAAATAAAGAAATCCGTCCTCACTTTATAAAACAATCCCAGAGCAAGTTTCTTTCTATACTCCACTGAAGGTTCCGGCGGATTATCTTCAACGACCAATTCTGTCTCCAAGATCTTCAGTGCTGATGCTAGAGTCTCATTGGTGAACAGTTTCTTCCCAACCAGACAGTGTTCCGTCGCAAGTGCGTGGACAAATGAAGGCGAGAGCCCGCCAAAGACTATCCTAGCAGAATCCACTACGTTGTTGGAAGACAGTTTATACATAAATCCAGCGTTTACTATAGCGTGAGCATTTTGGGAGCGTGGCATTACCTGGAACAATATAATGGCTAGTAGTTGCGGCATCGAAGAGAAGAAATGGACACACATTCAGATCAAACTGTTAGTACAAGAAACTTTACATTGTTCTTTGAGTGCATGGGAGATGTAATAATGTAGTATTATTAAATTCAAATAATAATGTTGGGTGCGTTATTCAATAATAAAAACAAAATTATATCAGACTGTGTAAAAAAACCGCAATTAAGGAAACTCAATTATCAGTCGTTTCACCGGTTGTAGGTGAACAACCTTTTTACGATTATTGTTTAGTAGTGACGCAAATTTGATGTAGCGATACGTTCGTTACGTCATTAGTATATATTTAGTATACGGTAAACTTCAACACCGGCTTGTACGGCAGCCTACCAAAGCAGAACATGCTCTAATAATTCCTGCATAAAAAATAATACCTAATTAATAACAGCTGTTCAGAGAAAATCAAATACGAATACCTTAAAGGTGGCCAGGCGATAGCTTTTACTAAGTGGGGGTAACATTACGTTCCATATCACGCGGCCCTTCATATTGACCTTCAGAAACTGTTGCATTGTCAGCGTTTCCCTTCCGCTCAATCTGTCCTCTAAAATAAATAAAATTTACTAAGTGAGAATTAAATATTACTGTACGGGCACGCACACTGGATGCCATTTCTTATGTACCTCACACACCACTGTGCACACTTCCAATAGAAAAAGTATGTACCTATATTGTGAGAAAACTGTCATATCTTCCTCGTTTATTTATTATATACTTTATTGTACATCAAAACAAAATACAAAAGACAGGATACAAATGAAGTTTAAAACATACAATGGGTGGCCTTATCGCTATCTGCGATTTCTTCCAGGCAACCTTAGGATGGACAATATGTTTATACAAGGAGAAAGGAAGTATCATGTTTCGAAATCCAAAATCATTCCTCAAATACTGTTTCTTTTTTTAATACTCTCTTAAAGGGCTTATAGCTTTAATTTTATCGGTGCAAAGCAAAGGCAATCCATATGCTTCGAGCCCTGTGATGCATGTTGTTGGTAACCATTTCCAACCAACCACTTTATTCAAACTGGAGTACTGGACCAATATAGATGAGTCCTAGCTGGGTGTCTTAAGATAAAGTAATACTCACCTATAGTGACTTGACCCCCAACTGTTTCCAAAAGCAAGAAAATATCGGACGAGAACCAGTGATTCTGGTTCTTGATCATAAGGTTCCCAGCTATTGACGCTACCTAGAAATACATTAAACATGTCAGAGCTGCGAGCCTCTTACGACTCCTAGCTATTCAAATAACTTCAATTTAAATTACAAAATAGTCCAAATGTGGGACAAAGTTCTGTTCGTAGATTTGCGTACTGAAAATTTACGTCGACAATATTGATACTGGATTTTTGTATCGAATTTTTTAGTTTTATGTGATATTTTTACCATCGTGCCTGTATTCCCCGAAGGGTTAGGCAGAGGTGTACTAATGTACACCCCCATTTCGCCATGTTTAGGTCCCATGTAATAGGGGGCGAGCCTATTGCCACTAACCGGGCACAAATCCAGACTCCGAGCTGCTACTGGGAATTTCATAGAAAAACCCAATAACACTTTGCTCGACCTGGGAATCGAACCCAGGACCTTTAGCGTAGCAGTCGCTCTTGGGACCACTAGACTAACGAGGCAGTCGAGGCATGTGATATTTTTCTTTCGCGTTATCCCTTTTTGATTTATAACTCCTACAGTATCTTTAAGAGTTTAGTGAACACTAAAATCTGATGAGATTTTGTGTCGGTAAATAAACCCTTTTGTATGAGGAACGCTTCAACATCTATTTCATACTTCTATGATCAGTACTTTGACGTCATTGCATACTTCACAGAGCTCCATAATAAACCTGGCTTTCCATTGAGTCCTGTCCTTTTCCAATATGAAAATAACCAAACCTGTCAGTTCTGGAAATACAATAATCTTCCAACAGCTGGTGTAACTGATATGGAGAAGGCCAAAGACAACAGTTTTTTAGCTGATTATTGTCATAACTTACATTTCTCACAGGTATATGCGCCACCTTTTGCACATGGTCGTATAGTTTCTCCAGATATTCAAAGTATTCTTCCTTCGCTACAGTTTTCAATATGCCCAGAAACTCTGTGATTGTACTTCCTGCGTTTACTATCAAGTTCTGATCCAATGTGTAACCTTTCAATTCTTGGACGGAACTAACATCTATCAGGACACGAGGGTACTCATCTATTGGATATACACCTGTAAATTTAAAAAAAAATACCATTTAAGTGTGGACTTGAAAACGACGTGAATTTATTACTTTAATTTGCTTTATCACCCAAAATTTTTTTTCCAAGGGCTATGCATCATTTTTAGCTTTACCTGCATATACAATTGTTCCACCAAACATAAATCATATAAATTAAAACAAGTCAAAATAAAATATGTAGAAGACTAACCTCTAGCAGTATTTCCGCAAACTAACATATAAGAGTCTTCTCCTTCTCTTTTCAAAATTGAAAATATATCTTTAACCTTTTGCGCTCGAAACCAAAGCCTGTCATCTTTCAATTTGATCTCAATTATATCTTCATTTACATCTTCTTGGTTTACGATGCACCAATCACTATCCTCACAGCTATTTTTATCACAGGGGTCTCCAGTTTTCTTGCAGATATGAAGATCTTCGATATCTAGGAGCTTAATTTGTCTTGGAGCATCTGAGGCAAACTTTTTAAAAGCATCTAGGATAGGCCTATATCCAGTACAGCGGCAGACATTGCTTGCTAATGATTTTTCAACTTCTAGCATTGTTATTTCAGGGTTTTGTTGAAGAAGACTGCAAAAGTGCATTATAGTAGGTACAATTAAACCAGTAAAATTGAACGCCTCTAGCCTCGGCGATAGCCTTATGGCTAGGACGATGCACTTGCGATTATGTGGTTGCTTGTTCGAAACCAACCCATTGCCCTACCGACGTGAACCCACTCGTAATATAAGCATTTAGCTTAGTACGAGAGGTTAACAAGAATACTAGTAATACGTGACCCACATTGCTCGTAAAAAAAAAAATATGGCTATGGCTGGCGTCCCTTTTTCTACACCGTTGTGTTTCTGGGTTAGTACATTTGTATATTATTGAACTAATTACTTACCCGTACATCGACATAACCCAAGCAGGAGAACAGTATCCACACTGGGACCCGCTGTCCTCAGCCAACCGGGTCTGCAGGGGATGGTACCCCTTCTTCCTGTTGCCCAACTCCTCGATGGTGGTGACCTCCCAACCGTGGCATGATGTTACTGGTATCATGCACTGTATAAAATAGCCAATAAACATACACCCTCAATGAGCAATGAGCTCCCTAAAAATAGCTCCACAATGACTATAATATATAATATATATGGCAATATGCGTGCCATCAGTTAGGTCAGGTCAACTCAAAACTGCAATGGCTCTTACTTCAAAAGGCCTTTTCAGATTTTCCCCTACATTGTTAACTGGCATATCCTATATTATAACTACTGTCTGGGCTTTAAAAGAGACCATGATTCTCTGAGTTTGTTTCGACATTTCTTCTCAGTGGTCATCAGATAGGAAATGTCGGAGCCATCGAGTTTAAAAAAAATCGACTTGTAAAAGTGTCTTTAAAAGATCTATTTACAGAAATAAATATTATTTAATCATTTAATAAAATTGAATTAAATAATATAATTCAAAATTGTAAAAATGGAGATATGCACACTTTATCAGAATGATCACTAAATTAGGTAGGTACTTATTTTATTTTAAATAAAATCGTCTGGCATTGAAATAACTGTAAATTAAGTGGTTTTGGTTGAAAGACACGGTAATAATGTCTGTTACCTTAAAACGTAGAATGTGGAAGAAAAATTCGACACCACAGGTAGTGGTTTCAGTGGCTACCTTAGTGGCAAAAGCATCCGATGTACTTAGCCATAGGGACGTAGTTTAGCAAAATTTAATGATAAAATATATAACAAATTACTAGTATCTACCAAGTTAAGTAGACATTCAATCAAATATCAAAGTTAATAATCGGTTATAGTTACTGAGTTGACAGCATAAGGAGTTGCAGAAGGTCTTTTGGCGGTGACGATGCAGCTGCCACATCCTGCTTCACGACACATGTACTTCGTGCCGGGGAGACCGATGTACTGCCGCAAATAGTCCAGCAGCGTCACATCCGAGCTGACATCGCATCCCACTGGTGGACAAACATACAAATTGTATTAGTAACATGGTCCCTTGTACCTATAGATTAACAATAAGATTACGTAAAGAACTATAGTTAGAATCGGTAAATCAAGATAAGTAGAAGCATATTTTAAACCAAACCCCGAATATGTTTTAGATAAACATTATGTATGCCTTTGAAACTATAATAAAATAACATAACATACCATCATGCCTGTATTCCCCGTACTAATGTACACCCACATTTCGCCGGTATGTTTTTGGTCCCATTTAATAGGGGGGCGAGCCTATTGCCATTAACCAGGCACAAATCCAAACTACGAGCTAGTAATGAGAATTCCATAGAAAAACCCAATATGACTTTGCTCGACCGTAAACTTAGGACCTTTAGACTAATGACCAGGCAGTAATGGTTGTAGACTTCATATAAGGTCAGTCGAAAAGGGGCTCTAATAAGACCTCGTACGCGTCGAAGTTTCGTAAAAAGCACACAGCGATTTTTACCGCTTCGCGAAAATGAATCTGTATGTACCATTAAAATAGAGTGCGACGGTTAAAGAATACTCTTGTTGTAAAAAATCATCCACATACGTAAAAACCCACACAACAGAAGTAATAAAAGAAATACTATCTATCTACACAAATCTTAGTAGGTAACAAACGCTTGTACGATCATACGCTTATAATTACTTCAGGCTAATTATGACCTTCAATGTCCCCACATCCTATTATCGCCATAATGCGTAGCTAATAAAATTATTTTGAACTTGATGTATTTTTTTAATTTCAAATTAAGATCATCTGTCCCTACGGTAGGCGGTATGGTCCATATATACGACTCGCACTGACTTGCTTGCTTGCTCTATCTATGGTCAAGATATTGGAACGAGGAAAACTATTCCACCGTAGTACAGTTTAATACTAGGACGGGGAACACGGCGAATCTATTCCAAACAACCTAAGATTTTCTAATACTTACTAGACTTATAATAATTTCGTAGTGAGTAAGTAAGTTATGTTAGTTTTGTGTAATGTAAGGTTGTGGTTTACTTTTATTTTCCACTTTTCCAATAAAGATTATATTAAGTACGACCGTTACATGTAAGATATTATTATCATTAATGACAATGATGCAATGATGATTATGATGCTTATTTTAATACCGCGTTTGTCGCAAACTCGAAATACAGCATCAAAATAGTTCGACCGCCAATCGTCAATGCCAAAAGTATCGTGTGTTAGTAACAATTAAGTTTCACTGACGATTAAGTTATTTACAGTTAACCTAACAATCGCGAAGTTGATGTATTTATTTCAGACATGAAACCCTAATTATAAATAGGTACTAACTATATAAAAAATGACCGCGTGTAACCTCGCACTACGCGGATCCAAAAAAAAGTATTAATTAATTCTTGGATGCATGAAATGATTGCATGGAAAATGCAAAAAATTATAATTAATTCTTATTTGCTTTTGTATCATATTAATTGGATGTTGCTGTTTTTTGGATTTTCATTATCACACAAACACAGTTAAGCTTAAGTACCTACTGGTAAAAAAAATACAGAGACTTTAAATAATATATTTTTTTAAATTAATTATTCACTTATTCAGTCAGATCAGTTGACGGCTTCAAATTTTTACAGATGTTTTCTTAATATTTATTAAATTAAAAGTTGTATTTATTAGTATTCAAATTTATTAATTAAGATTATTTAAAAAAATAGATAATAATTATTTACCTGTATATTCCAGTCCATTGACTTTTAATGTTATGACACTCATATTTAACGGGTTGTCAACTGACTTCACCAGCTGGTATTACAGTACTGCAGTCCAATGTTACACTCCACGAATTATGTGAAGGTGTTTACGCTCCTTTGATAAGCAGTTAATTAAACATACGAAAAACATTGTCTCTACTACATTTAAATAGATGTTTTAAAGGAATTTAAACCATGACACAAAAAATATTGACGTATTTCATTGATAAGTGTTTTCTTGTAATCTGCGTCAAATTATGTTAAAGCTTTTATGTACATTATATTGTTTATTGCATTTGTAATGAATAAAAATAATTTCAAGATATAATAAGAAATATTAAACTAAGGCCTTTTTAAGCGCCTTGATTTTTAATACAAGCTGTATTTTTTTTTAATATATTTAACTAGCTTTCCGCCCACGGCTTCGCCCGCGTGGTTTCTCGGCTTTTCTGCATTTAAATTTTTCCCGTTTTTGCAACATTTTTCATTTATGCTCCGCTCCTATTGGTCTTAGCGTAATGATAGCCTATAGCCTTCCTCGACAAATAGGCTACCTAACACTGAAAGAATTTTTCAAATCTAGAGAATCGAGTTCAGCTTATACTCATTATTTGTAGACGTCTATAAATGCACCTCCATAATAATACAACTATATAATTGTTTAATTTAATATTAAAACAATAAAACAGGTGCAATTTCACTATAATTGAAGGTCACATAAATCAACTGAATTTATTTAAAAGGTTTGTTTAAGTGTTTTAGCTCTAGTCACTTAGGTACAGCAAATATAATAAAATTACTGCGCACTATTTTAAACAAAATAAACATCGACGCGGTTTCTCACTTCAACGTTATATAACACACAACGAAAAATTAAATTTGGTTTTTAAATTATATAATTGTGCAAACGGAATGAATTAGTCAAATTGTAAATGTACTTGCACAAGCAGGGTTTCGTACGCACGGCTACACATTAAGCTATACAAAACCAGTATATGCTGGCCTTGAATGATACCGAAAAGGTTAACAATGGGAGGTCAGTCTTAATTGGATTTATATAGCTTGATGTGTAGCCGTGTGTACTACAAATTGTGATACAATAATATTTCCTGTTGTGCACACATTTTAGTGCAGGGGCGTACTTAAGAGGAGTGTCCCTCGCGAACGCAACAATGTTGCACAGTTGTCGCTGTCTCTATCCCTCGCAAAGCGAACGCGTGCGCGAGAGGAGAAACAACAATACATTTGCAACATTTTCACGCGTATTTCTTATGTTCCGAATTTGGAGATTACTCCTATAATATAGTTAATACTTAAAAAAAAAAACTTGTAAAAATATATTCACTATATTATCTGGGTTTCTTTCGAATCAGAATGTTTCTGTATTGATACATTGTCGAGAAATACTAGCATAAAGTTGGGCCGTTTTTCAACGAAAATTGCCAATCTTTGAGCTCGTGTAACTTTTTAACCGTATATTGAAATTAAATTGTATACTACAGGAACACGTATTTTAATGATAAGATTGTTACTGCAAAATTTCAATGTCTTTCATTGTTTAAAGTTCAAGCAAGGGCCAAACTACGTTTGTATGGAGCGCGAAGCGGATACTATCCTCTTAATAATAATAATATGTACATTTGTAATTAAATTTTACTTATACACATACCATTATAAGTTATACTTATAGGACAGCAATATATACGTTGCTAATTAATAAACACAAACATTATTTAGACATCGTTTTTTTTTATCATGCTTCAAAAACTTTTATTTTTCATTAAAAGAAAATAATTACTTTTAAAACTGACCCTCTAAGTTGAAATTATTGTTTACTATGGTAAGTAGGTACCAGGTGGGTGAACAAAGCTTCTACTGTAGGGGTTCCTAATGTAGCTATTACTATGCCTATTAATCATCACCTATAGTTGATTTTACACTTCTAAAAGTCTTCGAGTAAAATGTGAGTAGTAACCAGGTTCTAAAGTTTTTTGTACAATTAACTGTGTCAGACGAGCAAGCGGCTGGCGATCCTGGCTGTGATCTCTTAGCATTGTCTAAACAATGCGAAGAAAACAAAACCGAGCCGCGGCCTTCTGATAGGAAAGATAGGTCAGGAGAAAGAACTAAATGAAAAAAACTTCTTCTTCCCAGCTAAAACACTAGGAAGTCGTGAAGGGTGGGCATTTTGGGGACTGTCTCTAATGTAAAAATGACGTTCAAAAAGTACTACCCAGTATCATTAACAAATTATTTGGACTTTGACTTTGAATGAGGAATAAGGCAGCACTCCACACTCACCGAACGTAACGCAACGCTATGATATTCTGTGGAAGAGTAGTATTTCCTCGATCGTGCCGACCCATTCATGCTGGCATGAGAGCGTACCAGTAAGACCACACTACCTATTAAAAAGTTGACTGACCCTTACTCAGTTTTACTATTGTGTTACGGAACTCTGAAAATAAAAAGTATTATATACTTACCTCTATTTTTTAACTAAGTAAGTTATAATGCTGTAATTACATTTCTTGTGGTTTAATTTACATTTAATTTTGTTTATGGCTCGACGGTTCGCTGTACAATCGGCCAAACTGTTCGGTTTTTATTCTTTATTCATTTATATTTATCTATAAACTGAAAATATTATTCAATGACAATAGGTAAACTAGTAATCATCATCATCATCATCATCACCCTTTACATTGTCCCACTGCTAGGCACGGGTCTCCTCTCAGTACGAGAGGGATTAAGCTATAGTCTGCCACGCTAGCCTACTGCGGGTTGGCAGACTTCACATGCCGTCAAGAAAATCTCTCAGGCATGCAGGTTTCCTCACGATGTTTTCTTTCACCGTTTAAGCGCGTGATAATTAATTATTAATACGCACATGACCTTGGATTCGAACTCGAGACCTTTGACTTGGCAGTCAAATGGTCATATCACTAGGCTATCACTACACTAAACTAGTAATACCACTATTTAAACGTACTAGCCTATATTCACGAAGGGTTAGGTATTCTAAACCACTTTTCGAAAACTACACGTAACAAAACTATTTATAACTGTTGACTCGCTTAGCTGGAATTAAAACGCTAGTAATCGCTTTTATAACTAAACGTTAAAGAAACAAAGTTAAAGTCATAATTAAAAAGATAAGATTATTTCCGTTACGGACGCTAACGATATAAAGGTTGGGTCACACAAAACGTATGTGAAACCGATGCGAAGCAGCAGCAATAGACAGAATATTTTTTATGGCTTCATAAAAAAAATACCATAAATATAGCCGATACAAAAAAACCAAAATAAGGTTGGTTCAAATATAAAGAATTTAGGTATAAGTATTTAAATTGTAGGCTAGATAGAGGAGTTTACTATAGCGGTTTGTGACGTGCATCGGTTCACAAAAAAATCACGCTGTATGCCCGAACCTTAATATGTGTGTTTCTACAACAATTCAGTCGACGCCCTCTGCGTATACCGAATTAATTACATCACTCAAACGTCACAGACGTGAGTTCAAAGACACCGAGAAATGACCAAAAAATTTAATATTTTTTTTATGAGATTATTCGGCAAATGAGCAGGTTAGCTAAAACCTGACGGTAGCTAGTCATCGCCGCCCATAGACATCTACAATACCAAAGGAGTTGCAGATGCATTGCCGAGCCTATTTAAGGAGAAGGGAAGGGATGGAGAAAGAAGGGGACTGAGGGAGAAATTGGGCCTCATTTATAGTTTCCCAAGATTCACAACTTAAAACCACTTCTCATCAAATCAAATCATTAAATTTCACGTAGATATAACTCTACAAGCTTACTCAGTTTTTTTTTAAGCTGATGCTACACACAAACCCATATAAGAAGCTGTATTTCCATACATCGTCCTCCGTTCGTTATAACATGAATGTAAACCCAGGTAAGGCAGGGTACTCGCCTATATTTCACTAAATAAAGTGACCCAGGCAATTCATCAAGGCGACCTTCCTTGCCGACACGGAGAAGAAACTCAATGGAGTGATATTGTATGGACGAACAATGTGAAACAAATCTTAACGACCAGTGTATAAATCACTGATCCTATACGTAAAGAAAGATAGAATAATTGAATGGGTGGGTTTGCCACTGTATTTGTAAATATTTTTCATTAACAATTTCAATGGACACTTGATACTCTTTACTTCGTACGATTGGACAAAAATGTATGGAGTATGTATGAAGCAAATTATAATTTAACATAAATTGATAATCATGGCAGAAAAATGTCTTCATCGATTTTAAATCTTGGGCATTAGAGAAAAATTTGAGTAGCTGTTGGGACTTAACAAAAATGATGATGCAAGAAAACGGAAATAAAGAACACCCAGACTTGGAATATATAAATGGGTCACAGAAATATATGTCTAGGACGGGAATGGATCCCATAACACTCGGCAGTAGCGACGGGACCACTCTAACAGCTACAGAAAGTGAAAATGAAGTGGCGGTAGCCTACCTAATGCCTAGGGCGTTGGACTTGCGATCATGTGGTTGCCGGTTCGAAACCCACCCATCACTACCGCCGTGAACCCAATCGTAATACAAGCATTTATTCAGTACGAGGAGTTAACAAGAATACTAGTAATGTGAGACCCACATTGCTAGTAAGCTTGACAACCTATAACTTTAATTGTTTAATGTATTAATGTGCATAAGTAAGTACTCCATTTTTCACTACTCCTTGTCTGCCTCACCCACCGACCCAACCCTTTTAGTCCCCGCATGACAGCATATGAAATTTTAATTAAAAAATATCTGGCAGAAAGCGCATGTAAGATGTGGGGACGCTATGCGAAGTATGCGGGGCTAATGGCGTCGTGTTATAGGGTCCTAGTAGCAGTAAAACTTTCGTATAACACAACACAGCGGCATTTCTGTTATGGAATGAGAAATGTCTGTCTGATTGTACTTTTTAATGTGTCCCCTTTGAAGTGTTTCAATTTGGACTTGTGGAGTTGTGTCTGGGTAATCTAATAAAGCGATAATACCACTGTACTAGGTACAGTTAGGTGCCACGCAGGTTCCAGATGAAAATCAGCGTCAAGTATACTTGACATATTAAGCTGATCTGGAAACCTATTTGGTCAGTATTTGAGACACATACCCTCACCAAAACAGAATTATGTAGTAGTTTATTTTAGTAAGATTTTTCATATTCTTCTCTTTTAATGGTTTTTAAATGTTAAGTGGTGTCTCATGGTTCTGAATCAAATAAATGTTTTTTCTTTCTTTCTTTCTTTCTTTCCATATTGGTGTCCTCCTGGTCTGACAGATCAGTACCTACAAAGTTATGAGAATCTTAATCTGGAGGCACAGTAGTACCCCAGCCAAGTCGTAAAGTAACGACATCACGTTATGCTTGTTTTGTTATATTTACTGTTTTAAAGAAAGTTTCATTATAACAAAACATCGGACAAAGTCCATACTGTCAGTTTAAACTCCTTTTCTGTTAAACTACTTATATTGCAAATAACATATTTACTACAAAAAGGACCGACATTTCCACTGAACTGCTACTTCAGTTTCAAACGAAGTTCATACCGATTTTATTGATGCGAACAAACCCCGTAACAGCACGCGGCGTACTACAAAACAAGTGTTATATTCTGCAGGCAGTCCTCAAAGTGCAAGCATTCACTGAACGTTCCGAACAGTTCACAGCTGATCTTAATACGCGACGTACTGCAATACACTCTTAGTACGCGTGGTGGGCCACGAAAAGGGCGAAGAATTATATGCAACTAGCTTTCCGCCCACGGGTTTGCCCGCGTGGTTCCTCGACATATCTGAACTATAATATGTATGTATTATACACATAAACCTTCGAGAATCACGGTATCCATTGGTGAAAACAGCATGAAAATCGGTGCAATAGTTTTTGAGTTTATCGTGAATAGACAGACCGACGCGGCGGAGGACTTTGTTTTATAATAGTTGTTACAAATAATACATTTTGTATCACGATAACCTACTACATAGCATGCAACAAGTAATAATGTTACGTATACATTAGGTGGATAATTTAATATCAAGAGAAAACGCACCACAAAGCTTGTTTTCTCTATACTATACAAATCTAGTATAGGCTGACCTCGCTTTCCTTACAATGAGAGGCCAATTTATAGTAGATATTTAGAAGTCGATTTTCTAACTCTGCATACCTACACCCACAATTGGTTTTGTTTAATTGTGTCTCATGTAATAAACGAGCCTATTGCCATCAACCAACCAGGCATAAATCCAAACTGAGAAACTACTACAAGACAAGAATTTATAAAATATGGTAAAAATTAATATTAAATATATTTTTAATTGACTTCAAAAAACTTTATTTTTGTATGCTGTACATTTTGTGATATTTCAGTTTTACATACATAGGCACACTCATGTCTTCTTCCCACAGGGGTAGGCAGAAACTATACAGCGCCACGTGCTAGCTATTAGTACTACGCACCTGACCTCTTTGGAGGACCTTGCTGATAAGATAGGTGCACGTTCTTCTAGTTTTATCTTGTAAACAAATTAGGTAACTGAAACAACATTTTAAATAGTTACCTAAATTAAACCCAAGGCTTTTTTCTATACTGAAAATCTTAATAATTTAATAGTTGTTCCCCAAAATCGCTATTTTTGCAGCCCTTCTCAGTGCGCGGTATGAAAGTAACCGAACGCAGTAGGTACGCCTGTCTCCAAAAACAGATTGTATCGCTAAGAATTTGTATCCGAATCTGTTTGTATTTGTATCCATTTGGAGCGGATCGACGCGATTGAGCGGTTTGAGATTGAATTACTGTGTTTGTGTGTTCATTGCGCCTGTGTGTGTTGCTGTATTGTATCGCTTACATTTACTTCTGATTTGCATGGAAAGACCTCCTCGAAATTTTTTTTGGCTTCAAGTTTTTGACGGGCTCAGATTTGAACTGACATGTTTATAAATGGTCTGAGCTAATGAAATATACTAGAGTCGTACTTAGCAAGTTTATGTATGTATGCTGTCTGGTGGTATTAATTGCCCGCATTCCTTATAACGCGAGAAATGGTATACTGGTCTCGGATATAGGTATCTCAAATTACTTAAAATATATTAATTTGATGATTGAAAGAGTAGAGGGTATGCTAGCAAATAGGTCACTGGCCGAAGACTTCACACTGTTTTGGTAAAGGTTTCTTTTCTTCAGAAAATTCAAAACTAAACTACCCAACCTAGAAATTAACCAAAACTCACGCTTTCCAGCCTTGCTTGACTTGGCTGATGAGGCAGTTACAGGAAATGTACTTACACAGAAAGGTGACGAAAGCTTGACTGCCTCATTAGTCTAGTGGTCCTAAGCACGACTGCTAGGCTAGAGACCCTGGGTTCGATCCCCAGGTCGAGCAAAGTGTTATTGGGCTTTTCTATGAAATTCTCAGTAGCAGCTCGGAGTCTGGATTTGTGCCCGGTGAATGGCAATAGGCTCGCCCCCTATTACATGGGACCTAAACATAACGGCGAACTGTGGGTGTACATAAGTACACCTCTGCCTAACCCTTCGGGGAATACAGGCGTGATGGTATGTTATGTTATGTGACGAAAGCTTGGTTACTGAGTCCGAATTGTTCTCAATTCTAAAAGCGAAAGCCGGTGTATAAAGCACGCCACTAAATCATACGTCCCACCTAAATATTATAAGATCCTGCTATCCATCCTTACTTGGTGACAGGTGACCGTCCCATAGTTTATACGAGACAGGGTCACCCACAACGACCCCGTGTTAACTGGGCTGAAAGGTACCTTTATAAAGTGCTATACGAAATAAGGGTTCTGTGACAGAAAATGAGACAAAATGTTAAATTTACGAAGCGTATTAATTCGAATAAAGTTACCCATTTCTTATATTTAAGACAAATATTTGCACTTGACTTATAGTCTGCATAAAATCACCTGTCCTAACAACTTGATCACGGTTACAAAAATAAATAAGACGATCGCATTCGTAACGAAGAATACCAACCGATTAAGGAATCCGAATCGATGCTTTAAAAGGCCATAAGATACATTAGAACTAGTCTCCTTTATGCCTCTACAACCTCTGATGTTAGATCGAGTTGAAATTACACTTGGCTCTGCCGCCAAGTATTGCCAAGTTGGACCTCTAAGCTTTCAACTAAAGCTATCTAACCATTTGGGACTGACCACTTCTAGCAGCTATTCAGGTAATTCTAAAAGAGCAATGCAAGGCTTGATATATTGCTCGGTGAACACGAAAAAGCAATTCGAAGCCATCTGAAATGTTGGTCAGAAAAATTGCTATCGTCTGCTTGCAATTCTGCCACTGTATGCGACGAGTATTGTATAGATTGTGAGTAACGTTCGATTGAAAATTGAAATTGTTACCATCATACCATCAAACCTGTATTCCCCGAAGGATTAGGCAGAGCTGTACTAATGTACACCCACACTTCCCTGGTATGTTTAGGTCCCATGTAATAAGAAGAGAGCCTATTGCCGAGCTACTACTGAGAATTTCATAGAAAAACCCAATAAAACTTTGCTTGACCTGAAAATCCAACCCAGGACATCTAGCATAGCAGACGTGCTTAGGACCACTAGACTAATAAGGTTGAATTTGTTAGTAATTAAATATGCGTTTTGATGATACTCCAACTAATTGGTGAAGGTTATTGTGAAAGTATAATAAAGATACATACATCTTATGCATTATATTATTATACTAGCTTTCCGCCCGCAGCTTCGCTCGCGTGGACAACACGATTTTGACTATTATTTTTTTTCTATTTCCGGCGGGATATTATAAATTATCTAAAATTAAGACCAAATAATTTGCTCCACTATATTATTTTATTGAAATATAAAAATAACATGTAATTTTTTTATTAATTTATTCATGTCCTTTTAGCTAGAGCGATGGTTATTCTGGACGCCTCGTAGGGTCGATTTCAATGAGGAGGTACAAATACCGGAAGACCACTTTGCTCTCAAGAATTAAAATTGCACTACTTTGTATACCACATTGGTTTTTCTGTCTGGTATCAAAATGACCAGACTGCTTTTAATACAGTAACAGGCAAGGTAGAATTTCCCATGTGAGAAGCCGTTCTTCCCTTAAATCTATGCCTGCTACCCTTAATGACTGAAATTTTATTTACAAAGCATCTTCTTAAAAACATAGGCATCAATTCACACATTCGAGGTATGAAAACTGAATTCCCCCGAGCACATCCAGTAATCACAGTGACCTTTTTAATATTTTTGTGCAATGCTGATACTCTCAGTCTAGTCCCGTTACATAGCTTAAGTGCCAATCTATAGACTTCGTTTGTATATTAGAAAAATCAGGATATACTCTAAGATCTGTCATAGTCACCTGTCACTACTGTATTCAGGAAAGATGATAAACATATTTACAATCTCCATTTACTATTTTAAGTAATAGCTCAGAAAACTCTCCAGCAGACGCATCTCTCTCGTATTTCTTTTTAAAGATAATCATTATGTTGGGTCATAGATATGACGATGTCAAGGAAGTTCTGACTTCGTCTGCTCGGGTTCCTCTAGGTACAACAGAATCTGACGGGATTCCCGTGCCAGCAGCACAGTAACTCCACCCATCACTCTATTGCTGCCTCTAACATTTTTAAGAAGGGTTCTATGGTGTGCCTCTCAATCTCAATTCCACTTTTGTGTGCCATAGAAAGCATTTTATATGTTTATCAACCAACGTTTCTTGAATAAAATCACATTGAGTTTTCAAACATGACATGACATGTGTCAAAATAAAAAGTAAATTAAATGAAAAGCACTAAGGAGTATTGATATCAAAATCGAAGCAAATCACCCCGAAAATTTTAAGTCCGTTAGGGGATGAATTTCAATAAAATACGAAACACGTCTTCCATCAATTCTGTTAAAGAACGTTTATGCAAAATTTGAAGCAGATTGGACCAAGAAATCACGTTGTCCCATACAAACTTTGCCCCCCCTTTTCACCCCCTTAGGGGCATAATTTCGGAAAATCCTTTCTTATCGGATGCTTACGTCACACAAAGAATACACCCTCCAAGTTTCAGGTCTCTACGATCAGCGGTTTAGGCTGTGCGTTGTTCCGTCAGTCAGTCAGTCATTTGGGGAGTCATCAGGATTTTATATGTATAGATTACTATTATCTACTTAGGTACTAATATCAAATTAAGATTATAGACATAAAAATACACTATTTATGTACTGGAAATAGCAACATACTAGCATCTGTTACAAAAGACTAGTATTCTAAGACGAAAGGCACAGCACTTCAAGGAAATTGTATTCCATCCCAACAATGAAATGAAACGGTCCAACAATACAATATCACGAGGGACCAGCAAAGCAAGCAATTAATATCCATATTAAGACGATAAAATCTCTAGCTGGAACAAAAGTATGGCGGTTTTCTGGATCCCCGAGTGCCTCTTTAGCCAAGCCTGTTCCTGGTTTCAAAACAAACCAGGGACGACAGCAAGGTCTTCCACAAAGCTAATTTAGAGGCCACTGCATCTCTTGTTATTTATTGCATGCTGCAAGTGTAGTGCAGATGATGGAATGGAGCGATTGTTGAAAATAAATTGTTTTCTGCTTTAATTGTGAAATAAAAAATAATAAATCGCTTTAATATGTTTAAAGCGGCGGTAGCCTAATGGCTAGGGCGTCGGACTTGCGATCATGTGGTTGCCGGTTCGAAACTCACCCATTGCACTACCGACGTGAACCCACTCGTAATACAAGCATTTAGCTTAGTACGAGGGGTAAAAAAAAATTTTACTTTTGTACAGTTTGCAAAATATAGAAGTACTTTTTATAAACTTTGTAAATCATCATGGTTGAATATAACAATAATTGTGGTTTCTGCAGGCACCCAGAGACCATCATACCATCACGCCTTAATTCCCGAAGGGCTTAGGCAGAGGTAAACGAATGTAGGTACACCCCGCACACACTTCGCCGGTATGTTAAAGTCCCATGTAATAGGGGGCGAGCCTATTGCCATTAACCGGGCACAAATCAAACTCCGAGCTGCGACTGAGAACTCCTTATAAAAACTTAATAACACTTCTCTCGACTCTCTCGACCTGGGAATCGAGACCAGGACCTCAAGCGTAGCTTTCGCGCTTGGAGCTACTGGACTAATGAGTTAATCAATAATTATTCTTATCATATTAAAGACTGCCTCATTAGTCTAGTGGTTCTTAGCGCGACTGCTACGCTAGAGGTCCTGGGTTCGATCCCCAGGTCGAGCAAAGTGTTATTGGGGTTTTCTATGAAATTCCCAGTAGCCGCTCGGAGTCTGGATTTGTGCCCGGTTAATGGCAATAGGCTCGCCCCCTATTACATGGGACCTAAACATACCGGTGAAACGTGAGTGTACATTAAGTACACCTCTGCCTAACCCATCGGGGAATACAGGCGTGATGGTATGTTATATGTATATTAAATAATCAGATGCCAGTTATGTTTCTTAAGGTGTTCACCAAAAAAAACTTTCAAAAATCGCCTATTCTTGGAAGTTTTTTTCTTGCTAAAGTTCATCTAATCGCTTCACGCTCACCTCTTGCCCCAATCATAACTCCAACCTGAGCATCCTAGTCCATACATATTGCATTTTGCACCTTATCATAACGCCAAATGGTCTAATTCAGATAATTGGCAAAAAATTAAAGAAACTATGTACCTACTCACCACACTGCTTCTTTCCAGGTGGAACTTTTCTGTCTGCTGCTGTTTAGTTATATTCCTACCGAAAATATATAACATGTTCAGGGCATATTATAATATTTTTTTTCGCCTTTGAAATTATATTCTATATATATTATATGTATATCAAAATCTCCAGATCATTATCAAAAGATGTCAATAACTTGCATAGCAAATCGCACCAATAGCTTTAATTGCAGTATTTTTTTGCAAAGGCGCTCTGTCCAAAGCGTTTTTTTTTTATTAAGTGCTTTAAACCTACATAATTAGGTATGTATCTAATTGATTTTATTTTTTTAACAGTTGAATGAAACAACACTGTTTCATTAGTCTAGTCGTCCTAAGCACGACTGCTACGCTAGAGGCCCAGGGTTCGATCCCCAAATCGAATTAAAGTGTGTACATAATTCTGTTCTCAAACTTACGGAAAAGTTTATAGATATGTAAACTCAATTTCCATTAAATTTACTTAGCTGAAACCATATTTGAGGGCAAGAACTAAACTCCTCGAGCTGTGTTATTACAACCTGACCAATGAAGCGGTAAATTTCCCCAAAACTGCTTAAATTTTTCGCAACAATAATCCAAGATTGTAAAAAGATCGTTGGGAAAGACAACATGAAATATATTTGAAGGGGCGGCGATAGCCTTAACGATATTTCCTCGACGAAGACAGTTTTAAATGTAGTTAAACCGAGTTTAACTTAGCGCACGTTTTTTCGTTTCTCCGACTTGAGCTTGATACAACAAACAAGGTTTGTGGGGTTCCGTACAAGAAGAAATTGAATCGATTGCTTTAGCGCTACGAGTTGCGGGATCGATTCGGGGAACAAATGTTTGGATAGGTAAAAAAAATAAAAAAGTCGACCTAGAAATTGTACAGCAGTAAAGCATTGATAGGCTAGCGTGGCGGACTATAGCCTAATCCCTCTCCTACTGAGAGGAGACCCGTGCCTAGCAGTGGGATAATGTAATGGGTTGATGAAAGCATTGATCCAACAAGACAAATACGCTTGTCTTCCGATTAATACATTATTAATACACTCCGATCTCAATGCACGAATAATTTAATTTCGCTTCCACGTTCCATGATCATGCATGAATAAATTGTTGTTATTTACTTTATGTTTTTAATTCTAAAATCATTTTTAATTTTATGATTTTATTTTATTTGATGTCCATGTAGCAGAAGAAAAATCTTAAGGTGGTCACAGCTTTTTCAGGCTACGACTAAAATAGAAAAGTACCTAATCAATCATATTGACTTATACTTTCCCAAAAACCATTTACCGTGCCATCCTGTAAATTTATGCTCACCTTAGTGCCCAATAAAAGGACTATCTATAATCCTAATCTAAAAGGGAGGATCAGTTTTTACCTAAAAGTTAAGAACATAATGTGTCGTAAAAGGGCCGTTTATAATATTTAAAACATTATTTAAATATTCAACCTTCTCATTTTTAGCGGCCATCAGGAACCCGATCCTTGTGGCCCCGACTTTGCCCGCTCTTCGGTACATTAGCATAAATTAAGCGAGGAAAATTTCACTGTCGACACAAAAAATGTGTAAGTTAAAAAATATGGCAATTTAGCTTAGCTTTAATTGCTTAGGGACCGAATTAATTGTAGCAGCTTTCTTGTTTGTTTTTTTTTTTTTTTTTAGAGTCTAAGTTTATTAGGTGAGTTAGAATAGATATTTTTGGAAAGGTCGCGGTTTTTAGTTTCGGTAAAAGTAAATTCATTTTGAGGTGAAAGGTACCTTTTGGTTTAAGTTTACTCGGTGGAATAATTTAGTAGGATGTTTGTCATCTAGGTGAAGTAACGACTTGCTGAAGATACCTGGCACTGGGATGAATAAATTACCACGAAGATCGGACTCTGTTGCATTAATAAGTTTTAATTTATATTTATTAGTTATCAGTGGCCTATGAATACTCGTTAGTGAAAGTTAAGTGATAAAAAAATAAAATACTTTTTTCAACTTCGAAATACACGGAAAAAGGTAAATTCTCGATTTCCTCCAACTTTCTAAATCAGCATAGGAACGAGCCCTTGGTAGTTAATTAATGAAATGTCCCAATACTAATTAACATACTTTGACAGCTTTGAATTCATTGTCATGTCGAATTAATTAATTGGGTTCGTGAGGCAGATACAAAATCACAAGGAAATATCGTTAGTGTGTATTGAAGCAGTATTAGACATTTTTTATGGGATTACACAATAAACGACCAGGAGAGTTGCAGATGCGTTGCCGAGCCTATTTAAGGAAAAGGGAGGGGAAGGAGAAAAGAAGAAGGAAGGGGACTGAAGGAGGAATTGGGCTTCCAGCCCTCTCACTTACCGAATGACACAAAGTAGCGAAACGCTACTACTCGGACGTCGGTCTTCAGGTTGCAAACAGCGTGGCCCTAACACAACAAAAACTTGAAGTGACAACTTGTTTTCATTGGTCGCAGTAGCCTTTGTTGACGTATAGACAGGATTGTTTTAAAGATAAATAGGATGTGCCGTAGTCTGATATGACCCATAAAAATCCTTTTGCAGTTGTAATACTGACATCCATACTTCCATAAACTGAGACAGTAACTCGGTGAAGGAAAACATGCGTGCTTAAGACATTTTTTCGACGGTGTGCGAAGTCTACCAACCCGCATTAGGCTAGCGTGGTGGACTATAGCCTAATCCCTCCCACTCTGGGAAGAGACCTGTGCCAAGCATAACAAATAATAATTGGATAATGATGTAAATCAAGTAGCCTATCGCGGTGTCCATAAGCTTCCTTTCGACAGCAGAAGGGCTAGATTACTATCTTTAGTCTATGTGAATGAGATCAACTCTCATAGATAGCAATTATAATAAATTCAGGCGACCACTGTATCTTCCCTGGCAAAGGGCCTCCTTAGATAGATCGGGATAGATCTCAGATTAAGTGGGATAAGTCTGTAGTACTCAATGCTATGCCTCATTCAGTAAGGGACATTTCTTCAAACGACTAGAGTTAATAACCTATAAATAATTTCTTTTTCTGATATCAAAATGGCGTCCTAATGTGAATTATTTCACATTCCGCTCCACACAAATATGAAAATTTGTGTCTGTATAAAAGTAACGTTAAATTTTCCATACCCAGTACGGAAAACCATCAAAATATATGTTTCATTAGGCAAAAAAAGAATCAATTTTAACAAGCAGGGTCAACTGCGGGCTTTGAAAGCACTTTCCGCATCAGGCAAACCTACAGGAACGGAAGATCTGTTGTAATAATGCTGTAGGTTTGGCCTGATGTTGGTTTGTTTAAAAATTTGTTTATTACATAACTGTTCTACGTTGCACTAATAATACAAGCACAATTCAGCTTCCTTTGTGGATGAAAATAATGGAGTTGGCCCATCCCAGCTCGTAAATATCAGTCCAGTATGAACTAAAGACCTCATTGTAAAGTGCTGCATCGAGCGATCCCAGAGGAACCATAAGCATTGCGGTAGGGTAATAGATGCGCTGCAGTTTCCTGTCCGTGCCCATACTTGTGGTTTTTTTGCTTTTTTTTTAGGATTCCTTAATCCGACGAACCTAATAATCTGATTACTGAATAGTAAGGGAGACAGGCGTGACATTAATCATGTACAATATATGCTTAATGTCACGCCTGCCTCTCAAATCAACTCAAATAAAGTATTCTTCAAACAACCTCAGTACGAATAAAACCGCAATATTAACTGCCTCATTAGTCTAGTGGTCCCAAGCGCGACTGCTACGCTAGAGGTCCTGGGTTCGATTCCCAGGTCGAGCAAAGTTTTATAGGTTTTTATATGAAGTCCTCCATAGCAGTTTAGACCTAAACGGCGAACATTGGGTGTACATTGGTACACCTCTGCCTAACCCTTTGGGGAATACAGGCGTGATGGTATATTTGATATTTTATTGAACAGAACAGTAAAAACATGATTTTTATCAAATGCCAGTACCCAGATATGCTAAGATAATAAATTATTTAGCTGAAAAGGTTTATCGAGCCGTACAAATGCGAAGCTGGTTGATAATTATTATTCAGTGAAAGGTCTTGAAGGCTGCCCCATTGTTATTTTTGAAAGGTACTAAACTTGATTTAATTTTATTACGGCTGTTAAACTCAATTTGTAAAAGTTAGTCGTCGTCTCCAGACTGACTATTTAAATATAAACAATCCATAACTCCATTATTCCGTAACCTTGCGTCATCATATTATTTTTGTTTTTAAAAATGCTCACTAGCAATATGAGTCGCACATTACTAGTATTCGTACTAAGCTAAATGCTTGTGTTACGAATCGGTTCACGTCAGTAGTGCAATAGGTGGGTTTCGAACCGGCAACCACATGATCGCAAGTCCGACGCCCTAGCCATTAGGCTACCGCCGCTACTTTATAGTTCGCTGTAATATTCCAGGTCCTATTAAATAGGGGGCGGGACCAGGCCCAAACTGAGAATTTTTAATATTGCCCAAAAACAGTGCCCGATCTTGGAAACGAACCAAATACCTCACATTCAGCAGCCACTTGAGGCCACAAGGCAGGCACCATTAAGGCAGCTCTATCAGTTATATATCTTATTTATTATTCTTAAGATATCATCATTACATACCATCACGCCTGTATTCCCCGAAGGGTTATTCAGAGGTGTACTAAAGTACACCCACCCTACGTCAGTAAGTAGGTATGTTTTTCAGGTCCCATGTAATAGGGGGCGAGCCTATTGCCATTACCCAAATGGCACAAATCCAGACTCCGAGCTGCTTCCGAAAATTTCATAGAAAAAGCCAATAACACTCGTCCTGGGGATCGAACCCAGGACTTCTAGCGTAGCAGTCGCGCTTGGGACCACTAGACTAACGAGACAGGCTATCTTATTTATTATTCACGTACCTGCATATTACGCATTTTTCCCATGGAGGTAGGCAGAATCAACCGAGAGCGAATCTTGCAATTGGGCAAGCTTCTTTTGCTTCATAACCACTCATATAGCTACTAAACCAGCAATGTTTACAATCAAATCAACCAACAAAGAGCTCAGTTAATTGGTTAAACTGGGGCAAACAAGACATTGTCTTCGTGCGATGGCCTACAGCGATCATTTGTTCATAGTTCTTGCTTTAAACAAGTTGTAGTTTTGTTACTCTATATCTATTGAACGTCTATCTATTCTATTGAACGTAAAATAGAACAGATAAACGAATCATACCAAATGTATAGAAATTACATTTACGGATGCCCACTTCCATTTTACTTTCATTATTCTGGTCCTAAACGTGACTGTTACGTTAGAGGTCTTAAGTTCGATTCCCAGGTCGAGCAAAGTGTCATTGGGATTTTTGGAATTCTCAGTAGCTGCTCGGAGTTGGGATATGTGCCTGATTGATGGCAATAAGCTCGTCCCCAATTACATGGGACGTAAATTATACGAGTGAACTGTTGGTGTACATTAGTATACCACTGTCTAAGCAGAGGTATATTTAATGTACACCTACAGTTCGCCAGCATGTTTAAGTCCCATGTAATTTGGGTGAGCGTATTGCCATTGACTCCGAGCTGCTACTAAGAATTTCATACAAACACCTAAATAACCTGGGAATCGAAACCAAGACCGCCTGGTTTGCTCTTAGGACCAATAAACTAATAAGGCAGTGGCTGATAGTTATATCTTGATAATGAGATTTTATTAGGTAATATCAACTTTACTTCGCCAAGACAATTCTTTTCGCGATCCAAACTCAATTACATTATAATAATGTCCATCTCATAATTACTAGGGCGGCCTAGAGCGCCAAAATTACCCAGTAAACGTTCCGTCCTACTCTCATAAATACGATCATTAGTCGCCATTTTCCCCAAAACGGCATCAATTTAAATTGTTGCTAAGTAACTTAAGTTTGGAGGGAATAATAGGGGGCCTGCTTCAAAAGACAAGCTGACCTAGTCACTTATTTATATGTTTAACATAGTTACACATAAGACATAAAAAGAGCAAATAAATAAATATAACATACCATAACGCCTGTATTCCCCGAAAGGTTAGGCAGAGGTGTAGGTTTAGGCCCCACTTAATGGAGGGCGAGCCTATTGCCATGAGAAAAAATAATAGTAGAAGTTTCACATTCACCTATATTATTGTTGCAAGAGTAAAAAAATATTAGACTGGCTGAAAAAATGTTTAGAGATTGTAAGTGTTATCATAATGTTGCCAATGCGGAGTTAATTAACTCTAATAATATAGGAACACTCACTCTTTTTGTTACTTTTTTATCAACACAGTAATAAAGATTGATGTGTGTGACCCAGATTATTATAGCAGTGAAAGGTGACACGGATTTAACTGTTGAAATGTATTACAATGTCTATTTCAACCAGTATACCAGCCGGCTCGTTGGTCTAGGGGTATGATTTTCGCTTAGGGTGCGAGAGGTCCCGGGTTCAAATCCCGGACGAGCCCAAAAACTTTTTGCAATCTTATTTTGCTTTTTGCACATTTTCTTCGTACAAAAAACAATACTTTAATATTTCTTCGTTAGTTTTGTCCTTTCGATATGATTATTTCCACGTAAAAGATTTTTTCATAAATCTTGATTCCAAGTGCGATACGCGTTGAATAATATAACAGACACATTGCTTGACAGTCACACTCGCGGGTAAACAGGAAACGTGGGGGTGCTGGGGGTGTTAGGGGGTGTTGGAGGTGCCGGGGGGTGGCCCAACATGTTGTATTGTGTGGCAACATTCGGATTTATTTGATTTTTTATAATTTATCATTCTTAAGCGTGAAGGTGTTTTACGAGAAATCCAAATAAATTATTGTGCTGTGTCGTTCAAAGAAGCCAGAAAATATAATGTTATTGTACCTATGTGAAGTTGAAAAATATAATATTCGCTTTATAGACAGGCAAATAAGACACCACATACCATCACGCCTGTATTTCCCGAAGGGTTAGGCACTAATGTACACATTCACAGTTTGCCATATATATTATAAACGCAGGTTTCTATGACGAATAACTCTGAAAATAGCGTTACAAAGATTTCAGAGGAAACAGAATGTCTGCTATAAATCTTTTCAATAAGTAAATAGCGTAAAAGAAACCTCTAATCTTAACAATTAGGGTCATTTGAGTGCCTCTACTTAAGGTCTAGTGGCTAATTAATGAAATGACCGGCCAAAATGTAATCTGATACTTTTGGGTAAAGTGGAGGGGGCATGACAAGGGTAATTGAGGCTGTGGTTTATTTACGATAATTTACCTGTCTCATGTATTTTCGCACTGATGAGACGCACTTCCCTCTACAATATTTTCAAGTAAGTACTTTCTCAATTAAAGATTTTTTCGAACTTTTTGAATTTTGTTTTTGAGCTACCATGATGTATTTGGCTGTGGCTTCATAGAAAGTTATATTTTAACTAATATTTCTGTAAACATATACCATCACGCCTGTATTCCCCGAAGAGTTAGGCAGAGGTGTAATAATGTACACCCACATTTCGCCGGTATGTTTAGGTCCCATGTAATAGGGGGCGAGCCTATTGCCATTAACGGGGCACAAATCCAGACTCCGAGCTGCTACTGGAAACTTCATAGAAAAACCCATTATCACTTCGCTCGACCCGGGGATCGAACACAGGACCTCTAGCGTAGCAGTCGCGCTGAGGACCACTAGACTAATAAGTTTAATAGTTTTTTAATAGTTTGTTTTAAAACACTACCTCATTAGTCTAGTGATCCTAAGCGTGATTGCTGCACTAGATTGTCTGGGTTTGATTTCCAGGTCCTGCAAAGTAATATTGGGGTTTTTCTATGAAATTATTAATTGCAGCAGCTCGGAGTCTGGATTTGTGCCCGGTTAATGGTAATAGGCTCGCTCCCTATTACATGGGACCTAAACATACCGAGAAATTGTGGTTGTACATACAGCTGCTTAACTATCCGGGGACTACAGGCGTGATGGTGTTATCTTTGAAAAAATTAAGCAATTAATGCAAAGTAAATACAATATAATTAGGGCAACATATTATCGGTACATAGCAAGCTCCCACGCTTTGTTCTATAACTGGGTCCCTATCAAAATGAAAATTTATTCTTTCTCTAAGACTTTCAAACTAACTTTCCAGTTTCAGAATTACAATATTCAAAAACTTTAAATGCCGATATTGAGAGTTTTAAAACATATTACATAGGTACATAATACATCTACTTATTTACATAAAGAAGTAACTTTTAACTGTTCTAAAATAAGAGTAATTAGGTTTTCAATTCTTCTTTATTTTTTTACTATATTATTATCCTAATCATTACCGAACTTTGTTGGGTTCAGCTTACAGCCCGACCAAACGTGACTAAATATCAGCATTTTACACGAAATGCGATCAGAATTCCGCAACTAAAATTTTGTACAATACCGACATCCTATACATTGGTTATCAGATCAAGAGGCTAAGTAGATTAATAAGATAGTAATACGTTTTATTTTTATTCACACCCGCATTCCCCGAAGGGTTAGGCAGAGGTGTACTTAATGTACACCCACTGTAATGATGAGGCTTGGGTATCGAATTAAAGACGACGAAGTGGTTGCTGTGATAATAATGCATGTCTTACAAAGTAAGTTAAATAATATAGAGTAAAGGCGCGTCAAACAGTTTGCTGGTAAATTTAGGAGGCTGGTAGGTCCCATGTTATAGGGGGCGAGTCTATTTCCATTCACCGGGCACATATCCAAACTCCGAACTGTTGCTGATAATTTCAAAAAAAAAACCCGATAATATATTGAGCTCTAGCGTGGCTTTTAGGACCACTAAACTAATGAGGCAGTCCAATTTTTTTGTGTATTAAAATATTTATTTGACAATGAATAACTGAGGTAAATTTTACATAATATTATACAATATTATGTAAAATAACACGCCCCAGCAGAGCGTGCGTGAACTCTTGCGTATTATCCATAATAACCTGCTTGTAGTTGACACTTCACTGTCGACTCATCATGTCACGGAAAATGACACATTTTTCCACAGCAAAGAAATGTAAAAAATATGAAAATTGACACTTATTCTGTGATGCTGATTGGCGTAAACTTGTGAGAAAACATTTCAATGGTAATACGTCCAAATAACTGAACCTTAAAGTTGAAAAAGAGATGAATGTATAAAATAGATAATTATGCCAAATTAGTTTAATGTGATTCTGGGTTCCATTCCCTGGTCAGGCGGCGTAACTGAGCTTTTTTTATGAAATTCTCAGTAGCAGCATGAATACTACCAAAAGGTACCGTGGCTGTATTCCTCTAAAAGCTTAGGCAACTGTGTTCGTCAGTCTGTTTAGGTCCCATTTATGTAGCTAATAGAGGATGAGCCGCTGCCTCTGCCGACTGCCTCAGTAGTCTAGTCCTTAGCGCGACTGCTACAATAGAGGTCCTGTTTTCGATCCTCTGGCAATGGGTGGGTTCGCACCGGTAACCAAATGACCGCAAGTCCGACGCCCTAGCCGTTAGGTTACCGCCGCTTCATGTTACACCTATACAATAACAGTGATGTTATGGACAGGCAATTTTATGGTCAATTTATGTCATAAATAGCAATCTTAAAGACGCAGTCATTAATGTTGATAAATAACGCAGGAATTCCGACATTCTTGTATTATTTGCAAAACAATGGCACGTCATAATTCTTTTCTAAATAACAATAATAGGTGCAAACAAATGTAAACTATTTACGCTGTTTAACATTTTTCCGTCGGCGAGTTCTTGTCAACAAATACTTTTCCTGTGATCACTATCTCATTCGTAGGTTAAGAAAAAAATGACCTAAGTATTCTTAGAAGTTTTTACCTGACGGCGGAAAGTTAAAACGTTAAAACCAAGCTATATAGGGTAAAATATCCATTTATTGGCAACTTAAGGTGTCACTAAATTAAACCATGAAAATGAGGCATGTTCTTTTAATTTTAACAAGGTCTATTACCTTGTTAAAATTAAACATGCCTAATTTTCATAGGATTCATATTGATATATATTTTTTTAATTTCATCCCTTAAATGGGTAAAAAGGGGTACTGATATTCACAGCAACCGCTTGTCTTTAATTCGATACCCAAGCCTCATCATTACAGTGGGTGTACATTATGTACACTTCTGCCTAACCCTTCGGGGAATGCGGGTAAAACATATTACTAACTTATTCATTTATTTGTTTATTGTCAAAATTACTTTAAATTTAAAATTAATGCTCTTCAATACTTAAAGAAATACATATTTTTGGATTTTTAAAATTTGATCTCTTGAATAGGTAAAAAGGGGTGCTAAAATTTGTATGTTTTTTTTTTGTTTATTATCAAAATTACATGAAATTTAATATTTTAAAGAAACATGTATTTTAGGGTTTTTTAAGTTCATCCCTTAAAGGGTTAAAGGGGAGTGTTAACGTTTGTATGGGAAATAAATAGTTTTTTATCAAGATGACTTGAAATTAAGTATTAGCTCTTCAATACAATTAAGGAAGCACTTATATTAAATTATTATTAAAGAATTACTTACTGCATCTGCAACTCTTTTTGGTGTTGCAGGTGTACATGGCTTGCAATATGTACTTACCTAGGCTATACTACTAGTTTTCCGACTCAACCAAAAACTAGATTCATGATTCTCATCACTGTATAGCGAACTACATAGGTAATAGGTAATAAATTATTATAATAAAACCATGGTTTATTTACTAGATTAGCCAATGTGTCGACACAAATTCATACATTGATACTGAAACAATACCGTGTGAATGTATGTCTGTTTGTAACTAATTAGTAAAAAAACCCACTATTGTCGTTAAATAATTTCAACATACGTTGGGTTTTCAATTGTCACTGACCTTTAATTAAGTATGTTATTTTATTGTAATATTAAAGAGGAATCCATGGAAGGGTTTCACATTATGGAGACATTCGTCTATTGAAAAATTTGTTTAGTTAATTAGTTGAGACACCATACAAATAAATTATTTACCAGATTTAAGTTTTGCACAAATCACCAATCATTAATTTACATACACTGTATAAACTTACATTGTAATGTAATTATGATTCAATGTATGTAACTATGATGGTGAACCCTATCCAGCACTGTAAAAATAGAGGAGGAAGACCCGTATCAGCTACATTAAGAAAATTATTTAATTACCATCACGCGTGTATGCCCCGAAGCGTTAAATTAAAAAAAAAAAACAAACATACAGGCCGACTATAAGCTACGACAGTCTTTTCTTCTTCTTCTTTTGATGCCTCTCCAATCACTAAAGGTTGGTCATCAACTCTGTATACTTCTCCTTATCTTTGAACAGCTCAGCAGCATTTACGAAAGTTCCTTCACTAAGATTTTTTCTTCGGCCAACATCGTGTTTCCCCGCTACTTTGCCCATCATTTTATGTTGCAGCAAGTTATATCTCTCGTGCCGAAAGACGTGCCCGAGTTAAGCAACTTTTCTTTCTTTGGCGGTCTGCATGAGCTTGCGGTCCTGGCCAATTCGCCTTAAGACTTCGACATTGGTGACTTTCTGAGTCCAGCTAATAAAAAGCATACGCCGGTATACCCACAGTCTATAGACGTCAGCAACACCAGTAATTTCTATCGCGTTGTCATCTTGAGGCCTCATGCGAAATTACTAGTAATTAGTGCTACATTGATCTTAAATGGAAACACAATAATACTAGCACATTACTGCTTAACTAATATTAACTTGCGGTTGTAGGTGCATCATCAAGCTTTATAAATCCAGTATGCTAGCCTGACATTGTACGAAAAGCTTTTACAATTTGAGCTCAGCATTTACTAGATTTTATTAGCTTGTTGTGTAACCATGTGTATATAGGTAAATATCACTCTACACGAACTCAGCAGAAAATTTCTACAACAAAAACGTTCTGTTTAAACTCACCCATGGCTAATACCTCAACAAATTGGTACGCTGGTTTTAAATAAAAATACTGGCGATCATTTCATAAAAACTCGATGTACCAAAACTTGCGCCACGCAGATATAAAACAATACGGTTATTACCTAAAACTTTATGAAAATCGCTTCAGTAAACTAGGATAAAAACGTTCGTATTCAAATATAAAAAAATAACGCGTAAAACTAAGTCATTTTTATTGAACACAGCTGTGCATACAGTTTTACTTGTGGAAATAATAAGCGAGAGCTGAAAAAATATTAGAATAGGTTAAGATGATTGGCATGTGGCATTGGCATAGGCATGTGAAGTCTGCCAACCCGCAGTAGGCTAGCGTGGCGGACTATTAATCCCTCTCGTATTGAGAGGAGACCCGTGCCCAGCAGTGGGATAATGTAATGGGTTGATGATGATGATTATCTTATTCACATATCATATATATATATAATAATTATACAGTTATTAAGTATCTAAGTACCTACTAATCTTCAAGCCCTCAAAAGACCTACAATGGCGACGAATTTGAATAAAATTCTTTCATCTTCACAGAAAATTAGGCATGTTTTCCTTCAATGTTTAAGCTTGTGGTAATTAAATTAATAATGCCTTAGATTCGAAGAGAAGGCCTTTGATTTGCAGTGCAGCGGTAATATTATAATTGTCATTGAGCTATCTAAATTATCAATCTACCTAAATACAAAATGTCAGTCTTCAGTAAAACATCACTACAGAGCTGTGTTCTATGTAGCACGTTGCAGCAACCGGCCGCTGTTTGCATACTAATATAATTGCAACAAGCACTAAGCTGCGCCTCAGGTTCACTCTAAGACCTGGTTCATGTTTATTGAACAGGTCTGTGTAAGCTCTTATTAAGTTGGAATAAAATAACTTTGTACTGCGATGCATAATTAAATCTTTAATTTATACTGTTCGATGCAAGAAATGGACATTGTTATTTGAAAATCATTATCATGATCAAGACTGCCTCATTAGTCTAGTGGTTCTAAGCTCGACTGCTACAATATAGATCTTGGGTTCGATTCCTCATTAGTCTAGTGATTTCAAGCCTGCACACTAGAAATCTGGGTTTAAAATCCAAGGTCGAGCAAAGTGTTATTGAGTTTTTCTATGAAATTCTCAGTAGCGTGCCCGGTTAATGGCAATAGGCTCGCCCCCTATTACATGGGACATAGACATACCGGCGAAATGTGGGTTAATGTATACCCACATTTCGCCGGTACACCTCTGCCTATTCCTTCGGAGAGTACAGGCGTGATGGTATGATGATGATTATCATCATCTTAGCTTTTTCTCGTCTATATTTGGATCGGCTTCTAGTTTACCCAGATGTTGCCAAATATCAGTATCTTATACGAAGCTACTCACATGACAGTGACACAGCTTCAGTAAACTTGTTTTTAGGTTTTTATGGCATATGACTACAACGAACGATTGTCATAGTGTTCCTATGAAAACTTAAAAATATCTATGGTGATAAGAAGTAAAAGTATTGAAATTAAAAATGTATGTAACTATTTTTAACTTCAATACTTTAAGAGGAGTGTCCCTCGCGAACGCAACAATGTTGCACAGTTGTCGCTGTCTCTATCCCTCGCGATGCGAACGCGTGCCCGAGAGGAGAAACAACAACATTTTCACGCGTATTTCGTATGTTCCGAATTTTGGAGATTACTCCTATAATATTGCTAATATGTAAAAAAAAAAACTTGTAAAAAAATATTCACTATATTATCTGGGTTTCCTTCGAATCAGAACTTTTCTGTATTGATACATTGTCGAGAAATACTAGCATAAAGTTGGGCCGTTTTTCAACGAAAATTGCCAATCTTTGAGCTCGTGTAACTTTTTAACCGTATATTGAAATGAAATTTTATATTACAGGAACACGTATATTAATGATAAGATTGTTACTGCAAAATTTCAATGACTTTCATTGTTTAAAATTCAAGCAAGGGCCAAACTGCGTTTGTATGGGGCGCGAAGCGGATACTATCCTCTTAACTTGTACAACTTGTTCAATACATAAATTGGTACATAATTTTTCTACTACTAGAGACTATAGATTTCCACTTGCTACGATCCTGGCAAACTGCTTTCCCTTCATCTACATTCATGAATCTCTTCATGCATGACCGTCGGTTTATGGTGCACGGAACCTGGCCTTTTTTAAGAACATCCGCAATTTGGTTGCGGTACGTTCGCCGAGGTCTTCCCCTTACAACTCGTCCCTAAATATTTCCTTTAACAAAATAATATATTAACAAATATTTCAGTAACAACTACAAAATAATAATATCACAGATATAATTTTAATGGCAGGTATCCCGAGCATACGTCTATTAATGTGTAACTAATATTTTCAATACCTACCCGAAATTCCCGTCTCCCAAGGGACACAAAACATTTAGGTTACATTGTCTACGCCCCCCCCCCCTTGCCCCCAACCCCCACGTCCCGGGAGAGGGTAGAATTGCCGATTTACTTCAAATATTTACTATCCACATTACGCACTGCTTACGACAAAATAGGTACTGTTGCGTTCAGTCGACAAAGAATACTTATTTTAGGACGATTTCCTTAATGGACCAAATGTACCAGCTGTGTTATTTCGATACATAAATAAATGATGATGTAAGTAGAAAGGAAATTGATACGAAACTTTTTGTTTGTAACATAATAAATATCATCACGCCTGTATTACTTCAAAGGCTAGATATGCGTGTTCATTGATTTAGTTCCCTGTTTTACGTACCTTTATGGCAGATCTACTGATATTTATTTGGAAATTGTCTATTGATTGCACAGTGCAATTAATAGACAATTTCCAAATAGAGAACACTAATATCGTTCCACTGCTGGGCAAAGGCCTCCCTTACCTCTCTCCAAGCCGACCTATCCATAGTTTTAGCGACCCAATCTTTCCCAAAAGAGTCAAGTTGAGCTAAATAAATATCGATACAATAGGAATCTATCTCGTAACCTATATACTAAAAAACGAAAACCTAAGTAGTAAATAGTTATTTAGAAATTCATCCATCGCTATGTAGGTCAAGGTTAAATTATGCCACGCGCCAAGAAAATTAAACTTAAATAATAAAGTTGAAGCAATCCGTTAATTATGTTGGCGCGAAATAAGCCATCTCATCACTTAAGTCTGTTCGAAGTTACTCTCAAGTAAAGCTGGATTCACACAAGTACTTTGTAGTTGCAGTAACAAGAGCTACTTGCAAACTTTTTGCATGTCATAGATTCGAAAATAAACGCATCGCTTAAGTCGAATAGTTTGCCGGTATGTTTTAGATATTTAGGGAAACCTATTGTCATTAACCAGGACCAAAATTAAATGCAAGCTTAAGCTGGTACTGAGAATTTCCTTATTAAAAAAACTTAACTTAACTTTTAACCTGGAAATCGAATCTAGCTCTAGCAATAACGCTCATCGCCATATATTATACATTAATAATAAATTACTTTAAATAAAAACATTAAAAAACTAAGTAAGTAGGTAAATACACAGTTCCAAACAGCAAGTAGATCATTACAACTACTTTTATTTACTACAGCTACTATTCCAAGTCGCTCACGTCGATAAGTTGAAATATTTTCTGCCTGTTCCTATCATAACGAACTCTGTCAATATGAACACAGCTTTAGTTTGAAAAGTCACCATTAAAAAGAACATTACTAATAGGTAATTAGTGAAAAACAAAGCGGAGTCATAGTGTGTAATGGTTAGCAAAACATATTTCAGTCATATCAGGTTGTTTAATTAGTGTGTCAATGCCATATTTTGTTGATTTTTTTTTTTTGGGAAAGTAAATGCATTTGCGCATACGACTGTATCAGGGAACGATGTGGATATTTGGGGCTCGCATTCACTAAAAAACTTCGTTTGTACAGTCATCAATGAAAGTTGCTGAACACGATGAAATCTTCGAAACGCTTAAACACATTTACTATCCAAAACTTACTGAGCCGAGATGTTGTAAGTAGTGCGTGTTTCTACATACAGACCATCATTTTTTTCCGAAGTGAATCTATTGAAAAGTATTGGTGCTGTGTTGTTTTCAAAACTTGGCGGCTCTGCTTATCGCCGTTCATTGCCGAACGGAGGCCCCAAAAAGCGGCAACCATCCCGATCTTGGGCAGCTCGCAGCCATCCGCTTCCAGCTACCTTCTTCAAATCGTTGGTCCATCGTGTCGCGAGCGTCCCACACTACGCTTACCTAAACGCGGTCTCCACTCTAGCACTTGTGAAGTGGGGCGTTTTGGCCAGCGGTAGCCCTGCATGGACCCCCTTCTTTTATGTGACCACCTCTTTACAGTCGCTGTGCAATAACGTCACTTGTAACGTGAACAGCATGAGCTGCTGAGTGACTTATTATTAGAATTAGCATTATTAAAACTAATAAAAAATAAGCATAGCACGGTTAGACAACATCGTTCGACATTGAACTACCTGTAAAGGCAGTCGTGTTGGTTGAAAGACATAGTAATGTCTTCAATTGATGGTGCTTACGTCGCCTGAAGACGTAAAAAAATGTGTACCTAAGAGAAATTCGACATCACAGGCAGTGGTCTCGGTAGCTTAGTTGGCAAAGCGTCTGGTGTAGTTAACCAGAGAGACGCAGGTTCAAACCCTGCCTGAGATCGTATTTTTCTTTCTCTAAAGAAATTATCTTTAATTAGAAAAGTCATATCTTTGCTGAGAGACTGTTTAGAACTTATCATTTATCATTATTTAATCAATTTAGTTGTATGCGTTACTGAAAAAGCGGAAAATTGTGTTCTCGTTTAAGACACATCAGATTAACAAGGACCCAATTAATATTTTATAAAATTTTACACAGTAATGCAAAAAGGGTTAAAACATGTCAGGCGTGAGTAAGATGACCTATGTACGGGTTCCGCAGTTATCGATTTATTTAAATATTTGGTATTACTAATGCATTTTCCACAAAACATTCATGCAAAAGAACCATTATGAAAAAACAAAATATTAATTACAACACATTGATGTTTATATTTTATTTAAATCTAACAATTGTAAACACTATTAAATAAATAAATATTTGTCCAAAGAGAAAACTAGGTTATATGAACATATATATTAATTTCACCTCAGAGCCTTTAGAGCCCAAATCAATAGTTTCCTTTGTGATCTTTTATATCGTCGCTCGTTGCATTCATTTGCTAAACTATATTTATGGTTATACACATACCATCACGCCATATTCCCCGAAGGGTTGGACAGAGGTGTACTAATGTAACCCACATTTCGCCGGTATATTTAGGTCCCATGTAATAGGTAGCGAGCCTATTGCCAATAAACGAGCACAAATACAGACCGTGAGCTGCTTCTGTGAATTTCATAGAAAAACCCAATAACACTTAGCTCGAACTGGGGATCAAACCCAGGACCTCTAGCGTAGCAGTCGTGCTAAGGACCACTAGCCTAATAAGGCAGTTTTATGGTTATAATAATAATTATGATGTCAGAAGGCTTGGCAAGATGGCAATAACGGAATTAAAAGGCTTATTTGATTATGGAACTCTAAAACCAGTGAACCCTTTTGAACCCCTCTTGCTGGGTACTTACGAATTTACTACCACCGTAAGGATTAGTGTACATGCATAACTGGATTTTCGTGTATCCATCTGTGAGTAACGGGCCTAAGATTCGCCATTATTTTCTTTTGTTTGTGCTGAGAGAATGGTGGTTAGAAACTTGGGATTCGGATTGTAGATCCTTTGAAGTTTGCATTGTTTGACCTAGTTTTAAGGGAATTCATGTTCTAATAATTATGGGGATGGGAAGGCTGTGGTATATAGAATATATACTATAATAAAATTGATATATAACGTACCATCATGCTAGTATCTGGAAAGGGATAAGCAGGGTTATTAATACTAGTATACACCAAAAGCATATCAATCCCCAACAAAAGCATACATACTCATTTCGCCAATACTTTAGGTGCCATAACCACAATGCATGACAGAGCACCAACAGTTACGAATGACGTAATAGAGTCAGACTCTCTATACACAGGGTGTAGAGAGATGTACCTGTCGTATAAACCGTTCAAGAAATATTATGACTGCATCATTTTTTTACGTATTCTCTCATAAAGGTTTCATAAAAGTTGAATTGTTGGAGTAAACATTCACCCCGCTCTTTTAGCCCGTCTTACAATTTATAACTTACCTACTTTATTTTATAAATATAGTTAAAATATCGAATATAACTCTATCTCTTTATCTGTTAACCGCTGAACCAATTTCGATCCTCAAGCCTTCTTGAGGATCAAAATTGGATAACTTATTTTATTATTTATTTTTATTGTACACCAGAAAAAAAATATATATATAAAACACATTTGAAAATAAAAGAATATACAATTGGTGGTGGTACATTGGATGCGAGCTGCCCAAGACCGGGATGGTTGGCGCTCTTTGGGGGAGGCCTATGTTCAGCAGTGGACGGCAATAGGCTGACATGATGATACAATTGGTGGCCTTATCGCTATCTGCAATCTCTTCCAGGCAACCTTAGGATGGACATAACTGAACTGAACTATAAAGTGGGGTTGAGCATGGTGCACACAATTTTTATACTATATAATATTTATACACATATAGATACATAAATATAAATACATAATTATATAGATAGATAAATATAAATACAATATAAACTATACAAATATTAAGATATATAAGCAACGAATGGCATAAAAAATTACAACAGTGACAGAGTTACAAGGATAAATAGTGTTCCTTCACGAGTCTTTTAAACACAGGAAGAGATTGAGCACGCCTGATCGGAACTGGCAATGCATTCCACAAACGAGCAGCCTGAACTGTAAAGGATTTGTCAAAAAACGTTGTGGAATGCATAGGCATCTTCAGTTTCAGGTTATCCGATGACCTCAGAAATAAAGTGTGAGTGTCGCCTAAGAACTCAAAACGGTTCTTTAGGTAAAAAGGTGTAGACGGAAGGAAAAGTACATTATATAATAGAGAAAGAATATGAGCATTCCGACGAAAGCGGATAGGTAACCACTTGAGCTTAACACGGAATTCAGAAACGTGGTCATATTTGCGTAAACCAAAGATGAACCTTATACAAAAGTTTTGAAGGCGCTCAAGTTTATCAAGTTGGTCTTCTGTAAGATCAAGATAGCTGACATCAGCATAATCAAGGATGGGAAGAAGGAGTGATTGAGCGAGCGCACGGAAGAGATAAATAAGGTTGGAAAGGCCCTAGCTGCTAATTTGTACTAGGACCAGTGTCGCCGCTTTACTCCCACTATTTCAATTCTCAAACATACGCAACATTATCTTTACAAGTTTTTCGCACACAATCAAAACACACACACATACATCAATGGGCAGCAATTTGTTCACACACTAGCGCCAAGCTCCCGTAGGCATTAGACACACACACGCAAGAAGCATACGCTAGTGCTTGAAAAGCCGACTGAGAATTTATCGATAAATTCTCAGTCTGTTATGTATTTTTATATTGAATGGGGAAAAGGGGAACATAAAAATCAAGAACTATTTTCATTTAATTTAAAAGAATTACTGTCCTTGGAACAAAACGAAATCATTAAGCAATTGGGGGAAATCGAATATAACATAATAGAGTTATAACATAACATTATTATAATTAATTGCATAATATGTCGAATAGAATCAAATATTAAAACACGTATAAAATAGGTAGGTATAGTATTTGACTTAGATTTGACTAGACTATATTGTATCTATTCAGTATTAAAATCGAAGTAAAATAAAATGGTCTACATGCCGCTTCATCTTCATTCATTCAATGATTAATATAATATAAAATACATCTTACTTAAAATATACTCTCATCAATCAAATATTTATATTATTTCATAAATAATCTTTGTCAAACATAAATATAGTTGAGAATTCTATCGATGCTTTTATTTAACTACACGGTCACCTCGATATCGATAGATGTACGCCGTGCATCACTTACGGCCAACCCCGGCAAACGACGAACAACGGCCATGGTTGAAGTGTAGAGAACGCAATGCATGCAGTACATTGGAAGCGGACTAGGTCATCGCGTTGATTAAGCGAGAACACATCGGGCAATGTATTTTATTTGTAACTTGTTGCAATAATATGATTGATGTTTGGAATTTCATAGTGATCAGTATATTTTTATGTTTTTATCAATTATTGTGTAAATAAATGCTATTTTTGACTTACAGATTGAAAGATATACCTCCTCGCTATATACTGGAGGTCTGACTTTTTGTCTATCACGTAAGAATAACACAACACGGCATTTTAAAGCGGAGCTCTGTTCTCTGAAGTAGTCCTAAGCACACTAAACGCGGCGAATGTATGATTCGGGCGAGTTATGATTGCCTAACCATAACTGTGGCGCGCCTGCCCCGCCCACATGGCCATTCCAATCTTATTTATCTCTTCCGTGCATCACGCCTGTATTCCCCGAAGGGTTAGGCAAAGATGTACTAATGTACATCCACATTTCGCCGATGGCGAGCCTATTGCCAATAACCGGGCACAAATCCAGACTACGAGCTGCTGGGAATTTCATAGAAAAACCCAATAACACTTTGCTCGACCTGGGAATCGAACCCAAGACCTCTAGCGTAGCAGTCGCGCTTGGGACCACTAGACTAACGAGGCAGTCAAATAACTTGCAAAAATCCATATTAGATAGTAGCAATATGAATATATTTAAAAAACAAATTAAGTATAGATCTATTATTAAACAAGACATACTATACCAATCGTCAAACAAGTACCAATAAAAATGGGTACTTGACGTATGGCACAATATGAATTAGATTTTTTTGACATTTTGGTTACCGCTCTCTAGGTTCGATTTATTATAAAAAATAAACAATTATAGTGACATTATAGTCGTCGGCACCCGCGCCCGCGGTTTGTTTGACCAGTGAGGCACCTGCTCAATGCTCATGCTTCGTCAGGCAGTCAGGCTACTTCGGTTCGCGTTAATCAACTAAGTATAGCTAGCTTACCAATAAAATATATAATATTCTATAACTTTATAATACGCTCCCAATTTATGTATAAACGTTATAACTCGAAGGTAGGGTGGGATGGTACCCATTGAACGACCAAAAGTTTGAAAAGTTCTAGCACAGTTACTATTGCATTTTTTTGAATTTTTATTTTCGCTACACTTGATTTACTTAATGAACTTAACATATTGGATACCAAATTTTCGCTTATATTTTATAATGTCTTAGTAATACCGATTTAAAAAAAAAACGGTAAATGGTTCATAGTGTACTACGTAGGGTACACAACACGGAAGAGATAAATAAGATTGGAATGGCCCTAGCTGCTATTTTGTACAAGGACCAGTGTCGCCGCTTTACTCCCACTATTTCAATTCTCAAACATACGCAACATTATCTTTACAAGCTTTTCGCACACAATCAAATCACACACACATAAATCTGTGGGCAGCAATTTGTTCACACACTAGCACCAAGCACCCGTAGGCATAAGACACACACACGCAACAAGCATACGCTAGTGCTTGAAAAGCCGATATTTTTTATCGATAAATTCTGTCTGTTATGTATTTTTATATTGAATGGGTAAAAGGGAAACATAAAAATCAAGAACTATTTTTATTTAATATTAATTAATTTAAAAGAAACTATGTCCTTGGAATATAACGTAATCATTAAGCAATTGGGGGAAACCTAACATTACATAACAGAATTAAAACATAACATTATTAAGTTATTTTAGTGAAGGGAAAATTTGACCGCGGGCAGGATTCAGTCCTAGCGTCTGGTGTACTTAACCAGAAGACGCAGTTCGAATCCTGCCCGCGGTCGTATTTTTCCTCACTAAAATAACTTAATAATCTTTGCATGGAAAATGCCTAAAAAATACAAAAAGATACATAACATTATTATAATTAATTGCATGAATAATATATCGAATAGAATCAAATATTAAAACATATATAAAATAGTAGGTATAGTATTTGACTAGACTATATTGTATCTATTCAGTATTAAAATCTAAGTAAAATCAAATGGTCTACATGCCGCTTCATCTTCATTCATTTAATGATTCATATAATATAAAATACATCTAACTAAAAACATACTCTCATCAATTAAATATAATGTACGGTGGCCAGCACATCAAGTTACCACAAAATGTCAAATTTTCTCAGTTGATTTTGAACTTTATTTTCAACAGTTTAAAATCATTTGGAGAAATTTGACAGTTTTGTATACCTTGACCTGCTGGCGACTGTACCTTTACTTAATATTTCAAAAATAATCTTTGTCAAACGTAAATATAGTTGAGAATTCTATCGATGCTTTTATTTAACTACACGGTCACCTCGATATCGATAGATGTACGCCGGGCATCACTCACGGCCAACCCCGGTAAACGACGAACAGCGGCCATGTTTGAAGTGTAGAGAACGCAATGCATGCAGTACATTGCAAGCGGACTACGACATCGCGTTGATTAAGCGCGAACACATCGGGCAATGCATTTTATTTGTAAGTTGTTGCAATAATATGATTGATGTTTGGAATTTCATATTGATCAGTATATTTTTATGTTTTTACCAATTATTCTGTAAATAAATGCTATTTTTGACTTACAGCCGGAAAGATATACCTCCTCGCTATATACTGGAGGTCTGACAATTTGCCTATCACGTAAGAATAACACAACAAGGCATTTTAAAGCGGAGCTGTGTTCTCTGAAGTAGTCCTAAGCACACTAAACGCGGCGAATGTATGATTCGGGCGAGTTATGATTGTCTAATCAAAACTGTAGCGCGCCTGCCCCGCCCACATGGCCATTCCAATCTTATTTATCTCTTCCGTGAGCGAGCGCAACTTTGGTCGCAGTCGGTAGGAAGTTACGTAATCTTTTTAATCCCGCGGCATATGCAAACAATTTGCGGCTCACTTCCTGTAGCTGAGCAGACCAAGACAGATTTCTATCTATGAATACCCCCAAGTTCTTAACTTAGGCTACTTTTAGTCTCTAATAGTCCATAAAAATGATGCAAATTAAAATCTAAAGGTCAAAACAAATCATTAAATTCCTTTAACAAGGTAAAAGTTAACATTTCTCTTGATAATAGAAAGGTAAAAGTATTAGCAGGTATTATCCCGCTGCTCATTACTGTTCGCTAGTTGGCTCTACCTTACTTACGTTGCAAACTTATGCGCTTTTAACCAACGAGAACAGTCTTAACAAAGTTTTATATCCGTTATGTTAAGAAAATATCTACAAGTTAGTTTGGTAGTGTTATTATAGTAGATTGTTCGTAGATTTTTGTGTAAATTTCATAAAACAATGGTAGGTATCAATTTATGCAACTAATTATGATACAACTAATTTGAATTCATAATGATGTATTTTTATATAGCCTCTTTTGTGTCCCACTGCTGGGCAAAGGCATCCTCTAACTTCAGCAGGATTGTGTACTTCTGGGCTTGTTTGTACCACGTCGGCAGAAACCGATCGAGATTATACCTCCAAAACGTTTTCTCGGCCAACCTGGTCTACGAATAGTATTACGAGGTTTCCACTCCACTTCCACCTGTCCGGCTGCATGATGCATGATTGCAGATACTAAAGACGTAGCTCCTAGCTCCAAATAACCAAAAAAAAATTTGTTTATTATTGTGTAGTACTTCTGCCTCTTATTTTGCTGTAGTAGACACCGGATGTGACATCAGTGCTACTTCATAATCGACGATACAACATTTCCAAAAAAACAGAAAGCACTATATGTACCTATAGATAGCATTGGAAGTTGCAGATTAACGAACCTTTTTAAGGAAAAGGGAAGGGAAGCAGGAAAGGAGAAAGAAGGGGACTCAGGGAGGATTGGGCCTCCGGCGCTAAGCAAATAATTAATATCAGTATTTTACAATATCGATATCCAGGATAATATTCTATATATAAATATGCTTCAGACTACCATTATTGTCATAGCTATCATGATAACCGGGATCGAAGGATTTACTTGCTCTCGAAGGGACGGAGGGGTCTTGATGTGTCAAGGTCATCCACCTACACAATGCTGCAGGCTGCAAGCGCAGTTTCCCCTTGCACATCGGTTACAACTAAGATTATTATCCACTAACTCCTCTAATGCAGCTACTAAAATATTTCTGCATAATTATATCGAAAGTCCAGAGGACATATGCGTTCAGGTCTCCGCACATTGTATGCTTTAGTTTTGCAACATGTTCTAGACTCCACGACAGCTGTGCCCCACATTATTATGAGTAATTGAAAGGGAAATTATACAAGATGTATGGTATGATTTTATTAAAGATTTGCCTTAGTGCTCTAGGGGCACAAGATTCATTTAATTCATAAGTGGGATTACTCGAATACCCTTTGCAATGGATTAATATTTCATTCAGATATTATGCACTCATCGATCGTGATGATCGCCATAGACGGACTATGATACTATAACCATAAAAAAATGGTAAAATAAGGAAAAATCTGAAGATGGTCTAGTGACTAGACTAGACTAGACTCTAGTCGATGGTCGGGAGATTTTCCGCATAAGGCCAGTGTACTATAGCCTAACCCCTCTCATACTGAGAGGAAGCCTGTATCCAAGAGTAGTACAATAAATGGGTAAAAAATGATGTCGAGAATGATTTCGTATCTATTTTCTTGTGAAAACTGTAAAGCTTGAGTAAGTATTTTAATTTAGCGGCGGTAGCCTAAAGGCCAGGGCGTTGGACTTGCGATCATTATCTTGCCATAGGTTGCCGGTTCAAAACCCACCCATTGCACTACCGACGTGAACCCACTCGTAACACAAGCATTTAGCTTAGCACGAGGGATTAACAAGAATAATAGTAATGTGCGACCCACATTGCTAGACGACCTACATGGGTAGTAAGCTTTTTTTAATGAAAAAAGAAGTACAAAATATTTGTTAACTGCAAAAATAAAGTCGCTGCTACGTCAATCATTTATGATGTTAAGTATTTCCCAAATCTTTCATTTACATTTATGTGTACCTGTGGAGCAATAAAGTGGCACTTGCATACATACAACATTTCATTTTAAATGTACACTAGCTTGCACTAGCCGTCAGTGTTGCAACACTTGCAACGTACCAGCGCAGCTGTGACAGGGGAGTTAATTCGCGTAGTGCTGGTACATACTGCCCCGAGCACGCAACATAAACAACACAGAATACTCAGCCATATTAAAGTGTAGTAAGTTATAATATCAGCAAGTTAATACTATTCCTCTGTGTATGTTTTGTGCACAGACGATTTAAGAAAAACCTGATTCAGGGAAATGGTTATTTACGGATTGGAAATTCTTGAGACTGGTCTGGATTAATTTATTTGTGCCCAGTATATGGAATAGGCTCGCCTCCTGAAACCTGAAAAATATCAGCTGATCCTGTATGTAGTTATTATTGTGCTCTCACATAACGTATAATGGTAATGATTAAATCCAAAAGATCCAGGCAAACATCTTGGGCATATTGAAAATAAAGGGAGCAGAATAAAGTGTTACAAATCATACTACGAAGCTCTAGATGGTTCAGATAATCCATCTATCGCACAAGGTTTTGTTGACTTGAAAAAACGTATTCCTTTCCAACATACAGTGAAATGGAATGATAGACTGAGAAATAGTGTGAAATGACAACGTTGCGGACTGAAAATGATATAGTAACATGAATTGAAAGGAATATGCTGAGATGGTTTGGGCCTGTTGAGAGAATGCACAAAAGACGATTAACAAATGGAATTTATAAGGCGAATGTTAGTGGCAACGTCAGGAGAGGTCGCCCTAGAAGGACGTACACCGATCTTATCGGCGAGGTCCTCCAAAAAGGTGTGTGTGTATGAGAAGATGTATGAATGTGGAAGAAGCGAAAGAGATATGCAAGAGTCGTAGCAAGTGACGATCTATTGTTTCTGATTAACTCTGTGGGAAAAGGTGTGTGTGTTTGTATGTGTGCGAAGATGAAGTTTTTTAACATGAGCCGTCCTCCATGGGTAGTAAGATGGTTGACCAGAGTGGACCTTCTTCTCTATTTATTGTAGTATTTTAATATGTGTGGTGCTACCTAATGTCGCAGCGATTAAACGCAATTTGTCTGTCGTGCTAACTGTTGCTAGTTTACGAGAGCGACATTTTATTAAACTCATTTTAAAATTATTTTTATGATTAAGTTTACTTGGATGTTTTTATTTTAATAAATGCTCTTTTTTGCTGTAGTTGATGGTTACAACATAATCGCATGGGTAGATTCTTCTGACGTTCAACCAAAGTGTCTATGGATAGATTTTTTTTAAGTCGCAGCCCTATGAGTACTATGAGTAGGTACGCCTACACATCTATATCCAATATAAGCTAACCTTAAATAAGCTTTTAGTACTATTAGAGATCCCCTTGAATTTGAATTGAAACTGTGATGTACCTTAGGTACGAATGTCCAAAGGTCATATTGCGGTAAATCTTCATATAGATCGTCTATTGCCAGGGGTGGAGAGAACATAGTCGGTAGAAGTATGTGTAAGATTTGTAAGGACCAATAATACAATAGGTAGGAGGTAATTAAACAATTATTAATTATTTATCACTCTTTTAATACGGTGAAGAAAAATATCAAGAGGAAAGTTTGACCACAAAATTTTCTTAACTTAATTTATTATACCGAAATATAAAAATAGAAAGATATTATTAAATGAGCAGCATTCGTGTTGTTGTTGTTAGTAATAGTTCAAGCGCCTATCATTCCGCTGGTCAATTGGATTATATTTTGTTAGATATAATATTTATAATGATTCAAAGAGACGGAATGGTATGGCAACCCTGGCGGATGCAGCGGCCATATTGAAAAGGATAGAAGACGCAAGGAAATCATGCCATGGCGTATATCCATTTTAACTAGTATTAAGTCCGGTAATTGTGATTATGTTCTTTGCATTGTTAAGTGTACTTGCACGTCAGTGATTGACGTTTCAGTTTGTGTATACGTAACCAAGTTATAAAATAAACATATACAACAAATTGGCGACGAGGATGGGATCATAAAATGCGTAGGTACAACGTGCCGACTATAACCTAACAGAACGTTCCCAAACCTAAAACTTCCTTGATCCAAGGGTATTACTTTTCCGGTGATGATAACCCGCTTCACACTTTCCTGATCCAATACACATTCCTATCTATACACATAATTACATTGTCATTATGGATCAGCAGCAGCTGGGGGGCCTTATGGCACAGTTGGTGGAAGCGATACGTGGGATACAGGCGCAGCAGATATCTCTACAGCAAGCTTTGATACACAACAATAGTTCGACGAATACGGTTAGTGGAATCAACTTACAACCTTATGATGAAGTAAATGAGTCATTCGATTCCTACATGCAAAGGCTACAAAATTACATCTCCCTAAAAAGGGTAAATGACCCCCAAACGAAGCTACAAATATTTTTAAATTGTATTGGTCCAAAATACTACCAAATACTCAAAAATATTACTGCACCTTCTGCTCTGGAAAGCAGGCCATATGAGGATCTCGTGGCGCTTCTAAAGAACCACATTTCCCCAGAACCAGGTGAGGTCGCCCAACAACACAAATTCTGCTTAAGAACACAAAATGAGCTAGAGTCTATCGCAAACTATGTGGCGGGGCTTAAAGAGATAGGCGGAAAATGCAATTTCATATGCAATAACTGTGAGAAGTCCACCTTTGAGACACACCTGCGGGTACAATTTATAAGAGGGTTAAGATGCTCTGAAACAAAGGAAAGATTATTACAAGAATCATCCAGTATAAGTTTTGATCAAATTGTAAAAATAGCATTAGCCATTGAAACATCTAAAGTAGAATCAAAACAAATGGAGCCAGAAATACAAAATAATAATATAAATAAAATATCAATAAAGAAAAATACAGTCAATAAGAATTTAAGTAATAATCCAAACAGAAAAATAATAGGTACAAATAAAACAGATAATAATTATGAAAAGCTACAGGACACAGAGAAAATACAATGTTATAGATGTGGAAAAGAGGATCATAAAGCATACCAATGTAAAAGTAAACATAAACTGTTCTGCAAAAAATGTAATAGGAAAGGACATGTACAAACCGTTTGCTTCAAAGATCAAAGACAGCTAGAAGTTGAGTATGCTTCATCGTCAGAGTACTCTAATGAGGAGGAAATATATGAAATACATAAAATACCCATGGTAAACACAAGTACAAACAGTGATAAGTTTACCATCACATTGAAATTAAATGGAAAAATTCAGACCTGGGAGCTGGATACAGGAGCAGCAGTGACAACCTGTTCAGTAGAATATTTCAATATGCACTTCAATGAATTAACACTACAAAAGACAAAAATCAAACTAAGAACTTATACTGGGGAAATAATAGAACCCTTAGGAACATGCAAAATAAAAATTAATTACCAAAACAAAGAAATACATGAAAGATTATTTGTAATTAAGAAAAAGGTGGACCCAGTAGTGGGAAGAGAATGGATAAGGAAATTAAACCTAACCTTTGAAGTGCACCAAATAAGCAGAGAAAATGAAGTTACTGAAAAAGATTACCAAGAAAAATTAAAAAAAATATTAGATGATAATAAAAACTTGTTTTCTGAAGAAATTGGGAACATAAGAAATTATGAAGCATCATTCAAATTAAAAGAAAATGCTAAACCTATATTTTTAAAACCAAGACCTGTACCATTTGCATTAAGAGAGGAAGTGGAAAATGAAATTGACAGGTTGGAACAAGCAGGAATATTTGAAAAAGTAACATATTCTCAGTGGGGGACACCAGTAGTCCCAGTAGCAAAGCCAAATGGCAAGGTACGCTTATGTGCTGATTACAGAGCTACCTTAAATAAGAACCTACACAATGACAATTACCCAATTCCAAGAATAGAAGAAATATTTTCAAAAATGAGCGGGGGAAAATACTTTTGCACACTAGACATTAACCAAGCATATTTACACATGAAAACCGATGAAGAAGCAGCAGAAATGCAAACAATCAGTACATGTAAAGGGACATATAAAGTCAAACGCTTAATGTTTGGTGTTAAAGTTGCACCGAATATATGGCAAAGGTACATGGATCAAACACTAGAAGGACTTCCAGGGACAGCATGTTTCTTTGATGACATAGCCATTCAGGGAAGTACATATACAGAGTTACTTGAAAGAATTCAATTAGTATTCAAACGACTACAAGAAAGTGGGTTACATTTAAATAAGAAGAAATGCCAATTCTTTCAAAAATCAGTAACATATTTGGGACACATAATAGATCAAGAAGGATTACACCCTATGCAAGACAAAATTAACGACATAAAAAATAGCCAAAGGCCAATAGATGTGTCATCTCTACGAACATTCTTAGGTATGATTAACTATTACCAACAATTCATACCTAATCTGGCATCAAAACTTAACCCACTTTATAAATTGTTACAGAAAAACTCCCACTTTAACTGGACCCCTGAATGTGAAAAAGTTTTTAAGAAACTGAAAGAAGAGATATGCGGAGACAAAATACTTATACCATTTCATGTAAATTTACCTGTAACACTGGCAACTGACGCATCACCAACAGGGTTTGGAGCAGTTTTATCCCACATCATGCCCGATAATAAAGAACGACCCATAGCATTTGCATCCAAATCACTAACAAAAGCTGAAAAAGGATATAGTCAGCTTGATAAAGAAGCAGCTGCTTTAATATGGGGCTTAAAAAAATTTTTTCAATTCTGCTATGGACGAAAAATTTTATTAATTATTGATAATCAACCATTAGCAAGAATATTACACCCGGAGAAAGCTATACCAGCCACAACTGCTATAAGACTAGTACATTATGCAAATTTCTTAGCTGGTTTTGACTATGAAATAAAAACAAGGAGAACCACAGAACATGCAAATGCAGATTATCTTTCAAGATTAGAACATAGGACTCAAACAAAAGAGAAATTAACGGATGATGATAAATTCTATTTAAATCAGATCTCATTAATGCCTATTACTCAAAAAACTATTAAAACAGCTACAGCTAGAGACCCAGACTTACAAAAACTTTATCAGGACATACAATCAGGAAAAGAGTTTGGAAGACTACATGAATTTTCTTTACAAAATAACTGCATATTCTATGGAATAAGAATAGTCATACCAAAAGAATTACAGCGGCAAATACTGGAAGAACTACATACATCCCACATGGGTATTGTGAAAATGAAAGCCCTGGCACGTAGCTATGTCTGGTGGAATAATATTGATACTGATATTGAAAGAATGGTGAAACAATGCAAGGCATGTTGCTTAATACAGAAAAACCCAACTAAAGTGCCAGTACACAGTTGGGAATACCCTAAAGAACCATGGAGCAGATTACACATTGACTATGCTGGACCATTCATGAACAACTACTTCCTAATTGTTGTGGATGCTTATACAAAATGGTTAGAAGTAATCCCTACCTCATCAATTACAGCTGCAGCAACTATCAATATATTAAAAAAAATGTTTACCACATTTGGATTACCCATCACAGTGGTCTCTGATAATGGCAGACAATTTCGTTCCGAAGAAATGCAAAAGTTCTTCAAAGAAAATGGTATTCAAGCAAAATTCACAGCACCATTCCACCCATCGACAAATGGGCAAGCAGAAAGATATGTTCAAACATTCAAATATAAACTTAAATCAATGTTAAAGGAGGAAGGCACACTACAAGATAAAATATCAAAATTCCTAATAATGCAAAGAAAAACGCCAAATAACACCACAGGATTAAGCCCAGCAGAAATGATGTTTAAGAGACTGTACAGAACAAGAATAGACTTAGTAAAAAGGGACATAGCTACAGAAAAAAACGCTGAAAGAGAAGAAAACATTATAACCAAGGAATTTAAAGTAGGAGACCAAGTTCAAATGAGAAATTACAACGGAAACAAATGGAAGGTGGGAGTAATAACAGAAAGGAAAGGAAAATTACATTATAGAATAGAAGCAGAGGGAAGAACCCATGAGAGACATGTGGACCAAATTATTAAATCTTCGGTGGAAGGTGATAATTATATACTACCTAAGATCATACAGCCAACTGGTCCAGACATAAGGGAAAATACCCCTATTCCTGGTTCACCACATTTCAGTCCCATGAAGGAAATTCCACAACTGACAAATGAGACCAATGAAGAGTGTGGACTTCCTATCATGCCAGACTGCAGTGAAAGCAGGCATGATAAGATACAACCAACGGAACATGTTATGACAGACAGCACAGTTCGGCGCAGCACACGAATTAGAAAACCCCCGAAACGATTGGATTACTAACAAAGGGGAGTGTTAGATATAATATTTATAATGATTCAAAGAGACGGAATGGTATGGCAACCCTGGCGGATGCAGCGGCCATATTGAAAAGGATAGAAGACGCAAGGAAATCATGCCATGGCGTATATCCATTTTAACTAGTATTAAGTCCGGTAATTGTGATTATGTTCTTTGCATTGTTAAGTGTACTTGCACGTCAGTGATTGACGTTTCAGTTTGTGTATACGTAACCTAGTTATAAAATAAACATATACAACATATTTTAAACTAGTTGACCCAGCAAACTTCGTTCTGCCTTAGATTGGGTTACACCCGGATAGATTCACATTATTGAAGCACCTTGCGATTTACTACACTTTTTTATTTTATATTTATATTTATTTATCGCTAAAACGAACAACGCCGATGGTTTGCCGACTCGACAACGATATTTATACTGCAGTATGGTATCTTTTTTACGTTTCACCATCATAATCATCATCAGCCCCTATTCGTCCACTACTGGACATAGGCCTCGTTAAGCCACATAATCCAATCTTCAGCTCTTTTCATCCAAGCGACTTCGTCTGTTGTTGATGTTCCTGTAACTCCAGAAGGTCGTTTAATCCGCTCTGACTACAATTTTGGTAATAGATAAACGAAAAAGTTTAGTATATAAAATCATAACTAAACTAGATGACTGCTTGGAACTTCAAAAAGATATTAATAGGCTGTGTGATTACTGTGACAGTAACAATTTATTCCTGAATATAAAAAAATGTAATATTATAACTTTCTCTCGGACAAATCGCCCTATAATATATAACTACAGCATGAATAATGATCATATAACTAGAGTATTAGAGGTGCGAGATCTTGGGGTTCAACTTGACAGTAAACTTATCTTTGACGCTCATATTGCCAATATAACTAGTAAGGCTTTTCGTATGTTGGGATTTGTATTAAGGACCGGTAAAGACTTTAGGCATACTTCTACACTATTGCTTCTTTATAAATCGCTTGTGAGATCCATACTTGAATATGCTTCCGTGGCATGGAATCCACAGTACAAAATTTACATTGATCAGGTTGAAAGGCTGCAGAATAAATTTATGAAGTATATCAATTGGCGTTTTAACGTAATTCATGAAAATCAAGTCAATCTTCAGTCCTTAGAGGAGCGTCGTGCAGAGCGTGATGTAGTTTTCCTATATAAAATCATAAGGAACCAAATAGACTCCCCTTATCTTCTCAGCAAGATAAGTTTAGGATGTCCACGAGTCAATATGCGCAGGAAATCTCTCTTCCATATTGGTCTGTCGCGAACCATATCTTTGTTAAGCGAGCATGTTGTAGGTATGTATAATAATATTGTCTCTTCAGATTCTAATAGTGTCGATATCTTTCACCTTTCTCTTCAGAAATTCAAAAATTGTATAAGAAATATTCTGTCTACTTTGTTTAAAAGTTAAATTTATGTTACTAGCATTGTCTGCCATTATTTAATGTAAAACTATCTGTGGAAACTATTTTGGATATTGTGTACTTAATTAAATGAGATGCTTTTGTTTGTTATAATATATCTGTTTGTTTCCCAAATAAAGTAAAATAAAAAAATAAAAAAAATAATATCTCAAGGTAATTCAATAAAAGAAATCGACCAGAGTGTAACCCCATCTAAAAAGGAACGAAGTTTGCCGGGCCAGCTAGTATAAAAATATAAATAATTTTATACAAAAGAAAAAGAGGTCGGATCAGTTACAGTTTATTTTTAAATAAACTGTTCCTAAATTCACCAAAGAGTTATAAACACTGTCTGCCAAGAACACAAAAAATGAAAATGACCGTTTTATATCGCAAGTCACGTGGAGCATTTTCTATACCAATATTATTTATTATTTTTTAAGTGTTCTCTCAAGATTTTCCCCTTTTATTTTTCTTCTTAAACCACCCCTGTATTATGACAAACAAAACAAAAATAATTATTCTAATCAGTCACGCCGTTTCTGGGGTTAGGCGAGAATAACGAACGGCGATTGATTTTTATAATATAGATATAAATCACGCCGTTTATTGTCGCACGGATTACCGTGCGACAATAAACGGCATGCTTTTGTAATGACGAAGTGTATTAACACTTCGTCATTACAAAAGCAAAGACACAAGTCATAGACAAAAGTATACTCAACGGATATTGTAACCGACGCAGTGCCAATACAAACTTAAAAGAAAATCAATTATAATATCGGCTTTCGGCTTTCGGCTTTCGACTTTCGACTCCACTTTCGACCTTCGAAGTTCGACTCAACTTTCGGCTTTCGGCTTTCGGCTTTCGGCTGTCAGCTTTTGGCTTTCGACTTTCAGCTTTCGGCTTTCGGCTTACGGCTTTCGACTTTCGACCTTTGAAGTTCGACTCAACTTTCGGCTTTCGACTTTAAACTTTCGGCTTTCGGCTTTCGGCTTTCGGCTTTCGGCTTTCAGCTTTCAGCTTTCGGCTTTAGCTTTCGGCTTTCGGCTTTCGCCTTTCGGCTGTCGGCTTTCGGCTTAAGCTTTCGGCTTTCGGCTTTCGCCTTTCGGCTGTCGGCTTTCGGCTTTCGGCTTTCGGCTTTCGACTTTCGACTTTCGACCTTCGAAGTTTGACTTTCAACTTTCGGCTTTCGGCTTTCGGCTTTCGGCTTTCGGCTTTCGGCTTTCGGCTTTCGGCTTTCGGCTTTCGGCTTTCGGCTTTCGGCTTTCGGCTTTCAGCTTTCGGCTTTAGCTTTCGGCTTTCGGCTTTCGCCTTTCGGCTGTCGGCTTTCGGCTTAAGCTTTCGGCTTTCGGCTTTCGCCTTTCGGCTGTCGGCTTTCGGCTTTCGGCTTTCGACTTTCGACTTTCGACCTTCGAAGTTTGACTTTCAACTTTCGGCTTTCAGCTTTCGACCTTTCAAGTTCGACTTTCAACTTTCGACTAGTTTTTCGACTTTCGACTCGACTTTCGACTTTCAGCTTTCGGCTTTCGGCTTTCGACTCTCGGCTTTCGACTTTCGACTTTCGGCTGTCGGCTTTCGGCTATCGGCTTTCGGCTTTCGGCTGTTGGCTTTCGGCTTTAGGCTTTCAGCTTTCGGCTTTCAGCTCACGGCTTTTGGCTTTCTGCTTTCGGCTTTCGGCTTTTGGCTTTCGGCTCTCGGCTTTCGGCTTTCGGCTTTCGGCTGTCGACTTTCGACTTTCAACTTTCGACTCGACTTTCTGCCTTCGACTTTCGACTTTCAACTTTCGACTTTCAACTCGACTTTCGACTTTCGGCTTTCGACTATCGGCTTTCGGCTTTCGGCTTACCACTTTCGGCTATCGGCTTTCGGATTTCGGCTTTCGGCTGTCAACTTTCAACTTTCGACTTTCGACTTTTGACTTTCGACCTTCGAAGTTTGACTTTACAACTTTCGGCTTTCGGCTTTCAGCTTTTGGCTTTCGGCTGTCGGCTTTCGGCCTTCGGCTTTCGGCTTTCGACTTTCGGCTTTCGACTTTCAACTTTCGACCTTTCGACTTTCAACTTTCGACTTTCAACTCGACTTTCGACTTTCGGCTTTCGACTATCGGCTTTCGGCTTTCGGCTTACCACTTTCGGCTATCGGCTTTCGGATTTCGGCTTTCGGCTGTCAGCTTTCGGCTTTCGGCTTTCGGCTTTCGGCTGTCAGCTTTTGGCTTTCGACTTTCGGCTTTCGGCTTTCAACTCGACTTTCTGCCTTCGACTTTCGACTTTCAACTTTCGACTTTTAACTCGACTTTTGACTTTCGGCTTTCGACTATCGGCTTTCGGCTTTCGGCTTTCCACTTTCGGCTATCAGCTTTCGGGTTTCGGCTTTCGGCTGTCAGCTTTCGGCTTTCAACTTTCGGCTTTCGGCTTTCAGCTGTCAGCTTTTGGCTTTCGACTTTCGTCTTTCGGCTTTCAACTCGACTTTCTGCCTTCGACTTTCGACTTTCTGCCTTCGACTTTCGACTTTCAACTTTCGACTTTCAACTCGACTTTCGACTTTCGACTTTCGGCTTTCAACTATCGGCTTTCGGCTTTCGGCTTTCGGTTTTCGGCTGTTGGCTTTCGGCTTTCGGCTTTCGGCTTTCGACTTTCGGCTTTCGACTTTCAACTTTCGACCTTTCAAGTTCGACTTTCAACTTTCGACTAGTTTTTCGACTTTCGACTCGTTTTTCGACTTTCGAGTTTCGATTTTCGGCCTTTGACTTTCGACTTTCAACTTTCAACTCGACTTTCGACTTTCAGCTTTCGGCTTTCGGCTTTCGACTCTCGGCTTTCGACTTTCGACTTTCGGCTGTCGGCTTTCGGCTATCGGCTTTCGGCTTTCGGCTGTTGGCTTTCGGCTTTAGGCTTTCAGCTTTCGGCTTTCAGCTCACGGCTTTTGGCTTTCGGCTTTCGGCTTTCGGCTTTTGGCTTTCGGCTCTCGGCTTTCGGCTTTCGGCTTTCGGCTATCGACTTTCGACTTTCAACTTTCGACTCGACTTTCTGCCTTCGACTTTCGACTTTCAACTTTCGACTTTCAACTCGACTTTCGACTTTCGGCTTTCGACTATCGGCTTTCGGCTTTCGGCTTACCACTTTCGGCTATCGGCTTTCGGATTTCGGCTTTCGGCTGTCAACTTTCAACTTTCGACTTTCGACTTTTGACTTTCGACCTTCGAAGTTTGACTTTCAACTTTCGGCTTTCGGCTTTCAGCTTTTGGCTTTCGGCTGTCGGCTTTCGCCTTCGGCTTTCGACTTTCGACTTTCGGCTTTCGACTTTCAACTTTTGACCTTTGAAGTTCGACTGTCAACTTTTGACTAGTTTTCGACTTTCGACTCGTTTTTCGACTTTCGACTTTCGGCTTTCGGCTTTCGGCCTTTGAAGTTCGACTTTCGACTTTCGACTTTCAACTTTCAACTTTCGACTTTCGACTTTCTGCCTTCGACTTTCGACTTTCAACTTTCGACTTTCAACTTTCGGCTTTCGGCTTTCGGCTGTTGGCTTTCGGCTTTAGGCTTTCAGCTTTCGGCTTTCAGCTCACGGCTTTTGGCTTTCGGCTTTCGGCTTTCGGCTTTTGGCTTTCGGCTCTCGGCTTTCGGCTTTCGGCTTTCGGCTGTCGACTTTCGACTCAACATTCGACTCGACTTTCTGCCTTCGACTTTCGACTTTCAACTTTCGACTTTCAACTCGACTTTCGACTTTCGGCTTTCGACTATCGGCTTTCGGCTTTCGGCTTACCACTTTCGGCTATCGGCTTTCGGATTTCGGCTTTCGGCTGTCAACTTTCAACTTTCGACTTTCGACTTTTGACTTTCGACCTTCGAAGTTTGACTTTACAACTTTCGGCTTTCGGCTTTCAGCTTTCGGCTTTCGACTCTCGGCTTTCGACTTTCGACTTTCGGCTGTCGGCTTTCGGCTATCGGCTTTCGGCTTTCGGCTGTTGGCTTTCGGCTTTAGGCTTTCAGCTTTCGGCTTTCAGCTCACGGCTTTTGGCTTTCTGCTTTCGGCTTTCGGCTTTTGGCTTTCGGCTCTCGGCTTTCGGCTTTCGGCTTTCGGCTGTCGACTTTCGACTTTCAACTTTCGACTCGACTTTCTGCCTTCGACTTTCGACTTTCAACTTTCGACTTTCAACTCGACTTTCGACTTTCGGCTTTCGACTATCGGCTTTCGGCTTTCGGCTTACCACTTTCGGCTATCGGCTTTCGGATTTCGGCTTTCGGCTGTCAACTTTCAACTTTCGACTTTCGACTTTTGACTTTCGACCTTCGAAGTTTGACTTTACAACTTTCGGCTTTCGGCTTTCAGCTTTTGGCTTTCGGCTGTCGGCTTTCGGCCTTCGGCTTTCGGCTTTCGACTTTCGGCTTTCGACTTTCAACTTTCGACCTTTCGACTTTCAACTTTCGACTTTCAACTCGACTTTCGACTTTCGGCTTTCGACTATCGGCTTTCGGCTTTCGGCTTACCACTTTCGGCTATCGGCTTTCGGATTTCGGCTTTCGGCTGTCAGCTTTCGGCTTTCGGCTTTCGGCTTTCGGCTGTCAGCTTTTGGCTTTCGACTTTCGGCTTTCGGCTTTCAACTCGACTTTCTGCCTTCGACTTTCGACTTTCAACTTTCGACTTTTAACTCGACTTTCGACTTTCGGCTTTCGACTATCGGCTTTCGGCTTTCGGCTTTCCACTTTCGGCTATCAGCTTTCGGGTTTCGGCTTTCGGCTGTCAGCTTTCGGCTTTCAACTTTCGGCTTTCGGCTTTCAGCTGTCAGCTTTTGGCTTTCGACTTTCGTCTTTCGGCTTTCAACTCGACTTTCTGCCTTCGACTTTCGACTTTCTGCCTTCGACTTTCGACTTTCAACTTTCGACTTTCAACTCGACTTTCGACTTTCGACTTTCGGCTTTCAACTATCGGCTTTCGGCTTTCGGCTTTCGGTTTTCGGCTGTTGGCTTTCGGCTTTCGGCTTTCGGCTTTCGACTTTCGGCTTTCGACTTTCAACTTTCGACCTTTCAAGTTCGACTTTCAACTTTCGACTAGTTTTTCGACTTTCGACTCGTTTTTCGACTTTCGAGTTTCGATTTTCGGCCTTTGACTTTCGACTTTCAACTTTCAACTCGACTTTCGACTTTCAGCTTTCGGCTTTCGGCTTTCGACTCTCGGCTTTCGACTTTCGACTTTCGGCTGTCGGCTTTCGGCTATCGGCTTTCGGCTTTCGGCTGTTGGCTTTCGGCTTTAGGCTTTCAGCTTTCGGCTTTCAGCTCACGGCTTTTGGCTTTCGGCTTTCGGCTTTCGGCTTTTGGCTTTCGGCTCTCGGCTTTCGGCTTTCGGCTTTCGGCTATCGACTTTCGACTTTCAACTTTCGACTCGACTTTCTGCCTTCGACTTTCGACTTTCAACTTTCGACTTTCAACTCGACTTTCGACTTTCGGCTTTCGACTATCGGCTTTCGGCTTTCGGCTTACCACTTTCGGCTATCGGCTTTCGGATTTCGGCTTTCGGCTGTCAACTTTCAACTTTCGACTTTCGACTTTTGACTTTCGACCTTCGAAGTTTGACTTTCAACTTTCGGCTTTCGGCTTTCAGCTTTTGGCTTTCGGCTGTCGGCTTTCGCCTTCGGCTTTCGACTTTCGACTTTCGGCTTTCGACTTTCAACTTTTGACCTTTGAAGTTCGACTGTCAACTTTTGACTAGTTTTCGACTTTCGACTCGTTTTTCGACTTTCGACTTTCGGCTTTCGGCTTTCGGCCTTTGAAGTTCGACTTTCGACTTTCGACTTTCAACTTTCAACTTTCGACTTTCGACTTTCTGCCTTCGACTTTCGACTTTCAACTTTCGACTTTCAACTTTCGGCTTTCGGCTTTCGGCTGTTGGCTTTCGGCTTTAGGCTTTCAGCTTTCGGCTTTCAGCTCACGGCTTTTGGCTTTCGGCTTTCGGCTTTCGGCTTTTGGCTTTCGGCTTTCGGCTTTCAGCTTTCGGCTTTCAGCTGTCGACTTTCGACTTTCGGCTTTCGACTTTTGCCTTTCGACTCGTTTCTCGGCTTCCGACTTTCGACTTTTGACTTTCGACTTTCGACTTTCGACTGTCAGCTTTCTGCTTTAGCTTTCGGCTTTCGGCTTTCGCCTTTCGGCTGTCGGCTTTCGGCTTTCGGCTTTCGACTTTTGACTTTTGACCTTCGAAGTTTGACTTTCAACTTTCGGCTTTCAGCTTTCGGCTTTCGGCTTTCGGCTTTCAGATTTCAACTTTCGGCTTTCGACTTTCAACTTTCGACCTTTGAAGTTCGACTTTCGACTTTCGACTTTCAACTTTCAACTTTCGACTTTCGACTTTCGACTTTCTGCCTTCGACTTTCGACTTTCAACTTTCGACTTTCAACTTTCGACTTTTGAAGTTCGACTTTCAACTTTCGACTAGTTTTTCGACTTTCGACTTTCGACTTTCGACTTTCGGCCTTCGACTTTCGACTTTCAACTTTCGACCTTTAAAGTTCGACTTTCAACTTTCGACTAGTTTTTCGACATTCGACTCGTTTTTCGACTTTCGACTTTCGGCCTTCGACTTTCGACTTTCAGCTTTCGGCTTTCGGCTTTCGACTCTCGGCTTTCGACTTTCGACTTTCGGCTGTCGGCTTTCGGCTTTCGGCTTTCGGCTTTCGGCTTTCGGCTGGTGGCTTTCGGCTTTAGGCTTTCAGCTTTCGGCTTTCAGCTCACGGCTTTTGGTTTTCGGCTTTCGGCTTTCGGCTTTCAGCTCACGGCTTTTGGTTTTCGGCTTTCGGCTTTCGGCTTTTGGCTTTCGGCTCTCGGCTTTCGGCCTTCGACTTTCGACTTTCAACTTTCAACTCGACTTTCGACTTTCAGCTTTCGGCTTTCGACTCTCGGCTTTCGACTTTCCACTTTCGGCTGTCGGCTTTCGGTTTTCGGCTTTCGACTTTTGACTTTTGACCTTCGAAGTTTGACTTTCAACTTTCGGCTTTCAGCTTTCGGCTTTCGGCTTTCGGCTTTCAGATTTCAACTTTCGGCTTTCGACTTTCAACTTTCGACCTTTGAAGTTCGACTTTCGACTTTCGACTTTCAACTTTCAACTTTCGACTTTCGACTTTCGACTTTCTGCCTTCGACTTTCGACTTTCAACTTTCGACTTTCAACTTTCGACTTTTGAAGTTCGACTTTCAACTTTCGACTAGTTTTTCGACTTTCGACTTTCGACTTTCGACTTTCGGCCTTCGACTTTCGACTTTCAACTTTCGACCTTTAAAGTTCGACTTTCAACTTTCGACTAGTTTTTCGACATTCGACTCGTTTTTCGACTTTCGACTTTCGGCCTTCGACTTTCGACTTTCAGCTTTCGGCTTTCGGCTTTCGACTCTCGGCTTTCGACTTTCGACTTTCGGCTGTCGGCTTTCGACTTTCGACTTTCGGCTTTCGACTTTCAACTTTCGACCTTTGAAGTTCGACTTTCAACTTTTGACTAGTTTTCGACTTTCGACTCGTTTTTCGACTTTCGACTTTCGGCTTTCGGCTTTCGGCCTTTGAAGTTCGACTTTCGACTTTCGACTTTCAACTTTCAACTTTCGACTTTCGACTTTCTGCCTTCGACTTTCGACTTTCAACTTTCGACTTTCAACTTTCAACTTTCGGCTTTCGGCTTTCGGCTGTTGGCTTTCGGCTTTAGGCTTTCAGCTTTCGGCTTTCAGCTCACGGCTTTTGGCTTTCGGCTTTCGGCTTTCGGCTTTTGGCTTTCGGCTCTCGGCTTTCGGCTTTCGGCTTTCGGCTGTCGACTTTCGACTCAACATTCGACTCGACTTTCTGCCTTCGACTTTCGACTTTCAACTTTCGACTTTCAACTCGACTTTCGACTTTCGGCTTTCGACTATCGGCTTTCAGCTCACGGATTTTGGCTTTCGGCTTTCGGCTTTCGGCTTACGGCTTTCGACTTTCGACCTTTGAAGTTCAACTCAACTTTCGGCTTTCGGCTTTGGGCTTTCCACTTTCAGCTGTCGGCTTTCGGCTTTCGGCTTTCGGCTTTTGACTTCCGGCTTTCGGCTTTCAGCTTTCGGCTTTCGGCTTACGGCTTTCCACCTTCGAAGTTTGACTGTAAACTATCGGCTTTCAGCTTTCGGCTTTCGGCTTTCGGCTTTCGGCTTTCGGCTTTCGGCTTTCGGCTTTCAGCTTTCGGCTTTCAGCTGTCGACTTTCGACTTTCGGCTTTCGACTTTTGCCTTTCGTCTCGTTTCTCGGCTTCCGACTTTCGACTTTCGACTTTCGACTATCGGCTTTCGGCTTTTTGCTTTCGGCTTTCCACTTTCGGCTGTCGGCTTTCGGCTTTCGGCTTTCGGCTGTCAGCTTTCGGGTTCCGACTTTCGGCTTTCGGCTTACGGCTTTCGACTTTCGACCTTTGAAGTTCGACTAAACTTTCGGCTTCCGACTTTCGGCTTACGGCTTTCGGCTTACGGCTTTCGAGTTTCGACTTTTGACTTTTGACTTTCGACTTTCGACTTTCGACTGTCAGCTTTCTGCTTTAGCTTTCGGCTTTCGGCTTTCGCCTTTCGGCTGTCGGCTTTCGGCTTTCGGCTTTCGACTTTTGACTTTTGACCTTCGAAGTTTGACTTTCAACTTTCGGCTTTCAGCTTTCGGCTTTCGGCTTTCGGCTTTCAGATTTCAACTTTCGGCTTTCGACTTTCAACTTTCGACCTTTGAAGTTCGACTTTCGACTTTCGACTTTCAACTTTCAACTTTCGACTTTCGACTTTCGACTTTCTGCCTTCGACTTTCGACTTTCAACTTTCGACTTTCAACTTTCGACTTTTGAAGTTCGACTTTCAACTTTCGACTAGTTTTTCGACTTTCGACTTTCGACTTTCGACTTTCGGCCTTCGACTTTCGACTTTCAACTTTCGACCTTTAAAGTTCGACTTTCAACTTTCGACTAGTTTTTCGACATTCGACTCGTTTTTCGACTTTCGACTTTCGGCCTTCGACTTTCGACTTTCAGCTTTCGGCTTTCGGCTTTCGACTCTCGGCTTTCGACTTTCGACTTTCGGCTGTCGGCTTTCGGCTTTCGGCTTTCGGCTTTCGGCTTTCGGCTGGTGGCTTTCGGCTTTAGGCTTTCAGCTTTCGGCTTTCAGCTCACGGCTTTTGGTTTTCGGCTTTCGGCTTTCGGCTTTCAGCTCACGGCTTTTGGTTTTCGGCTTTCGGCTTTCGGCTTTTGGCTTTCGGCTCTCGGCTTTCGGCCTTCGACTTTCGACTTTCAACTTTCAACTCGACTTTCGACTTTCAGCTTTCGGCTTTCGACTCTCGGCTTTCGACTTTCCACTTTCGGCTGTCGGCTTTCGGTTTTCGGCTTTCGACTTTTGACTTTTGACCTTCGAAGTTTGACTTTCAACTTTCGGCTTTCAGCTTTCGGCTTTCGGCTTTCGGCTTTCAGATTTCAACTTTCGGCTTTCGACTTTCAACTTTCGACCTTTGAAGTTCGACTTTCGACTTTCGACTTTCAACTTTCAACTTTCGACTTTCGACTTTCGACTTTCTGCCTTCGACTTTCGACTTTCAACTTTCGACTTTCAACTTTCGACTTTTGAAGTTCGACTTTCAACTTTCGACTAGTTTTTCGACTTTCGACTTTCGACTTTCGACTTTCGGCCTTCGACTTTCGACTTTCAACTTTCGACCTTTAAAGTTCGACTTTCAACTTTCGACTAGTTTTTCGACATTCGACTCGTTTTTCGACTTTCGACTTTCGGCCTTCGACTTTCGACTTTCAGCTTTCGGCTTTCGGCTTTCGACTCTCGGCTTTCGACTTTCGACTTTCGGCTGTCGGCTTTCGACTTTCGACTTTCGGCTTTCGACTTTCAACTTTCGACCTTTGAAGTTCGACTTTCAACTTTTGACTAGTTTTCGACTTTCGACTCGTTTTTCGACTTTCGACTTTCGGCTTTCGGCTTTCGGCCTTTGAAGTTCGACTTTCGACTTTCGACTTTCAACTTTCAACTTTCGACTTTCGACTTTCTGCCTTCGACTTTCGACTTTCAACTTTCGACTTTCAACTTTCAACTTTCGGCTTTCGGCTTTCGGCTGTTGGCTTTCGGCTTTAGGCTTTCAGCTTTCGGCTTTCAGCTCACGGCTTTTGGCTTTCGGCTTTCGGCTTTCGGCTTTTGGCTTTCGGCTCTCGGCTTTCGGCTTTCGGCTTTCGGCTGTCGACTTTCGACTCAACATTCGACTCGACTTTCTGCCTTCGACTTTCGACTTTCAACTTTCGACTTTCAACTCGACTTTCGACTTTCGGCTTTCGACTATCGGCTTTCAGCTCACGGATTTTGGCTTTCGGCTTTCGGCTTTGGGCTTTCCACTTTCAGCTGTCGGCTTTCGGCTTTCGGCTTTCGGCTTTTGACTTCCGGCTTTCGGCTTTCAGCTTTCGGCTTTCGGCTTACGGCTTTCCACCTTCGAAGTTTGACTGTAAACTATCGGCTTTCAGCTTTCGGCTTTCGGCTTTCGGCTTTCGGCTTTCGGCTTTCGGCTTTCGGCTTTCAGCTTTCGGCTTTCAGCTGTCGACTTTCGACTTTCGGCTTTCGACTTTTGCCTTTCGACTCGTTTCTCGGCTTCCGACTTTCGACTTTCGACTTTCGACTATCGGCTTTCGGCTTTTTGCTTTCGGCTTTCCACTTTCGGCTGTCGGCTTTCGGCTTTCGGCTTTCGGCTGTCAGCTTTCGGGTTCCGACTTTCGGCTTTCGGCTTACGGCTTTCGACTTTCGACCTTTGAAGTTCGACTAAACTTTCGGCTTCCGACTTTCGGCTTACGGCTTTCGGCTTACGGCTTTCGAGTTTCGACTTTTGACTTTTGACTTTCGACTTTCGACTTTCGACTGTCAGCTTTCTGCTTTAGCTTTCGGCTTTCGGCTTTCGCCTTTCGGCTGTCGGCTTTCGGCTTTCGGCTTTCGACTTTTGACTTTTGACCTTCGAAGTTTGACTTTCAACTTTCGGCTTTCAGCTTTCGGCTTTCGGCTTTCGGCTTTCAGATTTCAACTTTCGGCTTTCGACTTTCAACTTTCGACCTTTGAAGTTCGACTTTCGACTTTCGACTTTCAACTTTCAATTTTCGACTTTCGACTTTCGACTTTCTGCCTTCGACTTTCGACTTTCAACTTTCGACTTTCAACTTTCGACTTTTGAAGTTCGACTTTCAACTTTCGACTAGTTTTTCGACTTTCGACTTTCGACTTTCGACTTTCGGCCTTCGACTTTCGACTTTCAACTTTCGACCTTTAAAGTTCGACTTTCAACTTTCGACTAGTTTTTCGACATTCGACTCGTTTTTCGACTTTCGACTTTCGGCCTTCGACTTTCGACTTTCAGCTTTCGGCTTTCGGCTTTCGACTCTCGGCTTTCGACTTTCGACTTTCGGCTGTCGGCTTTCGGCTTTCGGCTTTCGGCTTTCGGCTTTCGGCTGGTGGCTTTCGGCTTTAGGCTTTCAGCTTTCGGCTTTCAGCTCACGGCTTTTGGTTTTCGGCTTTCGGCTTTCGGCTTTCAGCTCACGGCTTTTGGTTTTCGGCTTTCGGCTTTCGGCTTTTGGCTTTCGGCTCTCGGCTTTCGGCCTTCGACTTTCGACTTTCAACTTTCAACTCGACTTTCGACTTTCAGCTTTCGGCTTTCGACTCTCGGCTTTCGACTTTCCACTTTCGGCTGTCGGCTTTCGGTTTTCGGCTTTCGACTTTTGACTTTTGACCTTCGAAGTTTGACTTTCAACTTTCGGCTTTCAGCTTTCGGCTTTCGGCTTTCGGCTTTCAGATTTCAACTTTCGGCTTTCGACTTTCAACTTTCGACCTTTGAAGTTCGACTTTCGACTTTCGACTTTCAACTTTCAACTTTCGACTTTCGACTTTCGACTTTCTGCCTTCGACTTTCGACTTTCAACTTTCGACTTTCAACTTTCGACTTTTGAAGTTCGACTTTCAACTTTCGACTAGTTTTTCGACTTTCGACTTTCGACTTTCGACTTTCGGCCTTCGACTTTCGACTTTCAACTTTCGACCTTTAAAGTTCGACTTTCAACTTTCGACTAGTTTTTCGACATTCGACTCGTTTTTCGACTTTCGACTTTCGGCCTTCGACTTTCGACTTTCAGCTTTCGGCTTTCGGCTTTCGACTCTCGGCTTTCGACTTTCGACTTTCGGCTGTCGGCTTTCGGCTTTCGGCTTTCGGCTTTCGGCTTTCGGCTTTCGGCTTTCGGCTGGTGGCTTTCGGCTTTAGGCTTTCAGCTTTCGGCTTTCAGCTCACGGCTTTTGGTTTTCGGCTTTCGGCTTTCGGCTTTCAGCTCACGGCTTTTGGTTTTCGGCTTTCGGCTTTCGGCTTTTGGCTTTCGGCTCTCGGCTTTCGGCCTTCGACTTTCGACTTTCAACTTTCAACTCGACTTTCGACTTTCAGCTTTCGGCTTTCGACTCTCGGCTTTCGACTTTCCACTTTCGGCTGTCGGCTTTCGGTTTTCGGCTTTCGGCTTTCGGCTTTCGGCTTTCGGCTGTCGACTTTCGACTTTCAACTTTCGACGACTCTGCCTTTGACTTTCGACTTTCAACTTTCGACTCGACTTTCTGCTTTCGACTTTCAACTTTCGACTCGACTTTCTGCCTTCGACTTTCGACTTTCAACTTTCGACTTTCGACCTTTGAAGTTCAACTCAACTTTCGGCTTTCGGCTTTTGACTTTCGGCTTTCGGCTGTCGGCTTTCGGCTTTCGGCTTACGGCTTTCGACTTTCGACCTTTGAAGTTCGACTCAACTTTCGGCTTTCGACTTTCAACTTCCGACTTCCGACTTCCGACTTCCGACTTCCGACTTCCGACTTCCGACTTCCGACTTCCGACTTCCTACTTCCGACTTCCGACTTCCGACTTCCGACTTCCGACTTCCGACTTCCGACTTTCGACTTTCAACTTTCGACTTTCAACTTTCGACTTTTGAAGTTCGACTTTCAACTTTCGACTAGTTTTTCGACTTTCGACTCGTTTTTCGACTTTCGACTTTCGACTTTCGGCCTTCGACTTTCGACTTTCAACTTTCGACCTTTGAAGTTCGACTTTCAACTTTCGACTAGTTTTTCGACATTCGACTCGTTTTTCGACTTTCGACTTTCGGCCTTCGACTTTCGACTTTCAGCTTTCGGCTTTCGGCTTTCGACTCTCGGCTTTCGACTTTCGACTTTCGGCTGTCGGCTTTCGGCTTTCGGCTTTCGGCTTTCGGCTTTCGGCTTTCGGCTTTCGGCTGGTGGCTTTCGGCTTTAGGCTTTCAGCTTTCGGCTTTCAGCTCACGGCTTTTGGTTTTCGGCTTTCGGCTTTCGGCTTTTGGCTTTCGGCTCTCGGCTTTCGGCCTTCGACTTTCGACTTTCAACTTTCAACTCGACTTTCGACTTTCAGCTTTCGGCTTTCGACTCTCGGCTTTCGACTTTCCACTTTCGGCTGTCGGCTTTCGGTTTTCGGCTTTCGGCTTTCGGCTTTCGGCTTTCGGCTGTCGACTTTCGACTTTCAACTTTCGACGACTCTGCCTTCGACTTTCGACTTTCAACTTTCGACTCGACTTTCTGCTTTCGACTTTCAACTTTCGACTCGACTTTCTGCCTTCGACTTTCGACTTTCAACTTTCGACTTTCGACCTTTGAAGTTCAACTCAACTTTCGGCTTTCGACTTTCGACTTTCGACTTTCGACTTTCGACTTTCGACTTTCGACTTTGACTTTCGACTTCCGACTTTCGACTTCCGACTCGTATTTCGACTTTCGACTTTCGACTTTCGACTTTCGACTTTCGACTTTCGACTTTCGACTTTGACTTTCGACTTCCGACTTTCGACTTCCGACTTCCGACTTCCGACTTTTGACTTTCGACTTTCGACTTTCGACTTTCGACTTTGACTCTCGACTTCCGACTTTCGACTTCCGACTTCCGACTTCCGACTTTCGACTTTCGACTTGTGACTTCCGACTTCCGACTTCCGACTTTGACTTTCGACTTCCGACTTTCGACTTCCGACTTCCGACTTTCGACTTTCGACTTTCGACTTGTGACTTCCGACTTCCGACTTTCGACTTTCGACTTTCGACTTGTGACTTGTGACTTCCGACTTCCGACTTCCGACTTTCGACTTTCGACTTTCGACTTGTGACTTCCGACTTCCGACTTCCGACTTCCGACTTCCGACTTCCGACTTTCGACTCGTATTTCGACCTTCGACTTTCGACTTTCGACTTTCGACTTTCGACTTTCGACTTTCGACTTTCGACTTTCGACTTTCGACTTTCGACTTTCGACTTTCGACTTTCGACTTTCGACTTTCGACTTTCGACTTTCGACTTTCGACTTTCGACATTCGACTTTCGACTTTCGACTTTCGACTTTCGACTTTCGACTTTCGACTTTCGACTTTCGACTTTCGACTTTCGACTTTCGACTTTCGACTTTCGACTTTCGACTTTCGACTTTCGACTTTCGACTTTCGACTTTCGACTTTCGACTTTCGACTTTCGACTTTCGACTTTCGACTTTCGACTTTCGACTTTCGACTTTCGACTTTCGACTTTCGACTTTCGACTTTCGACTTTCGACTTTCGACTTTCGACTTTCGACTTTCGACTTTGACTTTCGACTTCCGACTTTCGACTCGTATTTCGACTTTCGACTTTCGACTTTCGACTTTCGACTTTCGACTTTCGACTTTCGACTTTCGACTTTCGACTTTCGACTTTCGACTTTCGACTTTCGACTTTCGACTTTGACTTTCGACTTCCGACTTTCGACTTCCGACTCGTATTTCGACTTTCGACTTTCGACTTTCGACTTTCGACTTTCGACTTTCGACTTTGACTTTCGACTTCCGACTTTCGACTTCCGACTTCCGACTTTTGACTTTCGACTTTCGACTTTCGACTTTCGACTTTGACTTTCGACTTCCGACTTTAGTTTAGTTAGTTTTATTGTAACAAGGTAGTATAAACTATGACAATATTAGCACTGGTTGGTCACTGTCATAAGTATTTAGTGTCTGTGGCTGTTGCATTGTTTTTTTACTCTCTCTATATTCTGTGTCTTCTAATGGTGTGTGCGTTTTACAATATATCTTTTATAATACATCTATCGTTTATATTAACCAAAAACCCATCAGGTTATGGGCCCAATAACCCAGAAACATCTACATTGCGCTGTATATAAGATATTTCGGAATACGGATAAAAATTGATTATATCCTATACGACGTAACACGACACCGACCGGCAAAATTTTATCAAAATGGCTTCTTCATCTTGTACTGTTGCTGTTGGTATTCCAATAGATAAATTAAAAGGAATCGGAGATTACAACAACTGGAAATTCATGATGAAAATGATTCTCATGCATATGCTCTATGAATGCATTGAAACAGAAGTTTGCAAAGATGAAAAGAAAAAACAAAAGGCGTTAGCTAAAATCTGTCTTTCCGTGGGACCGTCTGCTTTACAGCATGTTCGGAATGCGGAGTCTCCATATGAAGCATGGACTAAACTACAAAAAGCTTATGAAGACAAGGGATTATGCAGAAGATTGGGCCTTTTGAGATCATTGTTCGGTATGAAGTTGAAGGAGATGGAAGGAATGCAGAGCTATATATCAAAAGTTACAGAATTAGCACAACAATTATGTGATATCGGTTCACCTATTGATGATGAGTTCATCGCAGTCATATTGCTCAGTGGATTGACTGATGATTTTGATCCTCTCATCATGGCTCTTGAAAACTCAAATGTGAAGTTAACGAGTGAGGCGGTCAAATCAAAACTACTTCTGGAAGAGCAAAGACGGAGTGAAAAGTCTGATTTACCAGAGATGCATGCTTTGGTTTTAAAGAATAACTTCAAGTGCTTCCGGTGTAAGAAGCCTGGTCACATGAAACGGGATTGTCCTAACAATTTCAACAATAAGAAACAATATGTGAAGTCTGATAAGAAGAAAGGAACACCCATGTCACTGTGTAAGGAGAAATTATTGTTGACTGCGCTATCAGTGAATGTGCAAAGTAAACTTTGGTATGTTGACTCTGGGGCTACCAATCACATGTGTAATAATAAGGAACTAATGTGTGATTTTCAGAGTACAAATGCTGTTGAGGTAAATGTAGCTAACGGAGAGAAGGTGTTAACTGCAGGAATAGGAAAAGTGAAAGTGAACTTGAAAAATGGGATTACAACTATATGTAATATTTACTATATTCCCAAGTTGTCTGCCAATTTATTATCAGTAAGTGAGTTGGTTAGAAAGGGATATAATGTTATTTTTAGTTCAAATCACTGTAAAATATTAGATGGTAGTGAAGTTATTGCTACTGCTTCTTGTTTCAATGGCATATATCAACTAAATGTTATTGAGGATGTACTAAAATGTGAGGTTAGGTCGGAGATTGCCATGAATTCTGTCAGTGATGAAACGGGAACTAAAATTTCTTTGCTGGATACTGCGAAGGGGAGTTCAAATGACAAGTTTAAAGTCACTCAAGAGGTTTGGCATAAAAGACTGGGTCATCTCAACAAAAGGAGTATGAATCTAATGAAAAATGGATTAGTTTCAGGTATGGTTTTTGAATGTACTAATTTTAATCCTTGTATTGCTTGTATAGAGGGCAAGCAGACTAAGTTGCCTTTTCCAAAGAAAAGTTTTAACAGGTCCAAAGAATTATTAGGGTTGGTGCATACTGATGTATGTGGTCCTATGCCAGTCCCATCATTAAATGGATCGCGTTACTTTGTCACATTTATTGATGATTTTTCAAGAAAGACTTTTATTTATTTTATGAAAACAAAGGATGAGGTGTTTAAAAAATTTAAATTATTTAAAGCCTTAGTTGAAAATCAAAAGTCTGTAAAAATTAAAATAATAAGAAGTGATAATGGAGGTGAATATATAAATGGTGTTTTTCAGGAATATCTAAGGAGGTGTGGAATTAAGCATCAAACCACAGTGCCACACTGTAGTCAACAAAATGGAGTTGCTGAAAGAGCCAATAGGACAATAATGGATAAAGCTCGCTGTATGCTCCAGGATGCAGGCCTCGGAAAACATTATTGGGCGGAAGCTGCTAACACAGCTGTATACCTGAAGAACCTCTCACCGACAAAAGCGGTGATGAATTCTACTCCAGAGGAATCATGGACTTCTAAAAAGGCTAGCGTAAAGCATTTACGTGTATTTGGCTGTATAGCTTATGCTGTTGTTGAAAACTGTCGAAAACTTGATCCAAGGACTAAAAGGTACATATTTATAGGATATTGTGATGACACAAAGGGCTATAGGCTAATAGACCCGACATGTCCGAAGAAATGTATAAAAGCGAGGCATGTAACTTTCTTAGAAAATTATTTTGTTAATAAGAATGTGGTGGCAGATGAGAATAAATCTGTAGATAAGATATTGCTTCTCAATGATAACAGGACTACTACACCATCCAGACCTGTAGGAATTTCTGATGAGACAGGTGTTGACACGAGTGTTGATAGACAAACACTAAATCTGAATGAAACTGAAGTTTCACATGACATGGATGACTCGTTGGATTCCTCCTATATTCCAGGCTTCTCAAGCATTGATTCTGAGGACTCAAATACTAGGTCTTTTGAAGATGCTGACAGTTCTATGGAGTTTGTTGGACTAGCAGGGACAGTGGATGAAAATATACCTACTACAGTGAAGGAAGCACTGAGTGGCATTGAAGCTGAACAGTGGTATGAAGCAATATCTGATGAATACAATTCTTTTTTAACAAATAAATGTTGGTCACTGGTGGATTTACCCGAGGGATACAAACCCGTAAAATGTAAATGGGTTTTCAGCAAAAAGAAAGGACTAAATAATGAGTTACTGAAGTATAAAGCTAGGCTTGTCGCAAAAGGCTATACTCAAAGATATGGAATAGATTATCATGCAACATTTGCACCTGTTGTCAGGTATTCCACAATTCGAATATTATTAGCTTTAGCTGCACAGTATGATATGATAATTGAGCATCTTGATGTCAAGACAGCATTTTTAAATGGGAACCTCACTGAAACTGTCTACATGGAACAGCCTGAGGGTTTCATTGATGAAGAAAATAAAAATAAAGTGTATAAGCTACATAAGGCGATTTATGGTTTAAAACAAGCAGCAAAAGCTTGGAATGAGAAGATAAATGATGTATTAACTAATAAATTGAATTTTAAGAAGTTATCTTCAGAACCATGTGTATATACTTATAATCAGGATGGAGAAATGATTATATTAGCACTTTATGTTGATGATATTATATTATTTTCATTAAAGACATCTCAGAGGAAGAATATTATCAAGAAACAGCTGATGAGTGAATTTGAAATGAAAGATTTAGGTCCTGTCAACAAGATTATAGGCATGAAGATCACTAAAACTGATGATGGAAAATTCACATTGGATCAGTCAAGCTACATAAAGAGGATTCTGAATAAATTTAAAATGTCAGATTGCAAAGCAGCTAAGACTCCTATGGAAGTGGGGTTAAAATTAGAGAAAGGAGAAGATAAGGATTGTCATAATGATTACAGAAGCCTCATCGGGTACTTAATGTACTTAGCAGTGTGTTCAAGACCTGACATAGCACACAGTGTGAGCTATTTGAGTCAGTTCAATAACTGTTTCACTGAATGTCACTGGAAAGCCGCTAAGAGGGTACTTCGATACTTAAAGGGTACAATAGATTATTGTCTTTCATATATTATGCAAAAGATAACTGTATGGATATTACAGGTTATACAGATGCCGACTGGGGTGCAGATAACTTGGACCGTAGATCGTATACTGGGTACGTATTTAAATTAGGTAGTTGTGTTGTATCCTGGGAAAGCCGAAAGCAGAGAACGGTGGCACTCTCGAGCACAGAGGCCGAATACATGGCAATCTCTGATTCATGTAAAGAGGGTTTGTTTTTGAAAACTTTTGTGAATGAATGTTCTGGCATGACTTGTAAAATTAATTTATATAATGATAATCAGTCTGCTCAGAAAATGTGTAATAGAAATGTAGGATCTCATTGCAAAACTAAACATATAGATATAAGACACCATTTTGTTAGGGACTTGGTAAATGAGAAGATTGTTAACTTGAACTATGTTTGTACTGAAGATATGTTGGCTGATGTTTTCACTAAGTCACTAGCAAAAGTAAAACATGATAAATTTGTAAATGAACTATTTAATATTGCCTAAGTTTAAGGCCTGGTATTAGTTTTATTGTAACAAGGTAGTATAAACTATGACAATATTAGCACTGGTTGGTCACTGTCATAAGTATTTAGTGTCTGTGGCTGTTGCATTGTTTTTTTACTCTCTCTATATTCTGTGTCTTCTAATGGTGTGTGCGTTTTACAATATATCTTTTATAATACATCTATCGTTTATATTAACCAAAAACCCATCATCGACTTTCGACTTGTGACTTCCGACTTCCGACTTTCGACTTTCGACTTTCGACTTGTGACTTGTGACTTGTGACTTCCGACTTCCGACTTCCGACTTTCGACTTTCGACTTTCGACTTGTGACTTCCGACTTCCGACTTCCGACTTTCGACTCGTATTTCGACTTTCGACTTTCGACTTTCGACTTTCGACTTTCGACTTTCGACTTTCGACTTTCGACTGTCGGCTTTCGCCTTTCGACTTTCGACTTTCGACTTTCGACTTTCGACTCGACTTTCGACTTTCGACTTTCGACTTTCGACTTTCGACTTTCGAGTTTCGATTTTCGACTTCCGACTTTCGACTTTCGACTGACTTTCGACTTCCGACTTTCGACTTTCGACTTTCGACTTTCGACTTTCGACTTTCGACTTTCGACTTTCGACTTTCGACTTTCGACTTTCAACTTTCGACTTTCGACTTTCGACTTTCGACTTTCGATTTTCGACTTTCGACTTTGACTTTCGACTTCCGACTTTCGACTTCCGACTTCCGACTTTCGACTTCCGACTTCCGACTTTCGACTCGTATTTCGACTTTCGACTTTCGACTGTCGGCTTTCGGCTTTCGACTTTCGACTTTCGACTTTCGACTGTCGGTTTTCGGCTTTCGACTTTCGACTTTCGACTTTCGACTTTCGACTCGACTTTCGACTTTCGACCTTCGACTTTCTACTTTCAACTTTCGACTTTCGACTTTCGACTTTCGACTTTCGACTTTCGACTTTCGACTTTCGACTTTCGACTTTCGACTTCCGACTTTTGACTTTCGACTTTCGACTTTCGACTTTCGACTTTCGACTTTGACTTTCGACTTCCGACTTTCGACTTCCGACTTCCGACTTTTGACTTTCGACTTTCGACTTTCGACTTTCGACTTTCGACTTTCGACTTTGACTTTCGACTTCCGACTTCCGACTTCCGACTTTCGACTTTCGACTTTCGACTTGTGACTTCCGACTTCCGACTTCCGACTTCCGACTTCCGACTTTCGGCTTTCGACTTTCGACTTTCGACTTGTGACTTCCGACTTCCGACTTCCGACTTCCGACTTCCGACTTCCGACTTCTGACTTTCGACTCGTATTTCGACTTTCGACTTTCGACTTTCGACTTTCGACTTTCGACTTTCGACTTCCGACTTTCGACTTTCGACTTTCGACTTTCGACTTTCGACTTTCGACTTTCGACTTTCGACTTTCGACTTTCGACTTTCGACTTTCGACTTTCGACTTCCGACTTCCGACTTCCGACTTCCGACTTCCGACTTCCGACTTCCGACTTTCGACTCGTATTTCGACTCGTATTTCGACTTTCGACTTTCGACTTTCGACTTTCGACTTTCGACTTTCGACTTTCGACTTCCGACTTCCGACTTCCGACTTCCGACTTCCGACTTCTGACTTTCGACTCGTATTTCGACTTTCGACTTTCGACTTTCGACTTTCGACTTTCGACTTTCGACTTTCGACTTTCGACTTTCGACTTTCGACTTTCGACTTTCGACTTTCGACTTTCGACTTTCGACTTTCGACTTTCGACTTTCGACTTTCGACTTTCGACTTTCGACTTCCGACTTCCGACTTCCGACTTTCTACTTTCGACTTTCGACTTGTGACTTGTGACTTCCGACTTCCGACTTCCGACTTCCGACTTCCGACTTCCGACTTTCGACTCGTATTTCGACTCGTATTTCGACTTTCGACTTTCGACTTTCGACTTTCGACTTTCGACTTTCGACTTTCGACTTTCGACTTTCGACTTTCGACTTTCGACTTTGACTTTCGACTTCCGACTTTCGACTTTCGACTTCCGACTTTCGACTTCCGACTTCCGACTTTCGACTTCCGACTTCCGACTTTCGACTCGTATTTCGACTTTCGACTTTCGACTGTCGGCTTTCGGCTTTCGACTTTCGACTTTCGACTTTCGACTGTCGGCTTTCGGCTTTCGACTTTCGACTTTCGACTTTCGACTTTCGACTCGACTTTCGACTTTCGACCTTCGACTTTCTACTTTTAACTTTCGACTTTCGACTTTCGACTTTCGACTTTCGACTTTCGACTTTTGACTTTCGACTTTCGACTTTCGACTTTCGACTTTCGACTTTGACTTTCGACTTCCGACTTTCGACTTCCGACTTCCGACTTTTGACTTTCGACTTTCGACTTTCGACTTTCGACTTTCGACTTTCGACTTTCGACTTTCGACTTTGACTTTCGACTTCCGACTTCCGACTTTCGACTTTCGACTTCCGACTTTCGACTTTCGACTTTCGACTTTCGACTTTCGACTTTCGACTTGTGACTTCCGACTTCCGACTTCCGACTTCCGACTTTCGACTTTCGACTTTCGACTTGTGACTTCCGACTTCCGACTTCCGACTTCCGACTTCCGACTTTCGACTCGTATTTCGACTTTCGACTTTCGACTGTCGGCTTTCGGCTTTCGACTTTCGACTTTCGACCTTCGACTTTCTACTTTCAACTTTCGACTCGTTTTTCGACTTTCGACTTTCGAATCAACTTTCGATTTTAGACTCGACTTTTTACCTTCGACCGTTGACCTTCGACCTTTGACCTTTGACCTATGACCTTCGACTTTCGACTTCCGACTCAACTTTTGACTCGACTTTTGGCTTTCAGCTTTCGGCTTTCGGTTTTTGGCTTCCGGCTTAATTTATAATTTCGGTTTAATTATTTTATAAGTATTTAGAGGGTAAAATACCAAATTTCATTCATTTCAAATTAAAAATGACAGGTTCATACAAACTTTAAACCCCCATTTCACTCCTATAGAGGATGACTTTCGAAAAATGCTTTCTTAAATGACAGCTCGATGAGTCTTCGACTGGGCGATGATATGTCAGTCGGGACATTGCCTTTTATGTAATATTTAAATATATAGATTAGACGCCAATTTTACAAGTAAAGTCAGGAAACAGGATATGACAGGTCAACTCGCCGGATTACTAAGTATATGACGCAACCACCCATGCTTATATTGGTAACGTCTCGGTCTAATTTACCGGGCAAAGTAGCAATTATAGTGAGTGGGATTCAATAAGTACTTGAGTAACTTTTGTAGTATAAAAATGGTACTAAGTACAGAAAATAAATGTAGTAAACGGCGGTAGCCTAATGGCTAGGGCGTCGGATTTGCGATCGTGTGGTTGCCGGTTCGAAACCCACCCATTGCACTACCTACGTGAACCCACTCGTAACACAAGCATTTAGATTAGAATGATGGGTAACCTTCTTTTTCAAGTTTATAACTATATTTATTCAGTTTGCCGGTATGTTTAGATCCGATGTATTAAGGGTTGAGCCTATTGCATTTAACTAAGCAAAAATCCAAACTCCGAGCTGCTACTGAGAATTTAACAAAAAAACTCAATAACATTTTGTTCGACCTTGTGATCGAACCCAGGACCTCTAGCATCTTGAGACCACTAAGGCAACAATAAACTTAACAATATCATTATCAAATGTTCTATCGTCATTGCATTTAAAATATTATTTCATCGTGTTTCAGAACTTTCAGCTCATAACAATCACCTTCTCAAGGCCACTAACTCAACGATGTTCGACTAAGATAAGTGTTATGCAAAATGCAGTCATAACTTAATTATGATGCATTACTGTAAGTGAACTGGTTCATCGGTTCTTTGAACTCAAAAATAATGCGCGTTAATTATTAAGATTTAAACTTTTTTTTAACCTTGCTTTACTGTGTTTTGAAGATGTAGAATGACTTAATTAACTGCTTTAGTAGTCTAGTGGTCCCAAGCGCGACTGCGACGCTAGAGGTCCTGAGTTAGATCCCCAGGTCGAGCAAAGTTTTATTGGGTTTTTCAATGAAAATCTCAGTAGCAACTCGGATTTTGGATTTGTGCCCGGTGGCGATAGGCTCGCCCCCTATTACATGTGACCTAAACATATCGGCAAAATGTGGTTGTACAGTAGTACACCTCTGCCTGACCCTTCGGGGAATACACACGTGATAGTATGTTTAACTTGCCTAGACGAACTCTTTATAGAGTAGCTTAATGTTACTAATTTTAATAAACTATGTCAACGCTTTTTTAACTACTTAGAGAACTTATTACCTCATTCTTTTAGTGTTCTTAACCCATATATGCCCAGAACTTTTTTTAACACCGATTTTTATAATTTTCACATATGTTGCTTATTAATGATCACAAAAAAGAGTAGATATAGTAATTTCTGTTTTTCAGTTTTGTAAGAAGGTTTTTTTCAGTGGGTCGGAAACGACCCCGTGGGCACATAAAGTCGTACAGAAGTATGAAATAAAAACTGATAAATAAAATACACAATAAGTTAATAAGTCTTTATTAGGAACTATACATATTAACATACACTCACGCCTTTTTCCCATATGGGTAGGCAGAAACTACAGAACGCCATTTGCTACGATTCTTGCATACTCCTTTTGCTTTGTCCACATTCATACATTTTGGATACATGTGCGCCGGTTGCGGGTACTATGCACCTAACCTTTTTGAAGGATCTCACCAATAAGGTCGTGGTATGCCTTTCTAGGGCGTCTGCCCCCGGCGGCTCTACTTACATTCGCTTTATAAATCCCTTTCGTTAATCGCCTTTCATCCATTCTCTTGACACTTGGACACTTGTCGACTCTATTTTGTGGAGCAGTTTGTGTAATTTTTAATTTTTTTTCTTGCAAAGACTACTCAAACCACGAGGACGTAAGAAAATGTCGCAATACACAGAAAACTGTGTCTTAGGGTATTCGTTCTTCACTGTATTCGTCAATTTAGTAACAGCATGCTCCCCTATACACTCCCCATATATCCCCTAAACGAGTTGCTGCTACCCAAGCTTGAAGCTTGAAATCGAAACATTTACCATGAATATCTTGCTTACAGCCATGACGCCCATAATATGGTATCATTGACTGGTCTGATTTTTCGTAGGTTGCTGTTACCAGCAACATGAAAATATTGAAATATCTATTCAAAACGTCTCATAGATTTGGAGACACGCGTCGCCTGGGTAAGGGCACGTAACCACAAAAAAATATATAACAGAACAACTCACCCTGAAAAGACAAAAATTATAATTATGCCTTTGAATAGCATCGTTAGTGAGTGCCTGACAATATACCTTATAACATGTTCGTAAAAAAATAATTCGATGAATTCTATTAGTTCACTATGTTTTGTGAGTGTCAGTAGAGCTCGTGGTGGTGGATTTGACAATTCATTTTGTTCAGTAAGAAGCTCTCGCGGTTTCTCAAGGTTCTCAAGAATCTCAAGATTTTTGAACTAAGTCTTGGACTGACTACTACCTCATCTATGGTGTTGCAGTCGTCATTATGCTCTTCGCGTTGTTGTAACACCATCTCAGCCGATGCAAATAATTGATGTCGGTTCAACCGATTTATGTTATAACAATCCTCTTCACCTGGTTCACCATCCGAAATAGCACCTTCACAAGGTAAGGACCTAAGTAAATATCGATGCCCTGGATATCTTCATCCTCATCAAACGCCTCCGGGGCGTCAGCTATTTCATTCGTAGAGAGCACGTTGCGCGACCTCAAAACAAAAAAATACATCATAAAACATGATATCAGCTCACGGGGTCGTTATCGACCCAAGAAAAAAAAACGGTCGATTGTAGTTAGAAAAATACAACTTGTAACGAAAAAAAATATCTATAGCTCTAAAACATACATTTGAATTACAATTAAAACCATTTCTATAATAAAATAACATAATACACAAAAAATACTTACATTTTTATCCGTCTGGTCGCAAACTTTTTCCAAAAATAAACTAGTACGATTTTGCACTACTAGTTGTCACTGGGAAATATCGTCAATAAACAATATAACCGAGATATGCTTCAAAGATGTTCTTTAGCCTTTTAAAAGATCGCGCTGTAATTAAAATTCATAGAGCAGGTCGCGCTCAGGATGCATTGAAAGGGAAGGAGTACTTTTGGGTCGTTATCGACCCTATGGGCATATATAGGTTAAAATTGGCTCCTGAGCTGAATTCAATGCTCATACCAAGCAAAGCGCTATTGGGTTTTTATATGAAGTTAAGTAGCTCGAAATTTGGATGTGTGCCTGGATAATAACAATAATTTCGTCTCATTATACATTAGATATGAATTGCACTTACATTACAATTCTGCATTACCTTCTGCAAAACTTACAAATTCAAAGATAATAATTTTGATAAATAATTTCTTAGAAGCGAGATATTTCGTGAATATATTCCATTTATGTATAAGAACGTTATCCAACCAAATAAAACCCCAGGTGATTCGACATTCACTGTCCGAATTTTATTTCGCGTTTGGAGCTTTTAAAGCTTAATGCTTATCTCAATTTTACTACTATCATCTGCATAATATTAATTCAACGTGCAAATTACCTAGGTACAAAATGTTCTCCAGTTTTCTAGGCTAATTTCATTCGCAAATTTAAATAATATTAATAATTTAATTCACTACATAACTTCGTAATAGTTTTTAGTACTATTTTATGCCAACTAACTGAGTAAGTAGTGATAAAAAACTGCGTAAACGTCATATCTCAATAACTTACAATTACGCAAAATGTCAGATCATCCTCCAAAAATATCTTATTACAGTTTGTTCGAAATAAGTAAGCCGATCGGAAGTTAGCCGTTCCGAACAACCGCGGTGATAAAATCATTTAATTAAGTGTTTTTATACATAAATATCGAAATTAGGGAACAAAATAATTAGAAATGTGAAACATATACAACTCTAATTATCTTTACACCGACTCTTTCTATTAAAATTTACCACTTTTAAACCACTTGCAGACAACTTCCGATCGGCTTACTTATTTCGAACAAACTGTAATTAGAATTAATTTGAATAGAATGTTCCACAAACAAACCATTTTTTCTCAGATTGATTTCAAAATGCAATACAAAACTCTGGCATAATAGCTGCATATCGGATAGTCATCTTCATGATTCACTGTAATAACTATCCCTCGATTATGCGCGAGAGCATATAAGCCCCACCCACAGCGGCACGCATGCGCAGATCTGTAGTGATCGCGAGTCGCCTCGCGCTACTCACGCGTATCGGACGTCTCGTGGGAAAAATGAAGCTACCGGTTAGTTTCACGTGGTGTTTGGTGAATTATTGATTTGTGTTAAATTTAATTGCCCTCGGTGTTATAGGGGAAATTATAGTAGCTTTCCACGTACCATGTCATCTTTAAGTCCGAGCTCACATTGTTTGTTTATTTTAATGTTTGATCTTTGAGTTCTGAAAACAGAAAATTATTAGGATTATGAAATATAGAAAACGCTGAAATAATTTACGCTGAAAATATAAACACTTTGATAGGTCAAGAATAGGTTCGAAATTAATTATAGTTATCCTATGACCATAGCCAGTGTAAAGGGGATGGCCTAATTTTACTCTCGAAGAAGGCCTGTGTTTATTAGTGGCACATAACTGTGCTGAATGGAATCGTCAGATTAATAATTTATTGAGTTGACACCTGATATTTAGTAAAAATTATGTTTGTTTGTGGTATACAAAATTTAAATGGAGGATATTAGGATCTAGCTGGTTGTCATCAGTCCCTGAATTCTGAATTACATCCCTCAGATCTCGCTACTACTGCTAGTGGCATTGGGCGAAGCTGCTTCTACAGAGTCTGCAGCCAAGAGCTCAAAAGCCAAGAGCCCAGAGACCAAGAGCTCAGCCAACAAGGATAAGGACAACAGCCAGACCAGCAAAAGAGAGCTTTTTGAAGGCAACTACGGGGAACGAAAAGACGGACCACTAAACAAATACGGTAAGTTGCACGATCATTTATTGCTCAATATAATAACACCACATACCATCACGATTGTATCCCTCGGGAGGATAATCAGAGTTCTACTTATGAAGGAAGTACGGCCTTAAAAATGCACATTTCGCATTTTTAAGGCCGCATGTCATCGTTGTGAATCTATTTTCCTAGACTCAAACTCCAGACTGTAACTCTACCAGATTTTCTAAGAGGAAAATCCGATTACATAATACCTGTGTGGAACCGAACTTTTGATCAATGTAGTAGTAACTTGACAAAGTGATAATTATTCTAACATTTAAATTTTAAACGCTTTCAAGCTAAGACGATGGTAGAGATGAAAAATACGATTGTTTTAATAATGAGCAGGTATATTAGTAATACTCGATCAATGATAATTAAAAATACTGCTATCCTTTAATTAAGCACAATATTTATTATGTTTGTAGGCAAAGTGAATTAACCCTTCAAGTATTATAATTATGGACACAATGCATAATTTATTGTTGTGGTCACGGGGGCTGTAACGGGCGTTGATGATAAATTAATTATTACAGAAACCTACTTTCATGTCAAAATATTCTGATACCGAGCTGATCTTTTAGAAAAATACCTTTTTTTAATAATCTTCTTCTGAAACGAAGGCGTTTTTATATTCAAATAAATGTTATTTTTATTCTCAAACTAAACATTTCTCGTTCTGAAACGTTACTCAAAATTAGTTTCGACTAACATAAACAAGCACCTTAACTACATTAATGTATACGCATACAATATTAACAGCCACAGACTAATATTATCGAAATGTAATTCAGTATATTAAAGCTATTCAATTTGCATAGACACGGAAATCCAATGAACAATGTATTTGGAAAATACAAACATTGAATTTAAAACGTAATCAATTTTAATGGCACAGCGATTGAATACTGGTCAAACCACTGACATGCATGTTTCGTTCAATTTCGAGGCACGGAAATGCAGATTAGAGAAACTGATATTATAACAAAATTAATTCATTAAGTTCTATGTGTTTCAAATCAATTATTTTAAAAACAAAATTGTATTTCGAATCAATTATTTCACTTACACGAATGTTTATAAAAATAGTTACCTACTGGCGTAATAATTGTACGTGAATAATTTACGCACGAAACAAATATTAGTGGTCTCATAGTATTCCGTGTCTGCACGTTGTAGATGTTAGATAAGCTAGTCTAAATTGAAGAAATCCTTGTATCTCACGTAATTTTACCAGGGCGGCCACACATTACTTTATAAGTACTCCCATATCCTATACCTATACTCCTTTCCCCTTTCAATTTCCTTAAATAGGCTCGGCAACCTGTACCTTTGGTATTGCAGATATCCATGGGCAGCGATGATAACTTACCATCAGGTAGCTCGCCTGTTCGTTCGCCGACTTATACCATAAAAAATATACCCTCTCCATAATGAAACAAACTATAGGCTCAGAATGCACGGAGCAAGTAATGCACGGAACAAGTAATGGTCAGGATGCCGATGAATAGGACAGACAGCATTCAGCTCTCTTCCAACCTTCCGAAATTAAATTTACAACCCCTGGACTGCGGAAGGTTTAGCAGCTTATGTATTTAAAATTATATAATATAGGATGTAACTGTAACACTGGAATGTGAAGGGTTATAAAAGTTTCCACAGCAATAAGCAACTTTTATACTAAAAAATTCGAGAAAAAAATATATAAGCTGAAGTTTTAGATCGAAATTTATTCATTATCTTGGTAACCTATTACCAACTTAATATTATAATTGTAAATTCTTACTAAGTACCGTAGTTGAGCCTCAAAGAAAACCTCTTCCTTATTTTTTACGAGCCCCTCGGGTAGTGTCGACGTCATCTTCACGACTCAAACTTAGGGCATACATCAAAAACTTTCAAGGATTATAAAATTGTATCTACTTATACATAGCTCTTCCTTTAAAATAATTGCGTGGCAAGGGTGACTTAGCACTTGGCAGTAAATACTCCAAAGTTAAATAAATCGCGGTGTGGATTGTCTTAGCCAAATCTTTCCAATTTCAATTGTATGTATTTTTCAGGATAACTTCTAGTGTTAGACTGAATTGTAACTAAACTAGATGGTAATTCAGTGGAGATACGAGTGGGGTTACCTGGTATGCAACACGCTAAGTGCAGAATATATAATTATCAGAATAAAGATAAATAATAAACATCGACATAAAGATAATTATCATAGTTTTATTACTAACTTGCTAACTAAACCACGGGCGGAACCCGTGGCTTCACCCGCGTGGTCTATACGTTTCTTTTCAATTTACGGCATAGTATACTCGTATAGCCTTTGTCACTCAAAAATTTTGTAGCTTTCTATTGGTGAAAGAATTTTCAAAATTGGTTCAGTAGATCCATAGATTACCCCCTACAACGTCACACACTCACAAACTTTACCTCTTCATAATATAAGAATAGATTGATATAAAGATAATTATCAGAATTTTAGGAATAATTAAAATTAGTTTTACTTTGTGTTTGCCGATCTTATATAAACCTATTTTTATATATATCTTGCAGGTACCTCAGGAGCTTCTCCAGGCATCCAATATGCTCAAGACCTAAAAGAAGTACTTCCAGATCAGTCCCCAGCACATGTGAGTACCTACGTTACTACTTATTACTATAACCAAAATGAGTCCTATAGCTGAGTAGAGGCATACCCATTTTTACTCCACGTATATAAATCTTGGGCCAATGGAACCCAGCTTGTATTAAAAAAGTCAGGATCATTAAGCAATCTCTAATCATACAATATAGTGCAAAAAACCGTGTTAATCCTTTATTTTAATCCTATTATTAATTATTAATCTTATTGTTAATCCTATAAATAACAGAGGAACACCACGGTTTTTGCACTATACTGTGTAAGTAGAGATGACTTAATCATCTCGACTTATAAGGTAATATTTTTTATTTTTATTTTATTTTATTTTATTTTATTCCACACACTATCTTTACAGGATAACCCCAATACAATAGTGGCAAAGATAATGTCGTTTATTATCGTAGTCGTTTATTTAATGATTTCTACAAGACCGATGATACGAAGGCGAGGTCTGTGTGATGTGTCACTAGATTACTTCAATGCGTATTCTTTCTCAGTTATTCAAATATTCTTTACGATGTTATATGAAAATTTATGATGATGAATTTGTTATCAAAACGGTGTACAACCTGTACATCACTATTTGAATGTATATTTTAACGGTGTATGGCAACAAAATCATAGTTTTACGTGCTAATTACGTTAATTAATTAACTATTCATGGAAAATTTATCAAATATATCAAGCGATTTTATTGTGTTAGGGGTATCAACAGTTGTCTCATCGAAACTCCGAGAGCTAATACAGGGTCATCAGAGATTATTTATATAATTCATTATTTAGATGTTTATTTTTTTATCTTTATACAAGTTTCATTGAATTTATTAGCAACAAAGTTCAAGTGCTTTTTTCGGTCTTTCATCTATTTCACTCTGACATTTGATAAAGCAATAAAACTTTTTTAAAAGCATATCATCGTGCGAACTATTCATAAGGAAACTTTTTAAAAATGTGTGCCCCAACAAAATGGAAGGCGCCGCTTTTTTATGCCAAGTTTTATATTAAATTTCTTGGAACTTGGCTCTCGGCGATGTTAAGGTTATGTCACCCTCGTTTCCACCCTGGAGGTTTTGGGGGATTATGAACTTGTTGACTTATGGTAGGCGTATAGCGTATGTGAAAAAGTTTAATGTTATCCATTACATATGTATGCTTTTTTACCTACCTACAACGAATTAACATAAAAATTCATTAACCTAAAGCTATTGTTTATAAGAAAACTTCCCTAAAAGAAATCCCAGGTCTGCTAGAAAATGGTTGGGAATACCTGAAAAAAGCATGAAACATGCTTTTGTACGTATTCAAAGGTAGCCTAATGGCTAGGGCATCGGACTTGCGATCATATGGTTGCCGGTTCGAAACCCAGCCATTGCACTACTGACGTGAACCCACTCGTTATACAAGCATTTAGCTTAGTACGAGGGGTTGACAAGAATACTAGTAATGTGCAAGCCACATTGCTAGCAGATAAGCTTTTTTAAACAAAAAAAAAAAGGTTTTCTTATAATGAAGCTAAGTATTCTGTACGCCCGCGCCGTGTAAATATTTTGAACAATAATTCCAAGATTTCCGTTAGAAGATAAATAACAAAAATAAGTGCAAACAAAGCAAGAAAAATGCATTACAATCAACAATTTCGGTTGACCACGTCAATAGTAATTGTGTTTACAAAATCACATCGCAACGTACGTAGATGATCGCGTTGCGTTTGCGTCAACATTACATACGTCATTAGCATACAGACAGACAGACACATTAACATAATTTTGACATACATACGTAATTAGCGTTGAGACATGTCATTAACCAACTCTTATATCTATCAGTAATGCTCTGTCTATTGTTTACACCATACTCATTTCCACCATCTTAAAAAAGTCAATATTTTTAATCGTTGTTTAATTGTTCATCAAAGCTTAACTATAACTAAGAGTTGAAGAAAAATTTCAAGCCCAGCCAAGTGTTTGTGATATTACGACAGCATTCTTTCCATTGTTTTCCGAGTAGTAAGCACATATTTTCTCGAGTGAACGTAATTAAAGACAAACGACTGTTTTATTATATTTAACATCGATTAAATAAATAATATACATAGAATTACATTTAAAATACTGCCTCGTTAGTCTACTACTGCGCTAGAGGTCTTGGGTTCGATCCCCAGGTCGAGCAAAGTGTTCTTGGGTTTTTCTATGAAATTCTCAGTAGCAGCTCGAAGTCTGGATTTGTGCCCGGTGAATGGCAATAGGCTCGCCCCCTATCACATGGGACCTAAACATACCGGTGAACTGTGGGTGTAGGTACATTAAGTACACCTCTGCTTAACCCTTCGGGAAATACAGGCGTGATGGTATGTTATGTTAAATTGTTGTGTAAGTAAAACCTATTTTTAGCAATTGATTTACGTGGTTAAGCTGCGCGCTTGGTGCGAGGCCACTCTATGGATGGGGTGGTAATAGAAACACATCGATCCATGCCATATTATCCTGAGATCGGGTTTCAGAGGTCGTGTAAAATACTGGAAGCTGGAATTTGATTACACTATGCCAAACCTAACATGTTGAGAAAAAGCTAGAAGAATGATGATAGGCGTGAATTAAATAAATACCATACAATGTTTGAAAATACTGGTATATTGTAATGCTTTTCGGTGAAAAACATTGCATTATATGTAGCTATTGAGGTAGACCGTTGGTAGACCAACAATTAGCGGTCAATTTGTAAGCTGACCGCTCCTAACGACACGCAGTGTGAACGCTACTAATTAAATCGTGTAAAGCGTGCCAGGTTAACAGCTCTATATAAATTAATTACTTTAATCGTATAAATATACCTGCCTCATTAGTCTAGGTGTCCTAAGCGGGACTGCTACGCTTGGTCCTGGGTTCGATCCCCAGATTAAGACAGTGTTATTGGGTTTTTCTGTGAAATTCTCAGAAGCAGCCCAGAGTCTGGATTTGTGGAACAGTCATTTTGACGCTGCATGTGCATTTTAATACATCCCATCTTTAATTAGACTGCCTCGTTGGTCTAGTGGTCCCAATCGCGACTGCTACGCTAGAGGTCTTGGGTTCGATCCCCAGGTCGAGCAAAGTGTTATTGAGTTTTTCTATGAAATTCTCAGTAGCAGCTCGGAGTCTGGATTTGTGCCCGGTGAATGGCAATAGGCTCGCCCCCTATTACATGGGACCCAAACATACCGGCGAACTGTGGGTGTACATTAAGTGCACCTCTGCCTAACTCTTCGGGGAATACAGGCGTGATGGTATGTTATCTTTAATTACACATATTAGGTTTAGTATATCATAATCTGAACTCGTAATACAACCGTTTGTTTTGGGTTATTAACTCGCATGAAACAATGTTGTAACGTATGTGAACTGGGCCGAATCTAGCACTGAATCCCACGATTGTGGTATCAAGTAATGTTTGCTAAGGACATTCGTGTCCATAGACAATATTGAGTTTTGATCGAGATCTAGTTTTAGTAATTGCGGTGAAGGTCAGAAACTCAATTGTGATAAATTTGAAATGTTATTAATATAATTGTGGGCTAAGTATGTTAGGTAATTTCGAAGTAAGGGAGACCTAAACTAAAATCAACATTAATCGTGAAAATATTGTAACAGAATTATATTATTATTGTAATGTAATCAAAATTGTAGGTTGTAGTTTCAAACCTAAACAGGCACTTTACTTTGAGTGAATTAGTTGATCACCATTGTTCCCAAAACGGCGTGAGGAAACCGGCATGTCCTAGAACCAACAATTCGAACACACGTGACATCTACCAACCTGCACTGGGCCCGCGTGTTAGATTACGGCCCACTCTCTCTCACGAGACGAGGCCTGTCTCCCAGCAATAGGAACATTATAGGGTGATTACGATGATGATTATAATAAAAAATGGACCCAAAAGATATTAATTCATTTAGCGCCCAAGAACAATAATATTAATATTAACATACCATCACGCCTGTATTCCCCGAAGGGTTAGGCAGAGGTGCACTTAATGTACACCCACAGTTCGCCGGTATGTTTGGGTCCCATGTAATAGGGGGCGAGCCTATTGCCATTCACCGGGCACAAATCCAGACTCCGAGCTGCTACTGAGAATTTCATAGAAAAACTCAATAACACTTTGCTCGACCTGGGGATCGAACCCAAGACCTCTAGCGTAGCAGTCGCGATTGGGAGCACTAGACCAACGAGGCAGTATTAATATTAATTACTTTATAATTAATTTGTTAGATAAAATTACGGATTTAACTAATTTGAAACTAAATGAACATTTGAAGTATCAAAGAAGTAGCTTTCTAGTCAAAATGTTTTATTTCAATAAGACCTTTCATTCACTTTTGGAATGTTAAAACTATTTCTTTATGCAGAACTAACTATTTTTAGTATAGGAAGCAAGAGGCCAATTAATGCAAATATTGTTTTCTTAATTAGAAATATTCCCTAACGGAAAATTTTGGGGATATAATTTATTATGACATCCAGAATAATTTGAGATCCACAAGGTTATTTGAAATTCAGATATCGGAAACAGGAAAACAGGTGGTAGTTCCAAATTATATAAAATTGATATTGCTAATATTGCTAAAAAATAAATTTGGGAGGTGAAAGATGATTTTTTTTGTCTTTAATAATAGTAAAATAATGTTTCAGCTTTGAGACGATTATTTTTAATTTTATTAGATCTTACACGAAGGTAATTACAAGAGAAATTTTAATTTACTTAGATCCTATGATGATTATTAACTTGTTATCAATTATTTGCATGATATAAACCTTCAACTGCAAATGTTTAATTGCTCAGCAAACTTCAAATCTAACTAGGCCAAGATTACAAAATATTATCGGCCAAATATGACACTAAATGTTACGACCCCCTGAAGGCTCACGGTTCAGAATATTCATCATCATCATCATCATCATCATCATCATCATCATCATAAATAAATCCATATATTGACCTACTGCTGGGCACGGGTCTCCAATCAGAATGAAAGGCTATTATCCACCACACTAGCCTACTGCGGGTTGGCAAATAACAGGTGTGCAGGTTTCCTCACGATGTTTTTGATCACGATCAATTTAATTTGCCAAAAAAAAGTATGGTGATGCCATCGGTATGTGCAACTAATCTCTAGTTAACAATAATAACAGATTGCTAACTAATCACTCGTTAAGTAGATACATTAACCTGTTACACCACACGGACAGTGTAATAACGTAACTCAATAGCAATTGGTCCATCTGATAAGTTCACCTGACATTACCAATCGCTATTATATGATCGAAGTTTCGCAAAATTTTGTATGAACAGTAAAAAAAAACAAAATAAATTCTCTTTGGATCGAGTGTAGCTTATTATGTTGTTTATTTAGAAGCAAGATAATCTAGATCATGTTGTAATATTCACTTGTCAATTCATGTTCCAATCTTTGATAAAGGCAATAGCAAGTGACAATTTTATTACTGGTATCATGTCAAAATGCTTGACAGAATTATGTCAAGTTATGTTATGAACAATCGCTCGCAACACTCGCCAATTCGTTAGAGTATATTTTTTTTTAATACCGTATTACCCTCTCACTACTATAGCACTGAAAAAAGAAGCAATGGAATATTCATAAATCAATACTGTACCCGAAGCCACTGAAATCGCTGAATCGCTGAATCGCTGAATCACATAGAAAAAAAAAACAATCCAAACTTACTCGACATGGGAATCGATCCCGTGAAGGGGTGACAAAAGATAAGATCATAAATGCATCTCTGTTCTTACGGTTCTTGTTTTGCCGCTTGCTGCAGCAAAAGAATTAACTTTTTCTTGATATCGGTATAGGTATAGGTATAGGTAGAGTTCACTGGTATGTTTAGGTCCCATGTAATAGGGGGCGAGCCTATTACCATTCACCGGGCACATATCTAAACTCCGAGCTAATAGATCCGAGCTCCGAGATAATTTCACAGTAAAACCCAGTAAACTTTGCTTGACCTGGGAACCAAACCAAAAACCTCTAGCGTAGCAGTCGCGTTTTTGTGATAGGTGGATAAAAAAAGAATACCATACAAGTGCGTTCATTCCAAATATTTTGTGAGCTAGGTATATCAGTTTTACTAAGTGATCGACGTAATAAATTTTTTAGAGGTACCTTACCTTCGTACCGTACCTTCCAATTGTCGCAGTGATTTAGCTCAAGCGGCTCATAATTACTTCATCAACAGTTCAAGTCCAAGTTTCCAAATCTTTATTGCTTTCCGTTCGGCCAGACCTAGAAGGGACCTTTTCTTACAAAGTTCCCGAAAAAAGTACCAGCGACCCGAAGAAATTAATTAAAAGAACAACTTTTATTAATTTGTATAATACGAGTTTCGAGAAGTTTCGAGAAATGTTTTATTTCGGCCCCGATTAATTAGGGAGTTGCTGTTACATTTTGTGTATTGTGGTTGGGTATATTGTGATTTATAAGCAGTGTTTTTTTTCTAAATTTCCCACAATAGGGTTTTCTCCTGTATTATGTCTGTGTTACAGGTCGTTGAGCTCCCTATAAAATGGTTGAGCTACACGTTGACTGATGTATGCGTGCCGTCAGTTAGGACAGGTCAACTCAAAGCTGCTATGGCTCTTTCTTCAAAAGGCCTGTTCAGATTTTGCCCTACATTGTTAATCTCGCATATCTAATAACATAACTATTGTCTGGACTTTAAAAGAGACCATGATTCTCTGAGTTCGTTTCGACGTTTCTTCTCAGAGGTCGTCAGATAGGAAACGTCGGCGCCATCTAGTTAAAAAAAATGTAAAAAATCGACTTGTTAAAGTGTCTTTAAAAGATCTATTTACAGAAATAAATATCACAACATTTCATTTCATTACAAACACAAATTTCAAAATAAATTTGAAAATAAACTTCCACAGACTTGAACTATGGTACGCACGGCTACACATGAAGCTATAGAAATCCAGTAGATATAGTATAGACTGGCCTCGGATTGTACGACAAGTCTTTATAATGCGGGGTCAGCCTATACTGGACTTCTATAGCTTGATGTGTAGCCGTGTGTACACTATACAAATATTTTTTCTGAGGAACAGCTCCAAGTCCCAGTCCTGGTGTGATACATGGAAGTAGCTGATTGCACGACCACAGCTCTGATGGAAGCCACAATTTTTTTTTCATTACATACCTTCACCCCTGTATTCCCCGAAGGGTTATGCAGAGGTGCACCTAATGTACACCCACAGTTCGCCGGTATGTTTAGGTTCCATGTAATAGGGGGCGAGCCTATTGCCATTCAGGGCACAAATCCAGACTCCGAGCTGCTACTGAGAATTTCATAGAAAAACTCAATAACACTTTGCTCGACCTAGTGATCGAACCCAGGATGAGGCAGAATTTTTTGTTCATTAGTACTTATATTTTATTTTGATTCTTTATTTACCCGTCAAGACGTATTTTAAAGACGCAAAGCAAAATCTAATTTTAGTTCGCCAGCGATCGGTATCGCTCCCAATAAAACTGCTTGAACTGGGAATCGAACCCGAGACACTATAGCGTAGTAGTCGTGGAACATTAAACTAATTAGACGGTCAAATAATGGTTATTAAACTTTTAATTCACTGACGCCCGTCAGTGAATTAAAAGTTTGTTTTGTGAAATGTTCCACGACTACTACGCTATAGTGTCTCGGGTTCGATTCCCAGTTCAAGCAGTTTTATTGGGTTTTTCTATTAAGTTATCAGCATTGCAACAGCTCGGAGTTTGGATTCATTATTTATATCGGCCTTAAACATACCGTTGAAATGTGAGCTTACACCTCTGCCAAACCTTTTGAGGAATACAGGCGTAACGGTATTTTGTATTTACGAGTATATTGGTTAGTTGATAGGTATTTTATACTTCTTCTTCTTCTTCTTCAACCTGTTGCCATCCAATGCTGGATGTAGGTCTCTTCATACGCACGCCATCTCGACCGGTCTTGTGCCTTCCGCATCCAATTTTATACTTACAGTAAAATAATAAGTTTGACTTATTTTAAAAAATTCCTCGGTATCACAAAATGTAAGTGACCGTAACACCGGTCCCTATTAGTAACAAGTCCACAGTTCCACATGCGCCCGCGCCGGTGAGAGTTGATCCACAACTTACATAACACATAATCCAATCATACGCAATACTAACCGATCTTATATAGCCAGTAGTTATGGAAATTAGCACTTGAAAACCATGGTTTATAATAATTATGGTGTTTAGTTAAAATAAACATTTAGGATGAAGTCAAATCGATATTGACGAATGTGCCTTCGCGTTTCGATAATGTTCTTGCTTTATAGACAGGCCTTTATTTGAAAATAAATTAGATAATTCGGCTATGATCTCGGTAGTTTAGTGGCTAAAGCATTCGGTGTAGGTAGGTACTTAAATGGAGGAACGCAGGTGCGAATCCTGCCTAAGATCGTATTTCTTTTCTTTTCCAAAAACTAGATAGATAGATCTTTTCCTACCTTTGTATTTATATTAGTAAAAATGTATTTATAAGTTTTTTATATACTTACCTACTTAATATCTTCAATTTTATTGCACCTAATTGGTCTGTACCGTTTTAATTGAAGTAAATCACACTTTTCTCATTCTCAAATATGAAAATTTATAGAAGGAAATTATTTTGTAAGCCAAAAGGAATATAGAAATAATTTTAACGAAAGTGTCCTAATTCCGGGTGGGTCGGGCCGGTAGAGGGTCGAAGCGTTAATTTGAGAGGCTTAGGGCGAGACCGGCCGCCATGACAAATTCACATAAATACCTTAACCGCGATTCAAAGGGACCGGTATACTACAGCAATTTGTCTTGCGACCACAAAATACTACGTATGTGTAAGTACGCAAGGAAATAGCTACTTAAATATATTAATATTTCAATGTTTTTTTTTTTCATTATTATAATTTGAAGCGGTGGTAGCCTAATGGCTTAGGCTTTGGACTTGCGATCATGTGGTTGCCAGTTCGAAACCCACCCGTTGCACTACCGACGTGAACCCACTCGTAACACAAGCATTTAGCTTAGTACAAGGGGTTAACAAGAATAATAGTAATGTGTTACCCACATTGCTTATAAGCTTTCTTAATAAAATAAAAAATCTCAAGTAGGTGAATCAATTTACTGCTTCAATAAGTCTAGTGGTTCTAACCACGACTGCTGCACGTAAGGTTCGATACTCAGTTCGAGCAGTGTTATTGAGGTTTTCTATGAAATTCTCAGTCGCAGCTCGGAGTTTTGATAGTGCCTCACTATTTCGCCCCCTTTTCCACGGGATCTTAACATACCGGCGAATTGTGGGTGTGTAATTACTACACCTCTGCCTAACCCTTCGGGAAAAATCAGGCGTGATGGTACTTTAATATCAACCACCTGTTCGTTTAAACTCAAATGTTTTATTTTAAATGGATTATTAGGTACTACAAGGTCTTTTAATGGTCGAAATGTAGTAAGTAGTTAAAAGTAGGGTATAATAGAGAAAAATCGTCGAGCAACGAATAGATAAGTAGGTATTCTTTTAATAATGTTCACAATATTTATCTTTTAATAACAACTTTGTTCTATTAATATGAGAATTACAACAGTTTACTTTGATCATAATTATTATTTACACATAAATACATCCGTATTATCTAACCGCCAAAAATGGGAAAAAAATTGTATGGTTTGATTTATTATTGATGACAAACCTATAGCCTACTGACCCAAAAAGCCTTAAAATTCAGTAATGACCACGATTTCCGCAATTAAAAAAAAAACGTACAAATTACTTGTTACCTAACAAATATATGATGTAGAATCATGTACCACAAAAAGTTGAGTTACATAAGGATTAATAATTCAATACTTGTAGCGTGCCCTCCGGTTGGACGTAGAGGTCGTAAAAACGCCAAACTTGTGGGTACCCACGATATATTTCTTCAAATATATGTATTACGTGCTATAACTTAGAAGTTTGTATTATATTGGTTGATCAATTACTGTGAATGCCTGAAGAGATTAACTTGGTTATTTAAGTGCTAGTGATGTATTAAGCAATATTCGCTATTCGCTCTGTCGGTACCGAAAACTATGGAGTGATATTCCGCTGGATATTTGTATGAAGTTTCGTGGCCAGAGCGAAACTAGAATAACAAATCATACCGTGGTCGGCGGTGACTTTTCGCTTGCAATATAAAACAGAGCAGTGGCACTATCCGCTTAAGTTTGAATAGTAGGAATACTGGATATCCACTAGATTTTCGGTACCCACAACGGAAGCAAATATCGCGTAGGTATATCAGAACATGGGTTTTGTGAGCGGTCGCGGAGGTTAAAGGCGGTTTTTTATTTATTTAATTATATAGTTATAGATATAACAATATCGCCCCCTATTACATGGGACCTAAACATACCGGCGAAATGTGGATGTACATAAGAAAACCTCTGCCTAATCCTTCGGGGAATACAGGCGTGATGGTATGTTGTTTTTAATTTACAATAATGACTTCTCTGGTCTATTACATTTTATGCTCGCCAAACGTAATGATCCGTCATTATCCTTTTATTTATATTAATCCATAGGTTTAAGTCATGAAGACAAGTCTTATCTATTGTTTCCAAGACTTAAGTCTTTCATTAGTACCTAATTATACAAGTGAGATTTAAGCTTATTTTTTATTATTTTTTAGCATTAAATATTGCGAAATTTTCACAAAGAAATGAATTTTCTAATTAAAGAAAATTTCTAGTGAAAGAAAAATTCGATCTCAGGCAGGGTTTGAACCTGCGTCCCTCTGGTTAAGTACACCAGACGCTTTACCAACTAAGCTACCGAGACCACTGCCTGTGATGTCGAATTTCTCTTCCACCTTCTACGTCTTGAGGCGACGTCGGCACCATCTATTGAAGACATTACTATGTCTTTCAACCAACACGACTGCCTTTACAGGTAGTTCAATGTCGAACGATGTTGCCTTACCGTATTATGCTTATTTTTTATTATTTTTTAGCATTAAATATTGCGAAATTTTCACAAAGAAATGAATTTTCTAATTAAAGAAAATTTCTAGTGAAAGAAAAATTCGATCTCAGGCAGGGTTTGAACCTGCGTCCCTCTGGTTAAGTACACCAGACGCTTTACCAACTAAGCTACCGAGACCACTGCCTGTGATGTCGAATTTCTCTTCCACCTTCTACGTCTTGAGGCGACGTCGGCACCATCTATTGAAGACATTACTATGTCTTTCAACCAACACGACTGCCTTTACAGGTAGTTCAATGTCGAACGATGTTGCCTTACCGTATTATGCTTATTTTTTATTAGTTTCTGAGATCGAATTTTTCTTTCACTAGAAATTTTCTTTAATTAGAAAATTCATTTCTTTGTGAAAAGTGAGATTTAAGTTAATTTTGGTAACAAATTATTCTTGTTAAGCCTGTTCTTACAGTTTCTAACTCCTACTTCAACTACATAACACAAACATTAAATATACCACCACGCCCGAAGTCTTAGGTAGAGGTGTACTGTTGTACACCTAGAGTTCTATTAATATGTTTAGGTCATTAATCGGACCCAAATCAAAACGGAGTTGCAAATGAAAATTTCATAGATAAATTCAATAACACTTAAAATCGAACCCAAGACCGCTTTGCCCAGAAAACTAACAAAATTCCCATCATAGTTGATAGCAGATGTGTGTTTTTTCCGGCACTTCCCACATATACCCGGCCAGTGTAGTTAGGAGCGTGTCAATAACGTTTGAAACTATCTCACACAGCCCACATACACATGCTGTAACTCAAATAGGCTTACACTGTATACTGGGATTGCGGTTGTAAATTATTTTTTATGCAACAGGAACTACACGGAGAAAATACCAAAAACTACGTAATATTGTTGGCAACACTATGCTGTCAAACGTCATTTTGAAAAACTTTTTTTTATTCTCCCTTCACCTTCAATGCTCACGCAAGCTGTAGGCGATATTAGAGCCTAAATTTCCGAAAAACTAGGCAGGAGATACTGGAAGTATTGGCCGCACCTCCTCAATTCGTTAGTAATGTAGCTTTTTAACATCACCTTAAGGTTGATATTAACGGGATCCGACTCCCGAACACTGGAATGCAGCTAAGGATCTCATCAATGTTATTTATTTTAAAATGTTGATAGTAAATAACACTGAAGTATAAAACATGAATTTACCCGTTGAAACTCCTTTTGTAGAGTTAGTTCACGCTAGGAATGCGCTCTATGCATACCGCTTCTAACAAACGAGCACATACCGAGACCAATGTTGCCGGTGTTGGAGTTACTCCCTTAGTTTGGGAAAAGCAGTCTGTCAATGTCATTTTCCCATTGATTTACCTAATCTGGCAAGCATAGGAAAATTACGTTGAGCCCAATGACGAGCCGGAGAGCCGGTTGATTCCGGTAGAAATTCCACTTTCTATGTTAGGGCCGATAACGAAATAGGTAAGTGATAAGATCAGCACAGGCATATAACATAAGATAATGACTCATTGACAGCAAATTATTTATATGGACGGTATGACGGTATGGATGGTAGGACAGACTATCGATAAAAAAGTAGGGATTCTATTTTGAGGGAAATTTGTAAAAATCTGGTAACATTTAGTAAATGTCGATTGACCCATCAGAACGGGCGGGACGTCTTAATATCGTTTGAATGCGACGCCCGCGCCATCGACTACGTAATGAATTTCGCATCACACTGATGATTATGTTCTAGTAATTGTTTCTAAATGAACACTGCAAAGGTAATGAAATGGTTTCGACAAGACTAAGCTTTTCGAGAATGGTTGATGATGACACTAAGTTTTGTTATCAACGTCTATTATTGTTACGTAATACTTTTTTTAATAATCATTCAATTTTCAGTTGAAAAGCTCATTATCTTGTGGATGTTCATTTATCTCAATTTGTTTAGACATATTTGACCCAAGAAATTACAAGGTATTCCAGTAATCATACATGAAAATACATAATTATAGTTACAATTATTATACTTTTTATAGCGCTTGTAGTAGAGAGACAGCCACAAAGAGAATGATGATAATATTATTATATTTATCGATAGATGATAGATGGTCGAAGATCTTATTGGTATGTCAGAAGTACTGTGAGAGGAATTTATGAAAGTGTTGTCAACGTTTTTTTTGTTCATTTCGTATATTTTATATATATTAGTTACACAACCGTTGTGATTAATTTAAAAGATCTTATAAAAAAATATTATAAAAAATCCTCATAGTATTTTAAAGTTATTCCATGAGCACACATTCCGATACTGAAAATATTGAAAGCCTAATCCATTTATAAAGAAAGATTCCAATTTGTGGTGTACATTAAAAATCTAAGCACATCCGGCGCTACTGTCGCTTGAAGAAGGAGGAAGAGGTACTCAAACTTAGATTATTCTAAAAACGTTATCGAAGAGAAGTTATCAGTGCAAATGGACCTCGCACTCCAGTACTTAAATCAGTGAAAACATACCGAACGGTTCGATTGGTAACGGCACGCGATATAATAAAAGAAGGCAGCTGGTAGTGACTAGATGAGAAGAGCTTAAGTTAAGGCTCTATGGCTTTCACTGGAAGAGAATCCTCGGTCCAGCAGTAGATGAATACCGGGCAGCATTTTATGATGATCATAACATAACGTAACTTCATCTTAATCTTATTATTCTCTTTTACCTATGTATGTTTTTAAATCTAGTGCAACATTTTTCGCCAGCGGTTGATGTACAATTTGCACGCTCATTTGGACGTTTCGTTCAGGATAATATTCCCGTATGTTTCCAAAGCTGTAAAACATAGACTTCTCGTTTTATGTAAGTGAGGTTATCTGGATGTCTGAGCGACCATCCACTCAACGAACTCCAATTTCTGAGACATTTCAGTGGACCTTAGAGAATAAGATGTATGAATGGGGATGAAGCGAAAGTGCATATATGCAAGAGTCGTAGCAAATGGAAGTCTATAGTTTCTGCCTACCCCTGTGGGAAAAAGGCTTGAGTGTATGCATGTATGTTCAGTGAACCTATTGGGATGTCACTCTTGTTGTTTATAAAAGGTGTGGAGAATGGAGATTTCATTATTTTTACTTTTTTATAAACATAACATACCATCACGCCTGTATTCGCCGAAGGGTGTTTGAGATGTATTTAATGTACACCCACAGTTTTCCGGTATGTTTAAGTCCCATAGGAGACGAGCCTATTGCCTAGGCACAAATCCAATCTCCGAGTTGCTACTGAGAATTTCATAGAAAAACCCAATAAAACTTTGCTCGGACTAAGAACTGAGCCCAAAACCTCTAGCGTATCAGTCACGCTTAGGACCACTAGACTAATAAAGCAGCTCTTTTATTATATAGTATTAAACCTTAGCAACCGCCATCAATCCAATAACAACTATGACTAACTGCTTAACAAACTCTTATAGAAACTGGGGATATCAGTTACAATTCTATAAATAAAAAGTAAATGTAAGCTGACCTCTCATTTTACGTAAAACCTATACAGTGTAAAGGTCCACTTATACTGGAAATGCAAAATTTGATATGTGTACAAACAACGTTACCCATCCAGTACCAAACCGCAGCAAGTTCAGCTTAAACACAACAATATCTACACAAGTAAGAAGCCTTTGTTCTTAAGACCTAAGTTCATAAGTTTTCCCCGTTCTGCAATATTAATTTTAATAGCGGAATTAAGACATTTAGCGTGGTAACAATGATGTATTGTGTTGCCAGACTATAATTTTACGGGTGCAAAGTACGCAGTGTCCGTGATTTATATTTTTAATTTCGCTTTAATGAGTTAACGGAGTTTTATGAGCGGTCGATTATTGTGTTAAATTGTAGTGATATCATTTTACATGATGCATGGTTCAAAACTTGTTGGTTGCATTGTACACACGGGTCCACATCAAGCAATATTAATCCAGTATAAACTGGCCTTGCATTTAATGGAAAGCCTTTATTTTAACTCGATGTCTCAAAAATCTATGGTTTTTTCTTCGCAGATAAAACACTAAAACACGATGATAGCTAGTAAGCCCTTGTAAATCGGATCGGATAACCTATATATACACCGTGATATGTTAGTCGTCTTACACGCGAAAAGACTTCGTCATATTCATCATTATGAACAATTTTCACTATAATACCAACCCTGAAATCAGTAGTTTCATAGAAAAGTGTTTTTCGGCAAAATGAAATGCTGGGAATACCTGTTTTTTTTCGCTATTTTAAAGTTGGTCACGCAGTATAAATAATTCAATATAATGAGTATTAAAACAAGCTTTTGGCTATCAGATAATAATATCACAGTGTATTTATATTATAATAATATGTTCTCTTTCAATCTTTAACACCGTTACCTGCTTAACTACAACGTTTACCTACTACTTTCTGACAACATCACTTTATTAAACCTTTTACACCGTCTTAACTCAAAACAAAAAGGCATCCAACACAAAGTAAGGACGTGACTTAAACTCACACCTCCACTTACTTAAACCTCACTAAACCCTTGGAAGCCGAGAGGGAAATAGCCTCACGGCCCATAGCCCGGTAATCTGCCGCATTATCGGCTATGACGGCCACGATAGCCCCGCAACTTTATTGCCTGCCGTCCGGGTCGTATGCGCCACGCCATTTTTACGTTGGGACGTACTTAGTAAGGCTATTTGGTAAAACAAGACTGATATCCGCTTTAGAGATACGTGCTACACAATGACTTTTTTTCTGTTTCTTTTTTACATAGAAAGAAAGAAAGATTTATTTAGCCAACAGCACAGGAGACAGTACATACATGAATACATTTTAAATTAAGATAGATAATTTGTAATAGTCGTTCGATAAGGATGACGTAAAGCATCGCCTATCTAATATATGCTACGAGTGTATGGTAGGAAAAAATCACATCCACTTACCAGAAGATGCAAAATCAAGTTCTTGGATGATTGGAGATCAGCAGGCTGATGAATCCGCACGTAAACCACAAAGTTTTGATTTTCTTCTGAAAGACGCATCAAGGCTTTTAAGTACTGAAATGATCAATAAGAATTACAAAACTAAAAAACTGTCTCACCGTGTGCAATAAGGCTTAGATAAAATCTACCGTGCAACACCTCCTGTACTTTATTTACAGAGTGAAAACTATAGTTAGGAGTTATGACTCCTATTGTAAAAAACTTCTAAACCGTGCATGAAAATGGAGCGAACAAATACCTCAATAAATAAACTACAACAATAAATTACCTACTTTTAGTTTTAAATACCTTCACTTTTAAATCGCTTTATTTACCGCGGCAACACTGCAGTGAATTTAATAAATTACCCTAAACTTCGTCTGCTGGTTTGCATCGGTAAATTTTGGGAAGCTTTACAATCACTAGAGCACTACGAAATAAGTGCAGAAGTATAACTTCTTGTGAAACACGAAATATCATTATCATGGTTCTATCGGGATTGTAGTGATTGTATTTACCACGAGGTAAGTACGGTATTTAGTCGACACTAGTCTACAATTCTTCCTAAATTCCTTCCAACTTCCGCCGATAGGCGACCGTTTACACCAATGAACTGTTAATTGCTTGAGATTACGTATAGAAAAGGAGATTCTCAGGAAAAAGAAGCTAATGATAACATGATGGTGTCTATTAGGTTAGAGTTTAAGACTGAATCTAATTAATTTTTAATTATAACAGACTAGCTTTCTGTTGACGTTTTTGCCTGTGTATACATGTAAACCTTCTTTGAGAACCACGCTATCTATTAGTGAAAACAGCATGAAAATCGGTGCAGTAGTTTTTGAGTTTATTTCGAACAGACAGACAGACAGATGCGGCGGCGGACTTTGTTTAATAATATATAGTAATACCATTAATTCTGCCCTTTTCTGTACAGTGGTCGTGATTTAGCTCCTTGTGCAGACTTATGAGCTCGCGATTCGGGAAAATTCGCCGTTTTTCGGGAGTGTTCGCGCGATCGGCGATAGAACGCGTAAGAATATTATGTATTAACGACCCGACGCAATTTTTGCGCACTTTGTAAAACATTCGTAATGGCAATAGATGTGGTCGTATTTTTTTTTAATTTATCATGTACGAGTGATATTTGCATGTAGGATTGATAGTACCTTTTGACATATATTTTTGAGATCCGTGTGTGAGATAAGTTCTGTGCTTAGATTCCGTGTACGCACGGCTACACATCAAGTTATACATCTCCAGTATAAGCTGACTTAACACATGACCTAAAACATATTGGTGAATTGTAGGTGTACAAAGGTACACCTCTGCCCGTGCCCACACCTTCGGGGGCACGTCAATGGTATGTTGTAATTTCTACCATTCCTTTACAACACCCAAACTCCCTAGGGACCCAAAATCATCCAGCAACTGCTCATTGGAGCTATAAAAATAAAACCACCGCCATCCGTCCTAACAGTAGACACTTTGTTTTATTTTGACGACCGCCGAACTTCGCCGTGACCCAAAACTTGTGCAAAACAAACGACTGTATTAAGAATGCGGACGGTTTATTACGTTTTTTGTTATATAATTTAATACAAAGTTGTAAAGAGTTGTGTCGGTACCATTTGTAAAAAGTTGTGTCTGTTTTGGGTTACGATATTTCTGTGTTAATTCTTATAAAATTTGGAATTTTAGGCGTCGTGGACGTGTTTTTTATTTAGTGACATTTACGTTGAGTCCTTTTTTATTATCATAAGTACTAGCGGTGCCCTGCGGATTCACCCGATTTGCCCCGCTCTCAAAGTTCGTAGCGTGATGCTATCATCATCATCATCATATCAGCTTATAGCCGTCCACTACTGAACGTAGGCCTCTCCCAAAGAGCTAATATATAGGTACAAAAATAATTATTCAAACTCGACTGGTAATTCCAAAGATTTAGCGCCTTCAGATAAATAATCTTTTTAGCCTTATTATATAAGTATAGGTTTATCTATCTAAATATATATAACTCAAAGGTGACTGACTGACTGACTGACTGACTGACTGACTGACATAGTGATCTATCAACGCACAGCCCAAACCACTGGACGGATCGGGCTGAAATTTGGCAGGCAGGTAGATGTTATGACGTAGGCATCCGCTAAGAAAGGATTTTGATTAATTCTACCCCCAAGGGGATAAAATAGGGGATGAAAGTTTGTATGAGAAAACACGCGGGCGAAGCCGTGGGCGGATAGCTATTAAACCATAAAGCATGTAATTACTGTCACAATGCAAAATGTACACCTTCCTTCCTTACAGACACTGGGCTTTGCTGGATTAACTAGGAGGGAGGAGGAAAAGGCCTTTGCCCAGCAGTGGGACACAAAAATGGCTACAAGAATTTGGTTATTTTGCCTCAATTCAAGTTTCAATATTTTTTTATGAGGATATCACCTTGTTATAATATATTATTTCAACATTATTAGAATACAATTATATCATGTTATAGAACTAACGGCTTTTTTTCAAAATATCTCGAATGATAAATTGGCTAAGCAATCGTCTTCCACGCTAAGAGTACCGGTGATCTCAATCAGAAATCTTGACGCCTCCTACACAAATATTTATATGGGATCTTACAACCAATGTAGAAAAAAAACAATGGTCCAGAAACACAATATTTTTTTAAGTTTTTACCCAATAAAAGACAAAGTAAATATCTACCAGCATTATGTATGGTATGTGTACTAAAATTCTCACACTCACGAATGTCATATGACTGCCAGCCCGCAGGTTGCTACACTCTGGCAATTAAAGATTGTTGGCATATTGCGCCATGGCTGCCACAGACTGGCGTTTCCCGTAATTACCGACGGCTATATTATGTACTATGACACATTATTTAGTTTAAGAGACTAATAGTTTGTCACTGTATCTCTTGTGAAAGGGCTCGTGACTAAATAGTGAATATTATAGGTAAACTTTAAACAATATTTTCCACTCTAAAGTTTAAATATATTGAAGTTACAAGAGCTGCTGTTACAATGAGCAAATTGTACCCGCTTATTACTGAGGCGTTTAGGCTAGTGTGCTTTTTGTAAGTTACTAAAATAAACGTTAGACTTTAACTAAAATAAATGTTGTTCTTTTTGTGTACCTTAACGATACGCGAACATGTTGTGAGGAAGCGGACGTAACGCTACTTCACAAAAAGTTCGGTATCTTTGGAAATTATTTCATCGTTTCCGGACGTAGCGCTGATTTCCCGAACATGACGGGAAACCTTCGAAACGTGCCTTTATGGGTTGATTTTAGGTATAAAAAAACCCGAATAAAACACGATACTAATATAATACGCTATAGGCCATTTTTAATACATAAACATTCTCTGAACACCTCTTTGGCTGCACTTCGATTTTTTTGGGACATCATCGTGGCTTTTTAAAAATTTTAACTGACTTCAAAACAGGAGGAGGTTTTTAATTCGACTGATAATTGCCGGTCGTCAGCTGATTTAGACTTCCGGGATGGTCCCTCACCAGGTCTCTTAATACTCTGAATACACCATAAACTGCATGAAATCTATTAAATTCCTTAAAAGTTCAAATTCAAGTTCAAGTTCTTTATTGCGTTCATGTGTAACATGTAGGCCTGCTTCGTTGGTCTGGTGGTCCCAATCGCGACTGCTACGCTAGAAGTCTTGGTTTCGATCCCCAGGTCGAGCAAAGTGCTATTGGGTTTTTCTATGAAATTCTCAGTAGCAGCTTGGAGTCTGGATTTGTGCCCGGTGAATGGCAATAGGCTCGCCCCCTATTACATGGGACCTAAACATACCGGCGAAATGCGTGTGTACATTAGTACACCTCTGCCTAACCCTTCGCGGAATACAGGCGTGATGGTATGTATGTAACACGTAGGTGTTACATCAATATGGAAAGTCACAGCACGAAACTCCGTAAGGGTACAGCAACTTAATGTACCGAAAACACTCTAAAGTCGGTTACTAATACTTATATCTAATTGTAAACTAGTTTACATTTAGTTAAATAATTTCTACATGATATACGGCAAATGATATCAAAAGAGTAAATCTCTCACGATACAACTTGATTATCAGCCGCACTACATAGACACTCGCTCACGTTTTCCTGTACGATAAATAAAGGGATATGTATTGAGTAATCGCCTTCTAACACGACACAGAATGGCGGAAGCAGCTCGTTCCGTTGCAATTCACTTGTTATCCTCATACTATCATTTTATGGGGTGAGTAGAAAGAGCAGGATATTTGGCAGAATTTTACGCGGTCGTAAGCTAGTTATTATTGAGAATTATGTGGGGAAAAGATGAAGGTGCTATTGTTGCAATGTTTGAGCCATTGGCTATTGGGTAAACGTGTTTCGGACTCGATTCCCGTTAGAAGCAAATGTTCCTTTAACCTACAATGTTGTGTTAATACATTGATCACAAAATGGCATGACGTACCGCCTCATTTGTCTTGTGGTTCTAAGCGCAAATGCTACACTACAGGTCTTGGGCTCAATTCCCAAGTCGAGCAGTGTTATTGGGTTTTTCTATGAAATTCTCAGTAGCAGCTCGGAGATTTGATAAGTGCCCAGCAATTAAAAAAAAAACTTACTAGCAATGTGGATCGCACATTACTAGTAATCTTGTTAACCCCTCGTACTAAGCTAAATGCTTGTATGCGAGTGGGTTCACGTCGGTAGGCAATGGGTGGGTTTCGAACCGGCAACCACATGATCGCAAGTCCGACGCCCTAGCTATTAGGCTACCGCCGCTTCACAATTACAATAGGCTTGCCCCTTATTACATGGGGCCTTAACATACCGGCTAACTGTGGGTGAACACTGAACAGTAAGTACACCTCTTCCTAACCCTTCGGGAATACAGGCGTGATGGTATGAAGGCAAGTATGTATGTCCTGCCCCCAAATGAATTTTCAACCCGGATAAGATGAGTTTTAGTTTTAAATGTGATTATTTAACCACTGGAAGCAGATTCCCTTGCGTTGGTCGAAATTTTTCTTGGCAAAATTCAAATCTGTAGAGAACGATTTTCTTGTTACAATATTGTCTCACTATAATATTCATAAAGAAAAGCTAAATTTTCTCCATTCTATTCTTATAAACATTCATTCACGCCTTATTAAAGAAACAAAAAGTGCCAAGATATTTTTTAGGACAAGCTACAAATGGTGTAGTCACTAAATATTAATGGACAGAAGTCCTATTCCTTACAATCCTTGAAATAGGACTCGCTTATAAATATGACTGGTACATACATACCATCACGCCTGTATTCCCCAAAGGGTTAGGCAGAGGTGTACTTAATATACACCCACATTCCGCCGGTATATTTAGGTCCTATGTAATAGGCGGCGAGCCTGTTGCACATTACCGAGCGCAAATAGAAACTCCCGAGCTGCTACTGATAATTTCATAGTAAAACCCAATAACACTTTGCTCGACCTAGGATTCGAACCCATGTAGACTAATGAGGTAGTAAAACTAGCTCATAAATATACTTAATGCTTAAATTTATGATCCACATAGAAAACACTTAAAAGTTATTATGACGTAACCTGTACTCTGTCTATACGTAAAATATAACTTAACCTCTATATCTCAGAGAAAACCTAGTTTTTATTTATTTAGAGCTCCAACAGAAGACCTGATAAGTGTCCGCATGCCATACAAATATTGATTCTAGACTAGTGATAAATATCGCAAAAGTGTCTATGCCAACTCGCTGTTGTTCGCAGTTTCACATCATCCCACAGATGTTTTTTTGACGAAAAATGGGTTAATATCATTCTCGAAGGTCCAATCCATCTCCTATCATTTGTCGTATCGTGTAAAGGCAACAAACGAACACGACAGATAAACAAACTTTAACGTTTATAAGATTAGTTTAGATAAAGTGAAAGTGGTTCTTCTGTAACTTTTCTTGCAGGTAAGACTTCTGTAGATACAATTTAAAGCAACAAGTCAAAATTATTGTGTAGGAGTTTAGAACTGGCCGCCGACAAATCACGGCTCCAAGGATCTCGTTATGAAAAAAAAGTAATATCCGTTCTATTTATTTTTTGTCAGAAAGACATTTATTTTACTAGCTGTATACTAGCGGCATTACTCGGAATGATCTCATTTTTTCCAATCCTGCGGGAATTTTCCAAAATCTCGACTTAGGCGCACAATACATAAGCGAGGCGACATATTTGATCCGACAGTATTTGTTGAACAAAAACACAGTTAGGTACTTTACTCTGGTCTAAGCGGAACATTTATCTATCTACATAATTATGAACTGCCTCATGAGTCTAGTGGTCCTAAGCGCGACTCCTATGGTCTCGAGGTCTAGGGTTCAATTCCAAGGACGAACAAAATGCCGAGCAAATGGCAATAGGCTCGCCCCCTATTACATGCGATCTAAACATATCGACGAACTGTGGGTGTACTACGTAAAGTATGGACACCTCTGCCTAACCTTTCAGGGAATTCAGGCATGATTGTATAATTACGAATTCATAACAAGATGAAAGAAAGAAAGAATGAAAAAACATTTATATGCCAGATGGAATGCCTGGCGCTGGTTTTTAACCAGACCCTACAAGCTCACAGATGGTAAGACAGTTAAAGAAAAAGAAACATAGGATGAAACATACAACAGATTTTAAGTTAGACCTCTAACAATACCACTGTGAAAATCATTTCATTTTTTTTTGCTTCTGTTACTCTAATAAAGATATATATTAGTTTTTCTTTAATATCTATAACGAACAGACATCGTTCTGTTACAATTTTATTTTATTATATGACTGTATACTGGATTGCAGTGATAGCCTTGTGATATGACCATTGGACTGCCATGTCAAAGGTCTCGAGTTCGAATCCACGGCACGCACATCTGTCTTTTCGAAGTCATGTGCGTATTGATAATTAATTATCACGCGATTAAATGGTGAAGGAAAACATCGTGAGGAAACATGCATGCCTAAGAGATTTGCTTGACGGCATGTGAAGTCTGCCAACCCGCAGTAGGCTAGCGTGATGGACTATAGCCTAATCCCTCTCTCGTTCTGAGAGGAGACCCGTGCCCAGCAGTGGGACAATGTAATGGGTGAATGATGTATACTGGATTGTAGAGACATCTTCGCACAACCACTTACTATGAAATCAGTACATGATTCTAGTTTTCGTCCAGAACCATGTACTGATTTCAAAACAGCTGTTCCAAACATTTTGACCGCGTAGGTATTGTACTTTTGTAGGACAAAACTGATTTTTTTAATAACCAACGAAAAATATCAACGCACGGGGGTCCAGAATCATGTACCGAATTCATGGTAAGCGATTGTGCGTCGATGTCTCTTCCACCCTGTACCTATAATAGATTTTATCTTCCCATCATCTAGAAACAAATTAGGGAGGGACCTGTTGCCTGTAGTTTACTCGGAACTTACAAGAGCTATCAAAACAACTTCAAAAGTTACTTCAGTTCACTTTCATTCAGTTACCTGTACGTTAATAAGATATCTTGATCAGGGACTCCATCGATCCGCGGCGTTAAGTTCTCGGAGTATCTATTGAAACTTATTTAGGGCTTGGATCAAGCTTTCGAACCAAGTTGTCATAGAACATGTCATTAATAACGACGTCATAGATATATTAATTGCTTAATGGTTAAAATCCTTAATGCCCAACAGCCAATTTAGCCATAGTATAAATTTTCCTAGTTATTTAACTCTGACCGGGCACAAATCCAGACCCAGCTGCTACTGAGAATTCCATAGGAAAAACCCAATAAACACTTTGCTCGACCTGGGGATCGAACCCAGGACATCTAGCGTAGCAGTCGTCTAATGAGGCAGTCATATATTTAATAGATATACATATTTAATTCACATAATATATGAATCCAAAAAGCCCCAGCTATGGTATTCCGAATTCAAACACGGAAAACAAAACTCTAGTACGATCACATTTATTCTGTAATTTCATAGCCATTTAAATACAATGGTTGAGTATCCAAAGACAAATGAATGAATGAAACTACTCATTCATTGTCGTCGGCATGTCTCCGAGCTCATTTTCGCCCCCTAGCATTAACAACCCCTTATTATGCATGGTGATGGCCTATTATTGTTCATGGCAGTACAACCCCCACTATTATGCCATTCATACACAGTTATGTAGCCCATCAAGTGTTATGGTGTGTTTGTTGATATTTTATGTGTGTTCTTGATGATGACATGAAATTATTGGGTTATTTAATATGTTATCATTTTTTATGTAATTCTATTTTTCATCAGTTGAGAACCATCATCTACCTTCACGCCTGTAATCCCCGAAGGGTTGGGTAGATGAGAAGTAATATATACCATGCAATCCATGCAACTAGAGTCATAACGTTTCATGTAAACGCTTCTAAAAGCTTATTTGAAATTAACCCTTTGGACTAGAACTTGGGTTCATCGATGTTTTAGTCCTTTGTAATAGGAGGCGAGCTTATTGCCATTAACAGTGCACAAATCCAAACTGTGAGTTGCCAAATACAATTTCATAGAAAAATCCAATAACAATTTTAATTGGCAGGTCAAGCACACACCTGCCAATTAAAGATAATTCCTTGACAATATTGTCTTCATATTAATTAAAAAAAATAAGTTACTAAATCATAAATGCCTCTAATGTTTAAATATTTTCTTGCCACACTTGTAATATACGCTGTAAAGAAACACTGTAACACCTGCATGTCACCGGATTCTTGAAAATAAATGATATTCTATTCTATTTTATTCAAAAATACTTGTTATGTTTTAAAACTTCAGACTAACTTAGAATAGGACGAATTAGAAACAGCGCTTTACCGCCTTAAGTATAGCCTAAGGCAACTTCGATATATCAGCAAGGCCCTCAAGATCTGCCATACAAGCATATCAAAGGCCTACATCTAGACTTCTTACAAGAAACTAGCTGACTTCACCAATGAAGAGCCCAAATTGATTCCAGCTACGTAACACTGTCCCCGAGTTTTAAACGGCTATAAATCGTGCAGGCTTTATTGCCAGAAGTGTTGGACACGGTCCAAGATAGATTGCAAGTTATCATATTTAATGTCAGCGTATAATATGTACCATCAATATTACAGTCAAGTTGTGATGATGATACTTTACGACAACTGTGCTGAGCAATCTATAGGTGATGCTTGACGATACGGATGACGTAGGTAGAAGTTGTGTTATTTGTTTCTGCTCTGAGGGTTGCAAGCTCAATTATAGCAATTGAGTGTGTACCTAAGCTTTTGTACTTTAAAATTGACGTACGATACTGGAGAACATCTTAGTGTAAAAATAAAATCATTTACTATTCTTAGATCAGGCAAGACTTAAGTAAATAAGTAAAAGAAATGAACTTTATGACTATTTAAAAAGGATAAGTTTTATAATTTTAATATAATAAACAACAACGTTATTCCTTTTTTGAAGTCCCTATGTGAATTTAATCTGGCATTTAGCTGAACTGGGCCTATTTGGCGCAACCGTGGGGCATAAAATACCTATTAAATTAGTTTCCTTTCGTTTTTTTAGTGTCCGTGACTGTCAATTAATGTTTTTTTCTTTATTTAAAAAAGGTAAGCATATAAAACCACTTGTAATCTACATTACGTCTCAAGAACTAACGTTGCACTAAATTTACTTCTCTACCGAGAAAGATACGCGAGAAATTTTTGTTTAGTCAGAAGCGTTGTGGGGGTTATGTGAGTAATCTTATTAGCACCAAATGTCTGAACCAGCGGCTGTGGGGGGAGGACTAGAAGGCAAGATAAGGCGATTAGTGTCATAATAATGGCGTACAGAAGAATAGCACAGAAGGTCAGGTTGTAACAAGCAGAAAACTGCAATAAAAACTTTCAAAATGTCCCCTGTGTGCAAATGACATACGTACATACAATATAGATGAAATTAAATATATGAGGTATTTTATTTCTGTAAATAGATCACTCAAAGACACTTTTACAAGTAAATGTTTTTCATTTTTTTAAGCTAGAAGGCGCCGGCTTTTCCTATCTGACGACCTCTGAGAAGAAAAGCCGAAACAAACTCAGATAATCATGGTCTCTTTTAAAGTCCAACCAATAGTGATATCATAGATATGCGAGTTTTACAATGTACGGCAAAATTTGAACAGGCCTTTTGAAGAAAGAGCCATAGCAGCTTTGATTTGACCTGTCCTTACTGACGGCACGCATCCATACGTCCTCGTGTAGCTCAACTATATTTTAGGGAGCGCAACGACGGGACGAGAAAGAATCTAGACTGTATATTTATCAGCGGCGGAATCACCGCACCAATCAAAATCAAAGCACCACAATTGCTGTGGGTATAGCAATTGGTGCAATGGTACCTACATGGTCCTTAGCCGCTACACCAAATTAAAATTAATTCTTCAGCTAGTTTTCTCCCAATTCAAATGACTGCGACAATCGGTTTAAGATGTTATGGAAAAATGATACATGTAAGCATTTAGCAGTTTTTTCCATGCGTATCACCAAACTTTCAGAGTTAAAGTTGAGTTGCTCAAATTTAAAATTCGCAGGCACACACCGGTTTCGAGTGAAGAAAATAGACCCCTAGAATTTTACAGAAAAGTCTATTTCAGAAAATATATGTGTACGAATATCTAGCAAGAATCTATCTATGCAAAGAAAAATTACTCCAAGAAAATCATACAAAAATTTGTACCAGATCCACTTTTGTTGGTATTACCTCAACCTTCTGAAGTATCTTATTTGTATCATTGTAGGTACCCCAGACTAAGAGAATGTGTTGCCAGAACAGAAATTTACTGGGCTGAAATAATATCAGTAACGTTACAATCTCGTAGTGATAAGAAACTAAATAGTTGCTATAAATGAACCTTGTTTACGGATTATTAATTGTATTGATGCTGGATACTTTTGTGGATATTGGAAAGGTTCTAGCTGCCGAGCTAGAATTTCATGCCTGTATTTCCCGAAGGGTTAAGCAGAGGTGTACAAATGTACACTCACAGTTCGCCAGTATGTTTAAGTCCCATCTAAGCGAGCTTATGCAGTGATACCCTAGTGATATGACCATTGGACCATCAAGTCAAAGGTCTCGAATTCGATTCCAAGGCACACACCTGACTGACTTTTCGAAATCATGTGCGTATTAATAATTAATTATCACGCGCTTAGACGGTGAAGGAAAGCATCGTGAGGAAACCTGCTTGCCTGAGAGATTTTCTTGACGGCATGTGAAGTCTGCCAACCCGCAGTAGGCTAGCGTGGTGGACTATAGCCTAATCCCTCTCGTACTGAGAGGAGACCCGTGTCCAGCAGTGGGACAATGAAATGGGTGATGATGATGATGAAGCGAGACTATTACCATTAACCAATTTATGATAGAGTCGGCTTTGAGTCTAACCAGATGTGGCTGAATATCAGTATTTTACACGAAGTGACTACCATCAGACCTCCGCAACCCCATTTTTGGGCAACACCGATATTTACTTATACCAATAGATTGGTTATCAGGCGTTTTAGTACCATTATCTAACGATTATCATAAGACAACCGAGACAGCTTCACGTGGTCTCCGAGGCACGGAGGGGTCTAGATGTGTTAATAATGGTCACCCATCCACAGACTGACCGCAGTAGGCGTAGCTTAACCTTGCAGGTCTGTAGTTCAGTTATAACTAAGACACGAGCCGCTCCGACCCGACACTCAACCACTTTTAAAAACTCATTACACAAACATCTAAAACAAAAAATACTCACCTAAAATAAAATGTCGGCCGCGTTAAAATATGCTCGCAACCGATGCCTTAAGTAAGGTTTAATGAATGAAATTTACTTGGCGCTCTTATCAAGTGGAGGGTAATGGACAGGGTTCCTTACATCTCCCGTGTACTAAGTACTGGCTCTTTTTTATTTTCCGCTGGGAAATCTTTTTGGCGACGCGGTTCTCACTCGTTTGGGGATGTATTCATAGTATAGGTTATAAAACGAGAATAAAAGTACGTTAATTTTGTTTACCTTGGTAGACTTAGAGCTTGACAAACTAGTATTTTTTTATGATCAGCCTATTGCCGTCCTCTGCTGAACGTAGGCCCACCCCAAAGAGCGCCAACCTTACTCTTGGGCAGCTCGTATCCATGGATGCGAGTATTTTTTAAGAGTAGGTAAGTTTACCTACTGTTACAAAATACTTATGTTCGTACAACACATAGTTATGTTTTACGAATATTTTTGTACAGTGTATTTTTGATAGAACCGGTAGTTATTTTTTAAAAAGATATTAAGCTTCAAGAGTAGAAAATCGATGTATTTTCTAGATCTGCACATCTAACAGCAGATCTGGAAAACTTATAAGACTTAAATTAAATCCATACATGTATACTGTCTTTTGTGCTTACAAATTATAACAACATAATTATTCTAGATGTTTTGAAGTCAAATAAGTGACTATAGTAGCTCAGATGACCCGCCTGTATTTACAAATAATTAGCAACTTGAAATACCACAAACCAGCCATATTTGGTTAAGGCATAAGAAGTTTGAACTTATTTACAATAACTGCGTTGCAAAAACCTCCTTATTATCGTGACGAAATCTTACGTAATTTTTATTGCACAATAAAATAACAAGAAAACGAAACCTAACAAGACTACACATACGCCCCTCGTACTTTGTTGCTTCGTGATTTGTGTGCCAATTGCGTAAAAGTGACTTTCTACTGAGACACGAGACAGGCGGACTCGGAGGCGAAAAATGTTTATTTTGTATGTCAACCCCTACGTCGCTGTTACATATTAAACATACGTTATTTCATTTACTTTACCTTTTATCGTGTCAAAGTCAATGCGAATTCGTGCTTTCCTTTTTTATTGGTTGAGTCGAAATCTTTAATGAATCTGGCGATGACATAGAAGGTTTATACAAAACATTTCGACTTTTGTTGCAAAATTGTTAAAAAAAATATTTTTAATATCTTTCCAATTGAAAAATAGTTTATGAATTGAAGTTGTTTTTTGACAGATTTGTTTGATTTCTTTTTGTTCTATCTTACTTGACTGATTTCTGAATATAATATTTTGAGAATAATTTGAGTAATACTACCACTAAATCACTCAAGACCCTACCACACTCACGTCACACCTAATAAAATATAATTAACTTAGTTATTTTTCATATTTACATTTGTCATCAATTTGTCAGTAAACTAAATATACCGACTGGTTACTATTAAATAATTTCACTGTTAACTAATGCTTCAATTACTTTAATTGATGTCTCTGAGTGAAGCAGTGATTGATTAAAAGTGCTGAACGCTTCGAACTTGATAAGCGGCTGAATTTACAAACATCCACAAATCAAAAATGAACTTAACAATTACAGCACTTCATTTCAACACTGGCTTTAAAATGAAGGGCAGAGCTTAGCGAAAATTTGCAGAACTCGAGCCGAGTCTGTACCGGTCATTAAGTCACTGTGACGAGGCGAAGTCAGCAGTTAGCAAGTGGATTAGTGTCTGTCACGCTACCCAAATACCTAGGGACTGTTATAATGATGCCTCGTAGGATATAAAAGATTATAATACGGGAGGGTAAAGAAATTTCTATTTGGTGACAGTCAATTAAGATACATATTTTGTTTTAGACCAATTTTTGGACGTTCTTTTTTATGATTATCTAGAAAAAATATTGGTCAAAATTAGTGAAGTTTGTCTACCTGCATTTTTATTTTATTTATTAAAAGCATTACACATCCCTAGCAGTTAGACGATAATTAGTCCACTATTTACATTAAGCTACAATATAATTACATGATACCTAAACATACCAGCGAACTGTGGACGTAGGTACATTTATACACCTCTGCCTAACCCTTCAAATGTTACTCCTGAAAATCTTGTAATAAACCTAAAAATAACCTACCAATATCATCTTAAACAATTTTGGAAGTAAACTAGGAGGATAAGTTCTTGATCGTCTATTAAACGAACCTACGCCCAAATTTATCTCACACACTCATTATTGATTTCAGTGAACATCTAAAAATAACTTTGTCTCTCCAACTGAATTCCGACCTTCTGATATTGATGGTAAAGTGTTTTCTTTCGCAGCAAATCTTCGGAACTCGACTGCCTCAAATTGCCAAGATATCAGACGTGCTGACTGGGCAGGGTCCCTCCTTTGAGGCGGCGGTCGCCAATCATCTGTATGCGCCGAATTCCGTCTACCAAGCCAGGGTAAGCTGCATACCTAATGCTTAGTCCGAATTATAGAACACTACTTCAGATGCTCCGAATTTACGATTTAAATAGAAATTGATATTTATTGCTTCAATAACTAACTTCTGTAACACGTGACTTAATAATATTTGTGGGACATTTGTGGTGACATATCAAGTAACTCATCTCTCTCGTCCTAAGCAAAACGCGTGATAACTGTTACTTCTCATTTCTGTCCTCTCAAGCTATACGCAAAACATAGGGTAAGCCATAATCAATTAGTTTTATATATATTATATTCTTTCACACACTGTGCACTGTAGTGTATCTTTTTAAATAAAATATTTCATAGAAACTGTCCTGTAAATTACGAACACAAAATAATCAGCTAAATCAAAATAAAGGCAGGGCTGTTCTCACGTGATGTTTTTTTTATACATGAAGCAATTTATTTGCACAGATTAAGTTAGGATAAGGTGTCATCTATGTAGTTATCTAATCCTCTGTTTTCGAATCCTTAAACAAATCAGCAAATCATCAACATCAACAACCGATTATAGCCTTGCGCCATGCTAGCCTAATGCGGGCTGACAGACTTAAACCGCCGTTGCAAAAATCTCTCAGGCATGCAGGTTTCCTCCCTATATTTTCCGTCACCGTTTAAGCGCGTGATTATTAGGTATAATACGACGTGATATTACGAATATAACTTTGAAAAGTCAGGGATGTGGTTCGGACATTATACTAGTATTTTTGTTAACTCCTCGTGCTAAGCTAAATGCGTGTGTTATGAGTGGGTTCGCTACTGCTAGGCTACTGCCGATAGAATGGAATATTCTTTATTGCACACCAAAATATATTGTCAAGTAGGTACATGTTATAAATCTTAACATGGTACATTGGGCGGCGATTTGTTCTCGAGACCTTTGACTTGGCAGTCCAATGGTCATATCACTAGGCTATCACTTCAGCAAATAAAAATATATAAATCTAAAATGTTTCGTAGAATATAAACAGGCATCGCATTTGGCATCAGTAGGCAATAAGCAAGTTATTGTCTACGATCGCTAAACTGTGCGACGCTGTGCCAAACCGATTGCGATTTAAAGCTGTGTGTGCCAAATATACATAATTTATAGTCGTTCAACATCACTCTTCACATTCAAAAAAATACAACTGCTACTCTAGAAGTTTGTTAGAGGTGTGTGTTATTGAGTTTTTCAATGAAGGAGTTTGGATATGTAGTGGGTTATAGCTATTACCTGACCCACCGAGACCCCGCTGTCCCACCTAGGGTGGGTCAGGTAAAAGCTATAACCCACTGTACCCAGTAAATGGCAATAGGTTTGCTTCCTAACATGGGACTTAACATACCGTCAAACTGTGGGTGTACATTAAGTACACGACTGCGTAACCCTTCGGGAAATACAGGCGTGATGATATATAACATTTAAAGTTAGATATAATAACATTTAATATATATATATATATATATATTTATAATAACATTTAATATATATATATATAATAACATTTAAAATATATATATATATATATATATATATATTTTAAATGTTATTATATCTTCGGATATCAAAATGAGGGAATCGTGGACCTACTCTTTCTATTAAAAAAGGGATCGAAATATTCAACAACGAAGTTAGATATGAAAATTATCAAATAAAAGCATAAGCAAACCTAAACCTTTTTCAAAATCATGTTGTTGGTAAACGACTGAATCAGAATTGATGATAATCTTGTCGTTATTATTGTTCACAGCTATCATCACCAACATTATTCGAAGTACCTGCACCTGCAGCATCTCAACTTACCTATCCTAATCAGAAGGCATACCAACCACACAAAGCTGCAGAAAATGACAAGAAAGTGCAAGAACTGCCAAAGAATGCCGCGGAAATACCCCGAAATAACTACAATAACGCACCAGTATACGCTGTAAAGCAACCTACATTCAACAAACAACATTTTGAGTCTTACGGACCCAAATTTTCTCGCCTGCAATCAAGCGTTCCTCAAGACTTGCTTTACCAACCAAGACCATTCTCTAGAACACCTGCATCTTCATTGTTCCCTCTAGTGTTTGAGCAGCTCAGACCTCTCAGATATCAAGGGGATATCCTGCCATCGCAGTTTTTACAGCAGCAAGGTGTATATCAACTCTTACCGGTCGGTCCCAGTAACCAACAACAGATTCGTGGTCAAAACGATTATTATAATCAAGGAGGTCGCGAGGAATTACAAGCAGAACCGACGCAAGGTCCTAAGTTGCAGATTATACCAGCGCCTAAACAGGTTTGTAAAAGCATTATTTATTATTTACGCTCTTTCCTCTTATTGTATAGGAAGCTCATACAATGCGAGATCAGCTTAAACTAGATATATATAGGTTGACCTGTTAGCCATGTGTACATAGCTTAATATTATTAGATATATGTAATTTCTGGTCTCTATTTGATCACCACGAAATTAGTATTTAAATAAAAGTAATAATAATTGGTAAAAACTTATGTGTTTTAAAATGTGTTTGGGTCTCCTGTGACTTGTTTTTTAATATTGTTTTATAACATAAATTATTACTCTTTCAGGGTTATCACGCTCATCCAAATGGAGCCATTAGTTTCGCAAGTTTCTCACAGAACCTCCCTATTAACATGCAACCAGAACACTATGTGGCACCTCAGTCACAAGCTAGCAAACCTCTTACACAACAGCAACTAGAAGAGTTGTCAGCCCAATATCAAGCTTTAGTTCACCGACCGCAACTTCAGAAACAACAAATAGCCTCACTGAAACAAAAACTTCAATATACGCCTATATCACATAAATACATTCAACAAGTTCCAAAATATCAGCCAGAACCTCAATTCATCACTCTCCAACAACCGATACAAAGTCAGGTTAGGGCAGTAAATTCATTGCATCGTCTACTTTTCCAAGACCCTCCGCAATTACCTCAGCCTCAAACGATTCAATTTCAGCATCTACCTGCATTCAAACCACTAACTCAGTCCCAATTGACAGCTGAATCATTGTTTAAACCATCCAATACGTCACCTTATGTCTCGCTAACTCATGTCAAACCAATATCTAAACCAAATGGTTATCAAGATCTATCTACGCAAAACCCAAACCATATTGATCAACAATTAAGTCAGGTATTGCCGCAGTTGAATTTTACTCCATTGCCTCCGCTGAAGCCCAATTATAGCCAATATGTCAAGCCGTTAGATCACCCTACTCGAACATCACCAGTTTTCTTACCAACACCCTTGCAACCACTTCCAACATCTACGCCTAAATTACAGTTAAATGGCGATCAACTTGTATCATCGACAACAATTCAACCTGATATAAAAGATCTTGACGAACCTAGAGATACCACAGTTAATGCTGAAGTACAACCGCAACCTGCAACACCTCAACCCTTGAAACCTGAAATAAATCCCCAATCCCAACCTACTGTAGTGCCATTATCTTTTCAATCTACAACTCAGCAACCATTCTCGACGCCTGAAGCACAATCCGAATACGTGCAACATTCTACTCCACGGCCTGAATATCAATCAACAATATATCCACAACCAATCCAAACATCACCTCGTCATGAAGTTATTATTCAACAACAAGAACTACAAGAGTTAGTTTATGAACCCTCTCCTCAGCCCTCAAGCATACGCATACCCAATTACCAATCACACCATCAGAAAAGTCAACAAGAAGCACACCAATTACAGTCTCAACAACTTCTAACCGACTTATACCATTTACGAAATCAGGAATTCCAGCAAGGGTTACAAGAATTGCTTGCTCAACAATATCAACAAGGAGCCCGACAGTTACAATATTTACAACAGCAAACCATAGAACAAATAGAGCCTCAGCATTATCAGAATCAACAACATTTGGAAGCCCAACAACTTCAACCTCAACAACCGACTCGGCAACAACAAAACGAACCAATACAGTCTCAACTGCAACAGGATACGGAACAAATACAAACACAGGAATATCAAAAAGAGAATTCAGAATCGCAAAATCACATCGAGTCCACGACTCATCCTACTCAAGATATTGAAAAACAGCTAGAACAGCTGCAACACAATCAATTACAATCTCAGCTCCAAACTCAAACACATCAACCAGAATTTAAAACAACAACAGGAGAACCGCATGAGCCACAAGAAAAGGCGCCTGCACCGACAGAGCCAAATCCTACTCCGGATTTCGGTAGACTGCTAGATCCAATTCTATCACCTTACCAACAAATTCTGCCTGAAATATATGCTCAACCACATGAGTCGGTAACTCGACCAGGATTTAATTCCAATTTCGGTGCACCAACGATTGCTGATGTACAATTCTTTGGAAAGTACGCAGAATCTTTGTTCGGTGGACACTGAGTTGAATTTAGATTGATATATCTATTAAAAGTAAATCGGGATGTATAACAATTAAGTATTAATTCAACAAATAGTTTACGAGAGTAAAATGAGGCTTATAACATATTCAAAGTTTTTCAAATACCAAATTGAACCCTTTATAGGTTAAAGGGTCAGTCAGATCACTTTGTGATGAAAAACTTTGTGAATAAAATTCGGGTGTAAATATAAAATATGTCTAGTGTTGTACATAAAATGTTAGTGTTACTGTTATTTTACGAGTATTGTTATATTAGGTGTGGATGATAGAATGTTGGAATTTGTTGGTGAGTGCTCAACTGTGATGCCATATGTATTGAGATTTGCAAAGCTTTTGTAATAAAATTGTATGAAAAATTTCTATGTCTTCATTATTTTATCCAGCTGAATCCTTGGAAAACCCTTTAAAGTTGAAGTGTTTTATTGTTTGAGTAGCTTCCTTTGTTTTATATTTGAGTATGCATCTCTACTGTATCTATTTTATAGCATTGAAGTTTTTAGTTTAGGAACTTGATTCGATTTTTAACTGACTTCCAAAAATGGAAGCTTCCAAAAAATATTAGTTTTTTTTTAGATTAACTCTTTAGTTGTTATACTCATTTAAATTCCGTTGGTTTAGGACCATCCATTTTGAACATAAAACGCTAAACCTTTGAGATTGATCATATTATGTTTTTATAAAAGTTGAATAGGTAAGTATCTACCGACTGCCACAATGGTTTACTGATCACAAGCGCGGTTGCTAAGCGCTTGCTAACGGTTGCTAATCCTGGGTTCGATTCCTATGGCTACTGGGGTTTTCTATAGAATAGCCTCACCCCTTATTTGATTGGAGTAACTGGCAAATCTGGTTATACCTCACCTCACCTCTAATACCTTTGAATAATCCTTCGGAGAATTCAAGCATGATGGTATATTCTTTTTTCTAACAACTGCTGACACGATACTCGTATCTCTTTTAAACTGAGCAGTATCTTGACAACTATGAAAGTAACTTGTAAAATAAGTACCACAGCTTCTCTCACAAAATAATCCAAATCCATGATCCCCAGTTTATCGTAAAGTTTATACGAAAGTTAACACATAAATAACAGATAACGCAGGCTCAACCCTTCCTCACCTGCTTTTACATTGACTTATATTATCAGCACCCAACTTTCACAGACTTGATTAACACTATCGCGACGACCTAATCTCGAGATGTATTTGTTTTGAAATACGAATTCAGAAGACTTTTTCAATGACAATGATTTTTAATTTAAAAAAACATTGATTCAGTTAAATTGAAGATTTTTTTCGTTCAAGAATAGGTTTTTACATTCTCCCATTTTTTTTAATGAAATGACTCTGCAAACGGGTAAGTTAGCCACCTGTTGGTAAGAAGTCATCGCTGCTTTTGGACATCTGCTATACGAAAGGAGTTGCAGATGCGTTGCCGAGCCAAGGAAAAGGTAGAGGAAGGAGAAGAAAGGAAACTGAGGGAGCAATTGGGCCTCCGGCGCTTCACACTCACCGTACGAAACGGGACAGTGTGCATACCTGCTACTTGACGTTATTCTGTGGGAGGGTAGTACTTCTCCGGTCGTGCATGTATTGCGATTACAAACAAAACAAGGGTTAGGCAGAGGTGTACTAATGTACACCCACGCTTCACCGGTATGTTTAGGTCCCTTGTAATAGGGGGTAAGCCTATTGCCACTAACCAGTATCAAATCAGTATAACACTTTGCTCGACCTGGGAATCGAACCCAGGACCTCTAGCGTAGCAGTCGCGCTTGGAACCAGTAGACTAATGAGCCAGTAAATTCCCGTATTAATAATATCCGTATTTCAAAAGTACACTCAACAAAATATTTTACCAGGCAGCAGTTAGGCAGCTAATGACATCTGTGTTTATCTTTATGATGTCGATGTATCTCTTTGATGTCAGTGGATAATTATTTATGTCAAGACACAAACTGGCAGCTGTCTGTATACATTACTCTGTTATTGACTGTACCTAAGATATAGTATTTTTTTTTTCATGACAAGAGGATCTTGCTTTGTAGATATGATATGAAAATTAAATAAAACATGTCCGCCCTACGGAGCGAGAAGTAACGTCATTAGATGTCAGTCTTCATTTATTTGTGACGTATGCACGTCACAAGTTGTCTCGTGTAATAGCTCAAAGAACTACGCATGTTCTGAATACTTGTATCGGCTAAATTGAAATAGATTGAAGTAAATGATTCTTCATAGCGAATTTCGGTTCCTCTGTAAAGAAATATAAAGTAGAGTGCAAATGTGTAAAAAAACAACGATGATGTATTTCCAGCGCCGATTAAGGTAGGCCAATTCACGTCAGCTGTTCCAATTTAAGCGAATCTTTAGTCGCCTCCCATGGTCACCTGGAACAGCAAAGAAACTGCAGATGTGTTGCCGAGAAAGCGACCCTCCTGATGGTAAGCGTAACCGCCACCCATAGACATAGCTGTGTTCTCTAAGCATTGGTTAAACAATACGAAGATAACACCGCCAAGCTGCTGCTTACCGTAAGGGAAAGGAGAGAAAGGAGAAAAGAAGAAGAAAGGAGGGACCGTGGGAGGAATTAGGCCTCCAGTGACATTCAACGAACGAAACGCAACAGCTGTGTGCATACTGCTACTTCACGTCGTTATTCTATAGGAGGGTAGGACTTCCGCGGTCATGCCGACCCATTCATACTGGCATGTAGACACTACAGCGAAATACAAATACCGCCAAAAATGTAAATCTAAAAATAGGTACATGAATAAGTATAATAAATAAATATAAAAAAAACACATATCAATTAATTGTTTTAACAAATCCTTATTATTATTAAGACACTGCTTCCTATCCACTTTCGTTACCCAATCAAATCCATAAGATTATACAAAGAAGATATCGTAGAAATGTACAATATTGTCTTATAATTTCCCCACAACGATCTTCCCATAAACGGTAAAAACGAAACGATAACGAAAGAATAAAAAATAACGATACTACTTACCGCTACTGGCGCCAAAAACAAAAGCTTATAGCAATGAGTTAGACGCATAGATAATACACTCTTTGTTGCGAAGCATCCCCTTTTACTTATATCGAAACGTTTGATCCGTAGCACGACGGTATTATTTCGTAAATATTAGGAACAGGCTTTAAACGTTCCATTTCACTCGTTATTATCCTTTATTGGGAACAACACTTATTTACAAACATAACATACCTGTGTCTGTGCCTGTGCCTATATTTTCAAAGGTTTTGTAGAGCTGTGCTGGCTGATGTATCCACACAGTTTGCCGTTATGTTGTTAAGCCCCATCGAATAAGATATTAATAGAAAAAGTCGAACATTATTTGCATTTTTTTTGTGTACCAAAAAGGGTTTTACATTTTATGGTAAGTGACTTAGTTCCTTTTTCAGATGCAACAGGCAGCACATACAAGAGTTACGCCCATTTTGTGCAGAATATAAGATAGAGATATAGATGACGAGATTATAAGGTTTTTCATATGAAAATACTTTGAAAATAAAATAAAATACAATGAAAAATTCCGAGAAAACTGTTTTACAACGAATTAATGGTTATTATAAATATATCTAAGATTATATTATTATTATGCTACGCTAGAGGTCCTGGTTTCAATCCCCAGGTCGAGCAGTGTTATTGGGTTTTTTCTATGAAATTGTCAGCAGCAGCTCGGAGTCTGGATTTGTGCCCGGTTAATGGCAATAGGCGCGCCCCCTATTACATGAGACCTAAACATACCGGCGAAATGTGGGTGTACATTAGTACACCTCTGCCTAACCCTTCTGGGAATACAGGCGTGATGGTATGTTATGTTATGTTATAAATATATCAAGCGCCTGATATTAATTTGATAGCAACTATTTATTTGTTGTATTATTGAGGTAGGGAAGCCAGGGTGACGAGATCTTTGTTTTATTAAAAAAAGACGTGACAGCGGTGAAAGAGATCTTGGATCCACATCCGATCAAATTGTTATTGTGTTATGATATGAAATCTCCAGTAGCAGTTTTGATTTGTGCCCGGTTAATGGCAATAGGCTCGTCCCCTATAGCATGCGAGCTAAACACACCTTATTACCCTTTGGGGATTACAGGCATGATGGTATGTTTGATTAAAATTATCAATCTACCTAAATGGTCTCCCGTCTGAAATCAGGTTGGCAAACACTCGCCTTTCTTTTAAACAAAAGCTACGAAAACACCTTCTCGACTGCAATTTGGCTGATTCATCGTCTTGAATTGATCTATCTGCTTATCTAATATATGAATCATATTTTTATATATTTATAAGTTATATATCCTATTATTTTATGTATTACGTGATACCTTTAAGTATCTGTTTATGTTTATTGTATATCTAATATAATTTATTTTAGTCTACATTTGATTAATTTCTCTTTGATCTACGAGTGCACTACTTTATCTCTGCATCACCTTAAGGTTGTCTGGCAGAAAATGCCTTATGGCATTAAGACCGCCTAAATAAATAAATAAATGTCAAGAAAACTAAACATTAACATAATATCGTATTTTCTAGAAATATTTAACCAAATTTTCCTGTCATTTTAATATAATCGTCTCGTGCTTAGTATAACAATTACGATGTAGATGGTAACGATGCTGAAAGTACCTGAAAATGTGGGTAACAGGTTGTTAATGACCCAGACGCGGTACGGTGTGTAATGCGGGGAGAATCACCTAAATTGGAACTCATTATCTTGTTTTCTTTTATTTGTTCGTTTCGGTTTCGTGGGATGGAGATTATTTTTAAAACACTTGGTGGTGGATTTGGTGGTTAGCTTTTACTTTATATTGTTTCGCAATTTTACGTCTACTTTCAAACGATCCTTTGAGAAATTTTAAATCAGACTTAAGTGATTAGCGGATTTTTTTATAAACATAACTTTGCAAATTTAAACTTTGCAGTATCTTCTCTATTCTTTTGTCTTAAAAAAGTGGTAAGAAATAAATAAACCGTTAAACTGGTATCACATTTAGATTTTCCAAAAACCGTCTCACAATAAACAGACAAAGTCCCTTGGGTTGGCTACACAACCTGATTCCGTCTAATATTGCATCCGAGCAACGTATCAGGTCAGACATTAAGATACAAATCCCTATTGGCTATCGGAAATCAGGCCCATTATTATATCAGACAAAAGACAGCTTTATGGACTAGGCCACGGCCTCGCCGGGATACGGGCGGCCTGACAAAGGCCTGTGTACACAATGTTCAAGGACAGGGACGTGGCCCTTTTGGGCCTTTCGTTATTGTTAAGTTGGACTTTGTTTGAAGATCCCAAGTACTTGTGATATTGTCTCGATATTCCAATCAAACATAAGCGGCATATTGGTCTATTGAAAGCATAGTTGTATGTGAGACATTCGAAGTCCATGAGAAAGCCTTGGAAGTGTTGTGGACCTAATATTTTATTTAAACAAAAATAGGAGACAAACTCTAGAAATTTTCTAAATAAAACACCGATTCCGCATGAAAATATTGTACAGGTAACATACCATCAAGCCTGGAATCCCCGAAGAGATAGGCAGAGGTGTACTTAATGTACCTACATCCCCAGTTGGCTAGTACGTTAAGGTCCCATTTAACAGGGGGCGAGCCTACTGCCATTTACCGGGCACATGTCCAAACTCCGAGCTGCTGCTGATAATTTCCTAGAAAATCCCTTATGACACTTTGCTCGACCTCGGAATCGAACACAACACTAGCTGTCGCGCTTAGGACCACTAGACTACGCAGTTTTGCATATCGTATAACTTTGGCTGACAATACAAAGCAAATATTTTGTATTGTCAGCCAAAGTTTGTCATTTTACTTTGTGCAAATAACATTCAATTATAAAACAAAATCTTATCCACTATGCATTAATTAAGTTAAAATCATTCTTTTTATGTTGTTATAATATAACCGTACTATTAAGAATTACAATGTTCTCCACTCTGGATCCCTAACCAATGCCAATTTGTGTTGAAAATACCTCGCTGAGGGTACTATTTGTACATATTTATTTCAATTACATAATATTCAAAATATGTTATCATTTTCTTAGAAACTTTTCATTGAACATTTCACCTTATAATACCTTACAAAACTTTTGAGCTACACTTTACAAGAAGACAAAACTAAGGCTGTCTGTCTAGACATGTACCATTTGCCGTTATCATCTTAAGAATCACTTTTGAATTTTACTTTGAACCTGAATGTTACATCTGATGTTATAAGTTGTTTCCAACAAAATGTTATGGTTGATATACTCGTATGAATACTTTGCAGATAAAAAAATTGATTTACTTAGATACTGAGTAGATATTTAATTTATCAAAATTGATTATATTTTTATCTGCCTCATTCTTCTAGTGGTCCTAAACGCGACTACTACGCTAGAGGTTCGATCCCAGGTGGAGCAAAGTGTTATTGGGTTTTTCTATTAAATTCTCAGTAGCAGTCTGGATTTGTGCTCGGTTAATGGCAATAGGCTCGCCCCCTATTACATGGGACCTAAACATACCGGCGAAATGTGGATGTATGTTAGTACATCTCTGCCTAACCCTTCGGGGAATACAGGCCTAATGGTATGATTTTATTTTAACTTAAGTGTAATAAAATATTTACAAGTGATATACGACTAAAATGTGATATTAGCAGTTCCTAAACTTAAGGTGTTGGAACGTTCAATCAATGTTCTATATTTAGTAAAACCTCATTTTTAGAATTAAATTAAATAAAGTAATTTCAATTCAAAATAAGTAATAGGTATAAAAAACTTAATTAAGAATCTTCGTTACTTTTGTACCGAAACCTTAGGTTCCACGGAACCCACTTTAGGAATCGCTGTGATAAATATAATAGACGGATAATGATAATTTTCAATAGATGGATAGCCGTAGCTTAGCCGTAGATGTATTATATCCCACGGAGTGACGTAGCCATACAAACTTCCATAGATTCATCCAGAAAATAGCCACGGAGACTGATAAGCAAATGTGAATCTTAATTTAAAACAATAAAAAAATAATTTGATTAAAATCCCGTTCCTTACAACCCCGACTCACCCCCATTTACCCTCTGAATGCATCAGAATGCCAATCTAGTGTGCAAACATACGTGAGCTTACCCACAGATTTACTACTAGTTAAACCACATGTAGCTACTTACTTCCCGATTAACCAAGATCAAATTAAGTGCTTCAATTCCACACTCGCTTGGAGGTAACTTAAATTTATTTTGTTCAGTTCCTATAACCGAATTATTGTGGTAGATATTTAAAATCTACACTAAAATTATGAAGAGGACAGATTTATATGTAAGTATGTGTAACGAATTGGCTCAAAAAGTACTGGACCGATTTTAAAAGTTCTTTCACCATTTGAATGCTACATTATCACTGAACATTTTCTGTTTTTTCTTGCGATAAAAAAATTGACCACGGGCCGCTATATTGAATAAACATAATCGACCTATAATGTTCCCAATGCTGGGGCATAGGTCTCCTCACGGTGAGAACGGGCCCAGTGCGGGTTGGTGTCTTAGATTTTTTTGGTTCTAGGACATGCCGGTTTCGTCACTATGTTTTCTTTTACCGTTTTGGAAGCATTGGTGATAAATTTAACAAAGTAAAACGCCTGTATGGGTTCGAACCGACGACCTACAACTCTTAAGTTGCGGCCGTTATCATTGGGCCACAACAGCTCGTCTGGAAAATATTGGTTCTCACATTAAATAAATAGATGTGTTTTGGGTTAATAGTTTTTTTTTTAAACAGCTTACTCCGAATGTGGACCACACATTACTAGTATTCTTGTTAACTCCTCGTGCTAAGCTAAATGCTTGTGTTACGAGTGGATTCACGTCGGTAGTGCAATGGGTGGGGTTCGAACCGGGAACCGCATGATCGCAAGTCCGACGCCCTACCCATTAGGCTACCGCCGCTTTAAATAGTAATAGGTTCGCCCCTTATTGCATAGAACATAGATGCCGGCGAAATAAGAGTGTACTTAAAGGATGTACTCCATTGAAGCAGAATAATTTTCGACCAGTAGGTGGCTACTGTTGATAAATCTCACTAATTTATAATATAATGTTAGCCGACCTTACTCAAATTAGAGGTAAAGAAAGTGAGTTAGAGCGGCCTCAAGTGCGAGACTAAAGTATAAGGCCACACGCGACGCAGGCCCTAGGGGGAGGCCGTCCGTTTGGATAAGTCATTTACATACACTTTGATCTACGTCTAGATGCTTTAAATATAATAAGAAGATATTCTAACAGTGAAAGAAAAATACAATCTTTCCAGCAGTTTTTGCGCCAATCCCAACATTCTTGGATTCGTACACGTTTATACATAGGTATAGTATAGCATAATTAAATAGTAGTCCTAAGTTTCTCAAATGGTTTTTTATTGAATATGAAAGGTAATGAGTAAAGCTATGGTACCGAATATGTAGTTGCTACCTCAAGTGAGATTGTCTGATCAATATCATCCTTCCCTTATCCCAATTACTATGACTCAGCGCAGTAGGCATTATCTAATAATGATGATAAAACTTGTAATTATTATTTGATTAGTTACTTCTAAGATTAGAACCAGATTTTAGTTTAGTCCCATTCGTTTTCGATGAAAACGATGGGAATACAATCAAGTTACCACAAAATTACAAATTTTCTCAGTTGATTTTAAACTTCATCTACAACATTTTAAGGTTCAAAATCATTTGGATAAATTTGACAGTTTTGTATACCTTAACCTGCTAGCGACTGTACCTGTTTATTCTGGTTTACAAAATAATGTTTAGAGTCCCACATTAGGTCGACTTGTGTGGCAAATTCCTGGCACATAATACAGAATCAGGTAACGAAATTCTTAAAATTAAATTTTCAATATTATCACAAATGAAGGTACCTATGTGTTTTTATTCACCCACAAATTGATACGGTATACGAATCCCAGCTCCACCAAACTCTAATAAAATGAGAGCTCGTCCCATTTTTCGTCCGGCCGAACATCATTATGTAAAAAAATCGGACACAGCTGTAATCTGCTTGAATTTACGCAGGACGTATATATTTTCAATTCCGCGATGATTGGGATGTGATTCTATTTTGCATACTGAATATATGACTTTTAATTATGCGGCGAACGAGCATACCTACGGATGTGTAATTTTTAGGAGTCCGTACTGCAAAATTAAAAAATAATTATACAAACGAACATAGTAACCTCCTCCTTCTCGAAATTTCTAATGTCGGTTAAAAACGAAGTTACCTATGCCTCAAAGCACAAAATAAATTTGAAATATATTCTATGCTTGGCGCGCCTTATAATGATAGGTAGTTCCCAGATAAATTTTTATTATTTAATAATTTTCTTATTTTTTTTAATATCCGTTATTTTATATTTGTCTTTATGTTAAATTACCAATTAATATTTTTTAACTCCGTTCACTATTAATACTTGTACTGTGCATTTACTGTAAATAAAACTTCGCTTTTGAATGTTTCCATAAGTCTTATAAATAAATAAATATAAAACTGTTGATGGCAGATTGATGACTGGCAGATGGCTTATTACTGTTAAATGAAAGCTCACCTTCTTCCTTACAAATGATGTACTTTGGAGGGCACATTCGTCAAGGACGTCGTCTACGCGTGATCGCATTGCATCAATCGCAGATAAAGTTCGACATGAAAATACAACAAGAGCGCGGAAGCCCCAAATAACTGATTGATTTTAATAGAAAGAGCTCCAGGAGATTTTTTTATGGATAACTCGGCAAACGAGCGGGAGAGCTACCTGATGGTAAGTAGTCATCGCCACTCTTGGACAATTGCAATAACAAAGGAGTTGCAGATGCGTTGCCGAAATAATTTAAGAAAAAAGGAGGGGACTGAGGAAGGAACTGAGCGCTCTCCTATTGCGAAATTACTTATGCAGCATCTCAATCATCGTTCACAAAAATATGAGCCAACCTGGTCACGGTGACTGCCTAGATTGAGGCCAACTACAATCACAATGACTTTAATCGATACAAGTATGTATGTAGGACGTAAAATGACACCAAATTTATGCTTTAACTCAGTCATTTGCGGCTTTTGTGTGAGTTTAAGAAGACAGAGCTCCTTTGTACTTTTTTTTAAAATTAAAATGATTTGTATAAATAAATAGCCTTGATTTAAAGACACAGCATCTACTGCCGAAATAGGTTAAAAACCTGTATTTCAGCGTTCGGCGCCACTCTCCACTGTAACATAGGTTCTGAGTAACCTTTCCTTTCTAAGTGGCAAAATAAAAATTAATGAAAATAAGATTAAGTTAGCGTGATTTGTTTTCTGTAACATATTATTACTAGCTAAGAATATAGACTATTTTGAGTATTCCCATAGGTGTCAAAAAACTTCGTTCAGGATGTGAAGCAAGGCCTCACTTTTTGAAGGGATCCAGTATACTTTAGACCACAACCTGTCATGGGCGTGACGAATGTCAGGAATTCTATGGTCGTAGCTATAAGGTTAGGGAAGGCAAGGGATGATCTATTCGGTACAAGTTCGACACACCCAATTCTTCCCCCAATCCCCTTCCTTCTCCTTTTCTCCTTCCCCTCCCTTTCCCTAAATAGGCTCGGCAACGCATCTGCAACTCCTTTGGTTTTGCAGATGTCCATGGGCGGCGATGACTACTTACCATCAGGTAGCTCGCCTGCTCGTTTGCCGAGTTATCCCATAAAAAAAAAACACCCTGCTGCCGACCTAGGAAGCAGAGGTTCCATGAAATTTTTCCGCATTATTAAAAAATTGTGTCAGTTTATTGCCGAGGGATGCAAGTACCGTGCAAAATTATGCCTAGCCCGCAATGTGACATGTAAATTCTTAAATGTAAATGTGACATGTACATAAAAGTGACATCTTGAACGTCAAGTATATTACAGTAAACACATTAAATAATTATGGTAAAGGAAAACTCCATATTATAGCATTGGTCCCATTTGGAGGGTATTGCAAATCCTTTCACAATGAAAATAAGGTTACTTCTTTTAAGTCTTCGTTGATTATGATTATCCATTTAGGCGTCTCTTTTCTATATGGGATAACTCGGCAAACGAGCGGACAAGCTACCTGACAATATAAGTAGTCATCGCCGCCCATGGACATCTGCAAAACAAAATTAGTTGCAGATGCGTTGCCGAGCCTATTTTCGGAAAAGGGAGGGGAAGAAGAAAAGGAGAAGGAAGGGGACTGGGGGAGGAATTTAAATTATTCACTTTTGCACAAATACCATATATGTATCGTCTAAAAGAACCACACAAAATGATTCGAACGCCAAACTACATAATTTTATAAAAAAAATTAACAGATTACTTTCATAAAAACAGCGTTTCCGGAAAAATAAACTGGCGCAAAGGGACCAAAAAAGACAAGTCTCAATTTGGGCAAAAGACGTAAAGCCTAATGCATTTCCCGGGTACATCGCACACCGGTGCGGCTGGGCATCAATCATGGACGCCCAGCTGAATACTAAATAACCGGGCATGACCCGGCTATACCTACCCGTGTACGAAGACTTTTTTTGTATCGAGACAGGGATAGTGGCAGTGATTGGTGGGGCAATGGGATTGCGAAGTACAATAAAATTAATAGTTGGATTGCAATTTTAATTGAAACTTTTTTAATGCTCGCCATAAATAACTTCGTGTGGAGACCTTAAAATATATATTTTTTAAACATAACATAACATACCATCACGCCTGTATTCCCCGAAGGGTTAGGCAATAGGTAGACTAATGTACACCCACATTTCGCCGGTATGTTTAGGTCCCATGTAATAGGGGGCGAGCCTATTGCCATTAACCGGGCACAAATCCAGACTCCGAGCTGCTACTGGGAATTTCAAAGAAAAACCCAATAACACTTTGCTCGACCTGGGGATCGAACCCAGGACCTCTAGCGTAGCGGTCGTGCTTAGGACCACTAGACTAATGAGGCAGTCATATATTTTTTCATCAAATATAATATAATTCTACATACTTACTTATTGATATATGCATAAGTCTCTGACCTAAAAATAAAAGTTGTAATCTACAAACTCTTATTTTAACCAATAATATGAATCTATGTTCTTGTGAAATTTGTGTACGTTTAAAACAATCAAGGCACTTGTCCCTTTTACCTAAAATATCCGCATATGGAAATTCCTTTGATGATTTGTCATAAATAATTCATTTATTCATCAATACGCGATGGCACATTATATTTGAAGGCGTCGTCGTGGTGGTATATGGTGTCCTTTCCCCCTTACGTCTCAAGCATGCAACTGACTACTAGGCCATAAAACCAGCGGAGTGAATCACTCGATTTTTTTCCTTCCTACAATGACTTCTAACCTCTTCTCTTGCAAATCGATTCACTGATTTTATACCATTATTTTTTAATTTTGTCTGTTATGTTAAAATTATCATGTAAAAACAGGAAAAAAAAATGAAAAATGTGCCACGGAATAACTGTAAACGCATTGCATGCTGTGTTTACCTATAATTAGTTGAGCAGTATTGTCGAGACCAACATTATGTCATGCTATTAACCATGTACCGCTGTAACAACTGTTGGTAGACCAAATAAATAAATAAATTACAAATTGAAAAAGATAATTATATAGATTAAATACTTAAACAACACGAACCTTCCTATATTTTTAATATAACTTTAACTTTAGTTTAAGTGATTCCCACCGAACCCTAGTTTTTTTCCTTAATTTCCAAATTCCAATGTAAATGTTTCTAAGGCACTCTCAGGTAAGGTTCCTCAGCACATAAAGTTACCACAAAATGTCAAATTTCTCAGTTGATTTTGAACTTAATTTTAAAACATTTTAAGGTTTAAAATCATTTAAAGCAATTTGACAGTTTTGTACCTGATGTGCTGGCGACTGTACTTAGAAATCGAACTCCGACTAGTAAAATAACAATCGTGGCTGTATGATTTAAATTCTTTTTCATTTTATGATTCCACAAGCTGCTTATCTGATTCAGGGCATAGAATCAACTGTTTTTACAAAATTATACGTAAAATATATTTTTTTAATCCGGCAACTCCAATGTAGCCTATTATGATTTGAAGCGGCGCTGCGGCGGTAGGCTAATGGCTTGGACGTGGGATTTGCGATCATGTGGATGCCGGTTCGAAACCCACCCATTGCACTAACAACTTGAACCCACTCATAACATAAGCGTTTAGCTTAGCACGAGGGGTTAACAAGAGTAATGGGCGACTCACATGTCTAGTAAGTTTAAAAAAAAACGGAATTATAGCAAAACATTCGATCGTAAGTCTTTTCTAGACCGCCCACTACACCCCAATCAGTTCGATCTACTGCACTAATTATTACGTCACAACTATAAAACAATTTTTCTTCAAAAGAAACACTTTTAATCGACTTTTACTCGTATTTTATCGCAGATTTAATGGCCCGCCGGCTCGCTCCGTCCGTCACTTGGGCTCAACGGTGCAGTGTGTTGGTAGAATTTGACCATGTCGCAGGCCTTATAACACAATCGGTGGACTAAACGTTTTATAGTATTTTGAATATATTCATTTAGATAAAAGTTTAATCCGCAGTGTGTAAATCAAGTGTTTTTGAAAGGTAAGATTTTAGTGCTCAATTATGATATTAACCTTAATTATAGTATAGTTTTTATATATATTTGTGTCTATATCGTGACTGTATTTACAAACATAAATCTCGCGTTTACAAACCCGGCAGAACCATCGGCGGGCCATACAAAATATTCTAATAAGCGAGAATCGAACCTGCAACCTATAACGCAGAAGTGTCGTCGTCTACGTTAATAATCATAGTGTTTTTTTTCTTCTCTTAGTCACTTACATATGCTGTCTAGATTAAAAGTAGTTTTTGGTACATATATAATTGTGCTGGTCTGCCGTGTCATGACAAAACACTGTAACTTAAGTTACTTTTTAACTAAAATTACAGTATTTTGTCATGACACGGCAGTGGTGTTAAACATAACGCTCACCTTTTTTTTCCTTTTCATCTACAATCAGTCGCAAGACTAAGCAGATTGGTATTCAACCAATCTGTCTGAGTCTGACGTTTAGGCGAAAAGAACAATGTTTCGACTGCCTTTTTAAATACCGTTTATCTGGACGCATATTTATTCATACTATTTATTTATTTTACACATACATAGCGACTCAAAGGGGCTCAGGCAGAGACTATATATTATACTTGTTACGATCCTGGCACACCACTTTTGCTTCATCTACGGTCACGTTCCTCCCTACCTCCTCATCCATGATTGTCGGTTAAGGATACTCTTAACCTGGCCTTTTTTGAAAATGTCCGCTAATTGGTTGCTGCTCGCTGATATAGGCCACTTCATTAAGTATAAATAAATGAATGTATCTAAGCAATATTTCCGTTGCATCATTATAATTAACAATGACATAACACAGTCGGTCTGAAAGCCCAAGCAATCATCATTACCTAAGCAAAGCTCCGAGTTGCTTCACTGTACTGATCTACTTCTACTGTAGTGAAGCAACCATAACAATCACACTTGCACTGTATTATCTGAGCGTATTAAAAATATAGTCTAAGCTCTATTTATTTTGATGATTATTTATTGTCTGACTGCCTCGTTAGTCTAGTGGTTCACAGATAGCAATTTCGACAAAACGTTCCCTTCATAAACACTTACGATACGACATGGAATATTACATAACATAATATACCATTACACCATACCATAGACTGCTTCGTTGGTCTAGTGGTCCCAATCGCGACTGCTACGCTAGAGGTCTTGGGTTCGATCCCCAGGTCGAGCAGTGTTATTGGGTTTTTCTATGAAATTCCCAGTAGCAGCTCGGAGTCTGGATTTGTACCCGGTTAATGGCAATATTATCGCCCCTATTACTTACATGGGACCTGAACATGCCGGCGAAATGTGGGTGTACATTAGTAGGTACACCTCAGCCTAACTATTGATTAATTATTTATGGCATCTGTTATTTTATCCTTTTTTTGTCGGATAAAATGCACAGGCATTTTACACCATACGACACCATGGTGTCGTATGCATCTGTGTGCATACCGACACCATCGTGTCGTATGGTGTATACCATCGATCAGGGAACGGTGTGGTTATCTGGAGCTCACACCCACTAAGACCTCCGTTTCTGCCTACGTCCGCCATGGAAGTAGGTACAATACTCAACATATTGACGACGAAAAAAAAACATCAAAGTCGATTCACAATTTGGTGAGAGACATCGCGTAACATAAACAAAATGTAATCGAATTGAGAACCTCCTTCATTATTTAAATCGTTTAAAAAGCACATTCATTCCATAATATTTTGGAGATATTTTGCAATACCCTTTTTAAGGTTATAAGTGCGACACAAATTATTATCACGCCTGTAATCCCCGAAAGATAAGACAGAGGTGCACTTAATGTACACCCACATTTCGATATTCTGAAGTAGGTCGAATGGGACCTCTGAATGGAGTCCAGTAGGTAACCTAAATTCTAAAAAAGCGTCTGGTATAGCGCAGGTTTGAATCCTGTCGCAGTCGAATTTTCCATTCAATATAAATTAACTTTAAAGATATTGATGCGTGTCAATCGCGTGAGTCGTTAAATCACTTTCGACAATAAACGACAACAGAGTATCACTTCCACTCAAATAAAAATGTAATTTAGACTGACCTCACAAATATATTATGTTAATGTTAGGTATATTAGAACTGTCTGCGGTCTTGTTGTCTTTGGCAAGGCAAAGGTCACTGCATATATAATATACTACCTACTTTAAATAGTTTAAAGAGATCTTGATACTTACCAAGTGTCGAAATTGCTCATTAAATACATATCTATTTATAGCGACACCTTACAATATTCTACAATAGTATTTGTCATTTGTTTGAAAATTTGATAATACAGCACTAGGGACAATACCCACAATATAATGAATAATAATATAATCTTATAGATTGTTCGAAATAAATAAGTAGGTATATCTGAAATTGTCCGCAAGTGGTTTTGCAGTAGTAAATTTGACTGCCTAGTTAGTCTAGTGGTCCTAAGCGCGACTGCTACGCTAAAGGCCTTGGGTTCGATTCCCATGTCGAGCAAAGTGCTATTGAGTTTTTCTATGAATTTCTCTGTAGCGCTCGGAGTCTGGATTTGTGCCCGGTTCATGGCAATAGGCTCGCCCCCTATTACATGGGATGTAAGCATACCGCCGAAGCGTGTTTGTACATTAATACACCGCTGCCTAACTCTTCGGGGAATACAGGCGTGATGGTATATTATGTTATGTAATATTCCATGTCGTATCGTAAGTGTTTATGAAGGGAACGTTTTGTCGACGTTGCTGTCTGTAAAATAAACCCAAAATTCTTAAAGCACTTGTTTACTTTAATGAATTAAATATTTATTTAATTTTGAGCTTAAAAAGTATATAATTTTTTGGCCTAAATTATTTATGTTTTTTTAAATTATTAGTGTATTTGTTTGTACAGTATCACATAGGAGAAAATCCTAGTGTTGCCACATGCTTAAAAAAGGCTCACCTTCGAGCTTCGGTGCGGTGAAGCCGATAATTTTCCCGTTCAATCCATTTGTATGCCACACGTCCAGAGTTCAATGTACTGACTAATCTAAATATTATTGCACTTCCGGTTTTGGAGACGACCCGTTCATACATAACAAAATCACATCATTTATATTCATTTAGTGTTGCTAATAAAATATAATAACAAAGGAAGGCTTAAGGAAAACAACTTACAAAAAATATATTGTGGCGACCTCTAGTTTATCGTGATGGTATTATTTTAAATGTAAACACTTGAAAATCTCTTCCTTGTTACAAAAGGGAAAATGGCGTCATCATAAATTCTTACGCTGGGCATCAGTCATTGACCTTTATTTCAAAGTTGTAGTAGTACTGCCTGCTGCATGTCTCCGTGCCAGCATGAATGGGTCGGCAAGACAGGGGAAGTACTACCCTACCACAGAATATCGACGACAAGTGTTGCATACTGTTGCGTTTCGTTTGGTGAGTGAGAAGCGTCCGGAGGCCCAATTCCTCCCTCCGTCGTCTTCCTTCTCCTTTCTCCTTCCCCTCCCTTCTCCTTTAATATGCTCTGACTAGACTACTGACTCTAGACTGCATCTTTAGAGTCCCCGCCACGATCGTTGCGTTGCGCCGCGTGTCGTGGGTTCAATTTGTGTGTATTTATTCTACGGATATTTATTTCAATTCTGATTATAGTACAACAGCTACACATCAAGCTATAAAAATCCAGTTTAGACTAACCTCCCAATGTAAAGGTTTTCCGTATAATTAAAGGCCAGCCTATACTGGTTTTGTGTGATGTGTAGCCGTGATTACTTTGTGTCGGCTAATAGGCTAGTTGACTGTTTTATGGCCTCAACGGCCTCAAATAGAGCCGAAAAAAAAACAATATTAAGATCAGTTTAAAAAATAAGGAAGTTACAAGCATTACAGAAACCGTGCGTGCTCCGTACAAATTCCACACTAACACTTGTTTTGCAGGAAAGAGACCGAACATCCCCCTATATTCCCACCAAAGACTTTTAAGTACCTACTTAGAACTTACTATATCTTAGAATTTTAGTAGCCGTATTTTCTTTACCGCCAATTTACATGGGATCTATTAGATTTGTTTATAGTTCATTTACATACATATCAAAAGAGTTACCTCCTTTTTCCAATGGGTCGAAAATTACATAAACTCTGGGCAAAAATTAATCTCACTTCGGTTTCCAATTAAATTTCTTCTTGATTGAATATAATGTATATTTAACTTAATACTAAGCTCGGAATTAGATAAACTTAATCAACGTAAAGTTATACTATGAAGTACTCAGAAAGGCTCGAGCGATGACGCTGTTTAATTTAATTAGGTAAGCAGTGTTTGCGATGAAACTGATGAAAGTAAACATTACGAAAACCCTTTTCGTGGAGAAATTTCAACGATCCATGAAAATCATTGTGTTTTTATTGTTCTACTGCCTCGTTGGTTAAGTACACACAAATACACTAAGCCTGCTAAAAGTGAGGTGTTATATTCGATTCCCATGTCGAGCAACCGTAGAACTTACAGCTTGAAGTCTGAATACGTGCATACGTCCAATAACCATACGATAATATCATCATCATCATCATCATCCGCCTATACTAGTCCTATGCTGGACGTAGGCCTCCCCTAGCGTGCGTACGATAATATGGGTATACAGTACTTCTGCATAACATTTTTCGGGAATTTATTGGGTTCCCTAGCTGTGGGAGAATAAGTATTGGGAACACTCTTAGATAAAGATCTATTACTTGTGCTTATAAAAGCTTTACGTGTAGTTAGGTATTAAGTTTTTTTTAGTTTTTCATGGATTATTTTCCATCTAAATTAAATCGATTATAACTCTAAACATTTTTTTAATCTGTCTTTAACATACCATCCCGCCTGTATTCCCCGAAGGGTTAGGCAGAGGTGGTACTAATGTTCACCCACATTTCGCCGGTATGTTTAGGTGGCGAGGCTATTGCCATTAACCGGGCACAAATCCAGACTCCGAGCTGCTACTGGGAATTTCATAGAAAAACCCAATAACACTTTGCTCGACCTGGGGATCGAACCCAGGACCTCTAGCGTAGCAGTCGCGCTTAGGACCACTAGACTAATGAGTCAGTCTTTGTAATAGAATATTAGTATTATGCCATTTCATCCATTTAGCAGTAGTCCCGTTTCCATGAACATCCTGTACCTATAGTAGCAAACATGAACAAATTCTCATACTAAAAACTCTGATTCTGAAAGGCCTCAAGGGAGAGTGCAATCCTTACGTAAAACAGCGGTTAATGATCGGTGTATAACAAGCGGCAATTAAAATCCACGTGCGGTATATCGAGCATGACCGGCGCGCGGCGATAGCGCACAGGTGGCGCCCGCGCCGGCGGCGACGCAGACAGGACACACGACACGACTAGGGGAGAACGAAGATGGCACAACCACCTTTTTTATGGGGTCACTCGGCAAACGAGCAGGTCAACCACCAGATGGTAAGTTGTCATCGCCGCCCACGGACATCTGCAATACCAAAGGAATTACAGATGCATGGCCGAAACTATCAAGGAAAAGATAGGGAAGACGAAAAGGATAAGAAATTACTGAGGGAAATATTTGGCACTCGGCGTACTCAACACTCACCGTACGAAACGCAACTTCACGTATACACTATACTATACTGCTACTTCACGTCGATAATCTGTAGGAGTGTAGTAGGTACTTCCCATTTATGCTGGCAAGTAGACATGCCAGCGAGATTCTACTATATCTCAGGTCAGCATAAGATTTTTTCCGTGCGTTTACAAACACAAATTCTCAGATACACAAACGCCGAGAACAAGAGAAATGCGCCACTCGTTGCGTCAAGGGATGACCTATTTAAAAATAGCCTCACGATTTTCCCAAAATACCAATGGAATGATCATTACATGAAAGATAGAAATATTTTGTTTCCATAGAAAATAAATACACTCCTGGGAAGATGTAAACCCTCAGCATTCCTCTTTCCTGTTTTTTGTTATTTCAATAATTTGTAAATTATTTTGAATGAACAGCATAGCCTCCATCTCATCACTATATCAAACCTACATCAAATCAGTAGACTCACCTTTCTCCATCGTACATATTCTTTGGCCCGTCCTTGCGTCAGTGACACACAATTGTATCAGAATAGAGCGCCAACCAAAACCTGTTTGTTAGTCCAATTTATTAATGATATTATGCAAATATTATCGGCATATAGCATACGGTATGGTCCAATGTAATTTGCATAAAAAATCTGTATGTGATTCTGTAGAAAGTGGTTGAAGAGAAAAACTCTTATGGGCATTTAAAGGGCATAATGTCATTATGTGTACAGGCAATTTGAACACTATATAAATCTAAAAGCAAAACAAAATGCCTTGACGCCTCAATGTCTTTTACGACCTTTTAAACGCGAGGAGTCGATGTGATCCAAACTTGCTTATTCCTGCCTCAGAGAGGGCAAACCACCCCAGTGTTTTGATAGAAGCAATGGATGACTTATCATTTCCTTTCTCTTCACATCTATGTGACACGGTCATTTCATAGTCAAGGTACCATTGAGCAAAAACAATATACTTACTATATTTGAAGCGTCGGTAGCCTAATGGCTAGGGTGTCGGACTTGCGATCATATGGTTGCCGGTTCGAACCCCACCCATTGCACTACCGACGTGAACCCACTCGTAACACAAGCATTTAGCTTAGCACGAGGGGTTAACAAGAATACTAGTAATGTGTGACCCACATTGCTAGTAAGCTTTAAAAAAAAAAAATTTTTTAGGCATTTTCCATGCAAAGATTATAAAGTTATTTTGACGTCACCTCGAAGACGTAAATTAAAAAATGTGAAGGCAAATTTCGACCTAGCGGGTGGGACTCTCGGTGGCTTAGCGGTCATACCGTGTGGTAACTAACCAGAAGACGCAGGTTCGAATCTTACCCGCAGTATTTAATACCGTGGTAGGTATGTCTCATAACAACATTTAACATTTTACATCAATTTCTTAGTTAGTTACCGAAGCCAATATCCGGTTTAAATTATCTTAATTATGTCAATTTGCTGTATTTTGCAGTTTTAATTAAAACAAATGGCTTGATAAATTCAACTTCTCAAACGTGCGAACTCGTAATTTTGGTTCTTTCGTAAGAAGTGATTTAGAAGTTTCATTAAATAAATTGTCATAATTTGTTCGGATTAACGTTCATAAAACAGGAGCAAATTATTTAAGGAAACAGTGTTAATCAGAAGCTTTACGAAAAAAAAATAGGGATCATAATTAAAATGGACTACATAAGTATTACCTGAATAAGTAGGGTCTAGACTAATAAGACCGTACTTATCTTTATCAGCTACCTTTTCATGCCCGAACCTCTGAAAAGATTTCATTGCATCCAGAGAACAGATACTTATAAATATAGGCTACCTTATGTCATACATAAGTTAGTTAATAGTCCTTTTAGGATGTGAGTTTAACCGAGGGCTACAGGCCTACAGCTAAATAGGTACCTACCTATGTCATTATCCTAAATGTAGCGCAATTATTTGTACGGATTTCATGTGCATATTGTTATGATACACTTTCCACTTTAGACACTTCATTCAACTCCAAACCTATCGAATATTTGGAAACAAAAGTTTTAAAATTCTCACCATTTCTGATGGGGGAACTATTTTCTTATATTTCAAAGTCATTAATCAATTGATGTACAATATAATGTTTAGGAATTCAAGAATGGAGACATGTGACCCCGCCATCGATACCTAACGGAAACCGTTCATCAACTAGAAACTTACAAATTACCTGTTTATCGTCTAGAAATTAGAAAATAAGTATTTAGTATTGATTTAGAGACTATAAAGAAAGACATACTTATTTATGGGTCTCACCTGTGTGCCGGCGACGCTGATTTCAATATTGATTCTAAAATTAATGATATTCACCGCTTTTCGATACAAACTATAAAAACAATTTAGTGAATCAAAACATCACAAAACAAAAATATAGATACAGTGAGAAACAAAAATAGCTGAATATTGATGAAATCTTCAAAACACTAACATTTTAACATCCAGAAGAGAAGAGATTAATGTAGCCACCTACTGGGCCCAAGTAACATGAATAAAAATATATATTATTATATTTACAAATGTGTTTGCCATTGACACGATAAGAAGAAGAAGAAGAAGATCATCCAGAAGTTGATTTGAGAAGACCGACTTGAGAAAGTTGTACGAGTTCTCTTAAATACAAATAAGTACGAGAATATATGGGAAAATTATTAAGTATCATGTTTAATTTAATCAGAAACTAAAGAAATGCGTGCTGTGTTGTTTATCAAAAAATGTTGGCTGTGTTTAGCGACTTTCTTTGCTAACCGTACCATGGATCCTTAGTTTAAGAAACATTCCTGGTATACTCCTGTGGAATAACATGAGTTTTTTTAAACGACAACCTCGAATTCCTAGTAAATTGTGGGTGTACACAAGAACCTTTTTTTTTTTTGTGTCGGGCTTGGAAATGCTTTATGCACTATCCACCGCCCTGGGGAGAGCGATGGGGTGTGTCGGACTCCGCTCTGAAAAGAGCGATCTACCGACTAAATCCAACCTCGGCGTTTCGCGTCACCACTTTAGTGCCGGGAATACGGGAGCGTTGAGACATTCCTCCGCAGACCCGGCAGTAGCGGGCCGCCTATGCGGCCCCCTACGCGCAAGGGGAAAGAGACATGGTCGTTCTCTCTCCCCTTCTTCCACCGATCCGCTGAGCGGGACGCAGAAACTGCAAACCGCGTCACCAGCTCGGGCCGTGTGAGTGGGCGGTCGGACTTCCCCAAGTCCGCCGCCCGTGGCCGTTTATGGTGGTTGAAACAGGGCGTTGTCTGCCCTGTTTCTACGCCCGGTTCGAGTGCGCCGGGCACGGATCGGTAGGGTGGAGGCAGCCTCCCGCTCCCTTTCCGTGGCCTCCTTTTGAGCGATGACCTCCTCGCAAAAGGAGGCCACCGCTTGCCACGCACTCTCACTCCCGACCATACTGGGTGTACACAAGAACCTAGACCAAGAACAATTACAGGCCTTACCTATTGTTTGGCCATCTTATCAGCAGGAGCGGAACCCGCGTAGAAACTGCTCGCTCAGTGACAGGTTATTCGTCCCTTTCTCCAAGCGTTATCATGATACTCCTGCACTGGTCCGAATTTTTTGGGGCTGGCGCCGTATGTCATTCTTGAGCCTTAAAATCCAGATTTGTTGTGCTTTTATAATAGGTATTCTTGGTTCGGGGCAGTCCCGATTGACACATACCTTTGACAGTTAATGGTAGTAGACAGAAACTGAAAAAGTCTAACAACCAGATTCTCCTTATGATATTGGTTTTGCCAAGGCATTGACTTAGCGAGCTTGAGAGTTAAATTCTAACTCCAGCCAGTCCGTTCCTTATACCAACTATTTTTCAGTAAATCTCAGCGCTGAGTTATTATGATGCATCTTTAAAAATGTGTCATTTTAGCAGTTTTGTGGCCCAATTTCACGGACAAATAAATTTATAGTTAGTAACGTGAGCTATCGGCATAGCCCTAAAATAGAACAGTGTTCATAATTTTTAAAACACGCTGTCATTACTAATTGATATGAATGTTGAAAAGTTGTAGCGAACGGCCTCTAGGCCCCAGGGAACAACTTCGTACCTACACGAAATTGATCGCAACCTCGGCATTCAAATAACGCTTATACACGTTTTATAACGCCGAACATAATTAGTGTTAGCCAGATAATATGCTAAGCAGGTATGACCTAATTATTTTGTGGGAAAACATGTTAACTTAATGAGTAGTTACGTTTATGCGCTTGACGCTTTATCGTGTTAGGAAAGATTAGAGGTTTCCGATATAGTCACAGCATATACCACTATATTATCGAACAGCATTTCCCAAACTATAGTACATAATATCATATTGTCTCACTAACTGGTATACCAATTAAGTTATTTTAGTGAAGGAAAAATACGACCGCGGGCAGGATTATTATTTTTCCTTCACTAAAATAACTTAATATTCTTTGCATGGAAAATGCCTAAAACATACAAAAGGATGGTATTCAAATTTTAGCTTATAATTAATTTCATTTGCAATAGGAGTCCCGAATCGGGAAGTTTATTAAATATGCAATGGGTGCGAACTTTGAGATTCCCTGTTCCAGAAATAAGCTAGTTTTTTAGAGAGCTGGTATACTTAGACTGCCTCGTTGGTCTAGTGGTCCCAATCGCGACTGCTACGCTAGAGGTCTTGGGTTCGATCCCCAGGTCGAGCAAAGTGTTATTGAGTTTTTCTATGAAATTCTCAGTAGCAGCTCGGAGTCTGGATTTGTGCCCGGTGAATGGCAATAGGCTCGCCCCCTATTACATGGGACCCAAACATACCGGCGAACTGTGGGTGTACATTAAGTGCACCTCTGCCTAACCCTTCGGGGAATACAGGCGTGATGGTATGTTATGTTATGTTATGTTATGGTATACTTAATAATTTTGTGGCTTCAATATTCTCTTACTTTTCCGATGATCAAAAGGATTTAAACCATTTTGATATAAAGAAACTGTTTCATTGATTTAGGGGACGTAAGTACAGCTACTGACCGCAAGGTCCTGGGTTTGATTCACAATTCGAGCAAATTAGGTTTTTCCATTAGGTACGAAAATCTGGCAGAGGCACCTCGAAGCTTACATCAAACTCAAATGTGCCCCTTTGGGAAATATAGGAGAGAGCTCAAACCGATGAATCAGCCCCATCCATAACAAAACTACGACTGACCTGAGCGAGGATCCAATTTTTCAGGTAGGTCAGAAGTTCACTCCTTCTGATCACAATTGATTCGCGTCGGGTCTGAAAATTAGGTAAATTGATTAACTATAATGATATTTATTTCTGACTGCCTCATAAGTCTAGTGGTCCCAAGTACGACTGCTACGCTGGAAGTCCTGGGTTCAATGCCCAAGTCGAGCAAAGGGTTATTGAGGTTTTCTATAAAATTCTCAGTAGCAGCACGGAGTCTCGATTTGTGCCCCGTTAGTGGCAATAGGCTCGCTCTCTATTACATGGGACCTAAACATACCTATAGTAGTCGTGCTTGGGACCACTAGACTAATGAGGCAATCTCGACCATATCCAGGGTTAAATACAAAAATTCATGAATCCACTTACTTCTATTCACATCTTAAACAGGCTACATCACAACATACAAATGAACGGCTATACTTCAAACGATACAAAACCAATATAGGCTGTCTTTGAATTGTAGCCTTTACAAAGGGAGGTCAGTCTATGTGTAGCCGTGTCTACAGTCAATACATCACCACCACTTCAATAATCTGGTCCAGGGTCGGTCTTCATTGGAGGCAGAGCAGAGCTTATCGAAGCTCTACTCTTTTCAATTCGACCTTGGGAATACCTCCACTGGCATACCTACCCCTACCATTGTTTTAAGAATACGTATAGTGCAGGTTGTGATGTTTAGTTACCGAAATGTCACCATAAGATTCTCCAAGAGACGTAGCGACCTTTATAATATACTAGCTTTCCGCCCACGGCTTCGCCCGCGTGGTTAAAAGTATTTTTTTTTCCCGTTTTTGCAACCTTTTTTCATTTATGCTCCGCTCCTATTGGTCTTAGCGTGATGATATATAGCCTATAGCCTTCCTCGATAAATAGGCTATCTAACACTGAAAGAATTTTTCAAATCGGACAGGTAGTTCCTGAGATTAGCGCGTTCAAGCAAACAAACAAACTTTTCAGCTTTATAATAATACTAGCTTTCCGCCCACGGCTGCGCCCGCGTGGTTTATTGGCTTTTCTATATTAAAATATGTATGTATTATACATATAAACCTTCCTCTATCTATTAAAAAAAACCGCATCAAAATCCGTTGCGTAGTTTCAAAGATTTAAGCATACAAAGGGACATAGGGACAGAGAAAGTGACTTTGTTTTATACTATGTAGTGATATAGTATAGATAAGTATAGTTTTTCTTATATAATTTTGAATTTTCCAACCTCTGAAAAACTTGTCTTTAGCTAGGTTAAGAATAATGTTTGTATTGTGTATTTTACGTCAGTCATTATTATTTCAATCGGAAGTTATTTATAGATTTTTTTCTGGAATGTATCTATTTCATACCAGTAACACCATCGTAAGGGACACATAAACAACGCTTAGGTATTTGACCAAACAGCAGACAAAAAGTATAAATGTTTACTTATTGTAGCATTTTTTAGTATAGAGATATATTATTAATTCCTAATTGATGAAAACATAAAAATTTACAACAAATTCTGATAATTTTCTTCCCAGAGATCTTATAACACAAAATATTTTTTTTATAAAATGATAATAACAAATAGTAGCGCCCCTGATATGAAAATGAACAAGAATATCTGCCCTTTGTGCATCTATCGACAACCCTGCTTGCACTTACTAATTAGTTTCCAACTCCATATTGGAAAAAGTTCGATTTAAAACCTATTTAATAAAAAAAAAATATCTGTTGTAATCCTCTGTGCATCACTAAATTAATATCGGATTATGTTTTTTGATCAATCTCGAGTGATTAAATGAACTAAGTGAATTTGGTTTCTTTGTGGTCGCAATTTAGATAATTTCTTCGTCGGATCAGCATCCTAAAATACTAGGTGACTTTGAATAAAATATGATTTAAAAAATCTAACTTTCCAACTTTTAACTAAATAATGTAAAGCGGCGGAAGCTTAAAAGCTTGGGCGTCGGACTCGCGATCATGTGGTTGCCGGTTCGAAACCCACCCATTGTACTACCGACGTGAACCCACTCGTAATACAAGCATTTAGCTAAGCAAGAGAGGTTAATAAAAATACTAGTAATGTGCGACCCACATTGCTAATAATATTTATTAAAAAAAAGAAAAACAAAATAGCTGGCGAGAATTTGGCTATAAGACCTTTTTCTTAATAGTCCACAAAATATTAAAACAATTCCGTCGGTGGCTTACCGCCAGCTTGAAGATATTATAGCACGTTATTAAATTATTAGAAATAGGTACGTCATTATTAAATTACGTTATTATATTATTAGAAATACGTCCTATTTTATGTACTCTACCAGTTCATATAGAAAAGAGCGGTCTACGCCGCTAATAAACATAATCTGGCCGTTCAATCTCCACCTAATCCCGTCAAACGACAGTATCAGCCGTTTGTAATACTGTCATTAATATGGCGCCGGTCAAAATGGCGGTAATGACGCGCGTGACGCTGCCACGTCATTACCGGCCACTGACAGTTATTAACAGCCGCACCTGACGCCACTCTGAGTTATAGCTCAACTGAAATGATACATTCTGTTACAGACTCTTTAACAAGGATACATTTATATTTTTTATGGCATCAAATATCTGGCCATTCGACTGACGCTATTTTATATCCAGAAAAATAATTGTATAAATTTTTATTCCATTACAGATGGTGACAAAACTAACTCTCCTGCTCATACTCGCTCACCTGCACCCAGCATTCAACATACCATTACGACAATACCGTGAACTGAAACCCGGTCAAGAAATACCGATAATATTGCCACAACACCACTCAACAATACCGATACAGCACGTCGTCATCCACGCGCCCACGAGGGAGAAGAAAAGTCCGAATATCATCTCTATACCGATACAGCAAATACTCGTACCGAAATTCCACATAATACCGATTCACGGTAGCCCACCACAATCGAATATCCATCACAGCACCATCCATACAGACGTCAAGCATATTATAACTCACGATAATGTAAAAATACCGATAATCTCACAAACTGTGTCCCATAGTGCTGCGAACATTACGCACCCAACGTCGGTAATACCACTTCTGATACCGCTACACCACAATCTGGTACCGATACAGGACTTATCGGTGATACCGTTACAGAAAACTGTTCACAAATTGGATCAGAAGCTGGATCATTACACGGTTATGGAGAAGAAGGATGATAATGATAATGAAGAAGTGAATAGGTTTAGGACCTTCTATGGTGGTTATGGTACTGGTCTATTCTTTGGGGGGCAAGGCGCTGGCCACGGGTTCCATATATTCGGGTAGCAGTTATGTTATTAATAGTAAAATACCTATTTATTGCTTAATAAATTATTTATTATAATTTTGTTTTAATTTCAATATCGCAATTTAAATCACAAACAACTCTCCAAGCATGATGTTGGAAATAAAAGACATAAAAGAGAGAGCTCTCTCATTTTATTTAAACGCTTTTTCTGAGTTAGAAATAGAACTTTTACTAGGGCAATTGCTTTGTCACGCAAGTTTGCTTTTATTTAGCATAAAACAAACATAACGAAGTTTATTTGATGACAAAATGGCTTTCAATAATGTGGGAAACGCGACAAATTTACTGAGATGGCAGTTTATGTCCGATTTATTACTTAATTAGTCTTTGGAGAATATTAAGTAATGAGGCTGCTAGGCAAAAGTGCCCTGCATGTGCCAAGAGACATCAGTGCCTGCCAAATTCTCAGAGCTTGTAAATAAATAGATACCATAAACGATATAGCGAATCCAAAGCAGAATATGCCATAACATCTACTAGCATATATTATATTCTTGAACGCTTAATAAATATTACGCTTCTGTTCGTAACAAACGTTACTGACGAAAACAGAGGAACTAGAAAAGAGAGTACATTAAAGGAACGTCAAGTTTTCTCGAAATTTTTATTCGAATTCACGTACTGTGCACTGATGTGCAATTAAATTATGACGTTTGCCAAATATTTGGCTCAGGAAACACACGGGTGCACCGCAATGGCCCGCAGTGTACCTGTATCAACAACAACACTAAGCAAACAAATCAGAAAGCTCACTGAAACTCATTAAACAAAACTGCTCACTTAAAAACACTACGCACTATTTCGTTTCTTACGGGCTCCTCGTTTGAACAATCAAACGAAGAGGCCCGTAAGAAACGAAATTTTTAGATAACAAAGTTCTGCATACATACTTGTTTTACCTATAACAACCTACCTATACAAAATCAAATATAAAATTCCGCATCACTGCCCCATTAATCTAATAATCCTCGCAAATGCTACGCTAGAGGTCTTGTTATTAGGATTATCTATGAAATTCTCACTAGCAGCTCGGAGTTTAGCAATAGACCTAAACACACCTACGAACAAGGGGTATACATTAAGTATACCTCTGCCTAACCCTTCGGGGAATACAGACGAGATGATATGTAAGTATTTGTCAGTGTAAAATGTTTGTTAGGTTTAAAGCAATTTATTTATCATAGGAACTTTACAGTCCACTTATAATGATAATATAAAGTGATCGGAAATAAAGTACAAATTAGCTCCATAGTAGTAGATGTTACAATGTGCATACATATTTTTTAAGTTAATTTACAATGCATTCGCGTTATCGTATTGTTTTATATCTTCCGGCAATCTATTAAACAGCTGGACTCCTTCAAACAGTATGGTTGTTTTACCGTAATTAGTGCGTACGCTAATAGTTTAGATGTTAGTTTAAATTGAATTAGTAGTAGAATTATGTTTTTGACAAGTGTAGTAAATGTATAGTTGCCTAATATTTAACAGTTTAGTTTTTTCGTACAGTCGCCAGCAGGTCAAGGTATACAAAACTGTCAAATTTCTCCAAATGATTTTAAACCTTAGATTGTTGAAGATAAAGTTCAAAATCAACTGAGAAAATTTGACATTTTGTGGTAACTTGACGTGCTGGCCACCGTACGATACTGATAAAGGAACAAAGCTTTAATTATTTTATTTTGGACTCTTTGGAGTGAATTTAAGTTAGTTACCGTTGCTGATCTCCATAGCTCAATTAAATATTCTAAATGTGATTTGACTAAAAAGTTGTATATCAGAGTGCGCATTTTTTTGGAATACAGCATGCTACTTTCCGTAATGATCCCAACATTGATCGTATGTAGCACTTCGATGTAGCTTGAAGTTAACCTTCTGATTAACCTGTAGAGCATCAGGTAATTGTAACAAATTGTAGCAATGTTTTATTTGTACGTTTTATCTGAGCGCTCTTTGTTGGGCCAGATGTGTAGCTCGACAGATACTTATTCGTTAAATTTTATTGATTGCTAGAGAGTTGTCCGCGACCTAGCCTGCTTAGGATCCCGCGTAAATAGCCTAGGTAATCGGGTAATAGTAGGTAAATAGCCTATGTAGTCGGGAATAAAAGCTTTCTAATGGTAAAAGAATTATTTAAATCGGTTCAGTAGTTTGGTTTTTATCGATTAAAATAAACAATCAAACAATTCTTTAGTATAGATCGAACTCTAACGTCATCCTTCTTAACTGCTACAAATGTATTTTTCCAAAGAACCAACCTATAAAATATTTCTGAATTATGTATACCTATACTGTAAAAAAGTTCTTAAAAAAGGCCAGGTTCCGAGCACCCTAAACCGACGGTCATGCATGAAGAGAATAATAAATGTAGATGAAGCGAAAGTAGTGTGCCAGGATCGTAGCAAGTGGAAATCCATAGTCTCTGCCTACCCCCATGGGAGACAGGCGTGACAATATGTATGTATGTATGTATACTGTAAATATTCGAATTGCCCTGTAATTTGATAAAAAAAAACGTTGGTACTTTAAAACCACGTAACTCTGTGTTTTACTGAATTACAGAGTTGAAAATAATAAAATCATAGGCTATGCCGAATTTACACGTCAAAGGAAATATGTATACTGAATGTAAAGTAGAAATAATATGAATACCTACATGTTGTGTGCCCAACCTTTAAGTCTTTGGTCGTGGACTTAGAGTGGAGTGGACGTGGAGTAACTATATTACTTACAACTAATAATATTGTAATTTTTACTCCATTTATCATAGTTATTTCACGGTAAATACAAAAAAAAAACATATCTAATTGACCATTACAAATAAATTTAACGCGACTGCTACGCTAGAGGTCCGGGGGTTCGATTCCCAGGTCGAGCAGAATTAGTTATTAGGTTTTTATGAAACTCTCAATAACGGCTCGGAGTTTGTAATTGTGGCCGGTAAGTCGTAAAAGGTATGCTCACCCCCGATTAAATTGGACCGAAACATACCGGCGAAATGTGGGTGTAAATTCACACACCTCTGCCTAACCTTTCGAGGGATATAGTAAATAAACTAAAACACCAAAATGCTGTCATATCCAAAATGTTGAAAACGCTGTATGCTAAAGTAAACTGCTAGAGTACCTAATTGTTACATCTCGTCAAAACTAATTGACTTTCACAATTAAGATATTTTTTATCTTTAAGCGTACCTAAGTGTATTTGATTCTTAAGGTTCGAAATGGTACTCAAATAATTTACGTACACTCGTTATGACTGGGCGTAAACATATATAAACAAATGGATGTACATAAACAACCCGTGTGTATCAACAATTCGTGCCTTGAAAGAGATGAATGCTTGATTGATACCTAGTCTACGGTATTTAGAGTGACTCAGTGTTTGTTGCTCTTTAGGGTTAACACATTGGCAATTTAATGTATATTACACACAAGTAAGATACATTACAAGCTATCACGCCTGTTTTCCTCGAAGGGCTAGGCCGACAAAAAAATAACAATAAAATTATGCCTATCGAAGGAATTAACACCTTTAAAGTATCATGTAAGTTAAGTTACAATTTTAATTGCAATGTGGTGATAACTTATATAAAACTCAAATAAATATTTATTTAACCCAAAATCACGAGCTTTAATTTAAATTAGTTATTAATTGTATTTTTGGACTCGGTCACCATCTTACACATAAATATTTGCTCGACAGTTTAAACATTGCTATTATAAAAACTCATCTATATGCCCGTCAGTTTCTACTTTCACTGTGACCAAAGACAACAATAATAAAACTGTGACAAACAAACGCTAGCACTACTGACCACTGACCGCCGCAGAGTGGAAGCGATAACGCATCGGGACAGTTATTCATGGAAAAATAATAGTAAGGAGGTCAAAAGGCACATTCACGAAATAAACACCTAACCAATGACCTTAACTATTTATGTATAAATAAAAAAAAAAACAAAAAAATGTACGCTAAAAACCTAATACAATTTTGAACCGTGTGAATTGATTACGTTACTGTGTTCTTAATTTAAAATTCAAATTATACCGAATTTAGTGCTTATATTTTTTGTGTGCGAATTTGAATTTGTGTGTTCTTTTTTTAAAATTCAATGTGATGTCGAGATAAAAATATGGTGTGAATGAATAATTTATTTTTTTCTAAATATTTGTGGGTGGGCCAAGTTCGCGAGATCAGTGTACCGTTAGCAATGGCAAATTAATAAATGCAGAATTGTGATAAATTTTCGAAATGTCCAGTGTATTTTTAGATAGTGTCAAAATATTTTACTTTTACAATGGATTTGTGAAATAGATTGTGATTATTTTCTGCGATAAAATGTCAGTCAGACATAGAGCCAGACAGTGAGATATCGGTGAGATAACTGAGATTAGCCTCAAACGCATTCACGTTGGTGACATTGCGTGGTCACTCCTTCGATTTCACTGAATACATGCGAGACATTTGAACCATTTTAGAAGTCAGTGTAATAAAAATAAATTTAGGCATAATAATTATCACTTAAATCATATACAGGACTAACGTATTGAGGAATTTAGGCAGAAACGAAATACCGAACACCTTCTGAACGTCAATTAAAAATATAATACATATAATGTCTTCGCCAAAGGCAGAGGCAGATGTAGCATTTTTTAAAGCGACTAGCAATGTGGGTCACACATTTCTAATATTCTTGTTAACCCCTCGTGCTAAGCTCAATGCTTGTGTTTCGTACTGTTCTGCCTTACTCTTCGAGGAATAAAGGCGTGATGGTATTACATTATTTATATTACATACCAGCACGTCTGTATGTTGCTTGATTATGCTTGGTTACAGCAAAAATATAGAGGAATCATTTGAGTAGATACCAACATGATCTGTCTGGAGATAAAAGTATTATCTCTGCAAAATCAGATGTCTAACAGAAATAGGCCTTATAGGCTATATCTAGTACAATCAGCCGACCAATAAATATAGCCATATGTTGGTTTTTCTATTATGTAAACTGATGTTAGTGATTATAATCTTATCTGTTACTAGCGACGCTACGAGTAGTCTGAAGTCTGTGGGAACACCTTGTGACGTCAACAAGGAAAGCATGGCTTCTTCACGTGAATAACGTTTAGAGGAAATTGCTTTTGACAGATTGAAGGACACTCGTTTGATGCTGGAACCGTCCCGTTTCGCAACTATTTTTTTTTTATGTCAGTGAAAAGTAGAATTATGTGCTTTTACAAAAATATATTGCACTATCCCCTGAGACCACATATTAAATATTAATTTTAAAAAATGCAAATTTTTTTAGAGGTTAATAAATGTTATGATCAATGCCAGACGTGAATATTTGAATGAAAGAAATAAAGAAAAATTGTTTTGGACATCCTTAATATTACCAGTCGCTGGCAACGGGTTTTGTCTCTTAAGGAATAAGGCTAGCTACACAATTCTCTGTAAGAAAACCTCTAACGCTCACATGCTCTTTCGCGTATGTCAAGACTAGGACTAATTTCGAATTTTTCGAATTTAAATAGATCCCGCAGGCTGGTCCGGATTTGAAAGGGAGCATCAGTAGATACATTTTACCGCGAGATACTTTTTCTGAGAGACAGTGTAGTAGTAGTAATGTCTCGCTGGCATGTCTACATGACAGCATGAATGGGTCGCCACGACCGGGGAAGTACTACCCTACCACAGAATATCGACGTCAAGTAGCAGCATGCCTACTGTTGCGTTTCGTACAGTTTGTTGGAAATAAGTAAGCCGATCGGAAGTTAGCTGTTCCGTACTACCGCGGTGATAAAATCGTTTAATTATGTGTTTTAATAGAAAAATATCGAAATTAGTAAACAAAATAATTAGAAACATATACGACTCTAATTATCTTTACACCGACTCTTTCTATTAAAATTTACAACTTCAAAACCACTTGCAGACAACTTCCGATCGGCTTACTTATTTCGAACAAACTGTACGGTGAGTGTGGAGCGCCAATGGAGGAGGTCCAATTCCTCCCTCAGTCCCCATCCTTCTGCTTTTCTCCTTTCCCTGCCTTTTCCTAAAATAGGCTTGGCATCGGTACGCAACTCCTTTGGTTTTGCAGATGTCCATGGGCGGCGATAACTACTTACCAGGTAGCTCGCCTGAAAAAATGCTAGGTACTTGTTATGTCTTCAAAAATTAACTATAAATGCACTTTACACCGTAATTCTCTCCCCCATTCCCATTACCTGTGCCATTACTCTGTAATAAAAAACAAACGCTATCGGCCACTTATCTCCGGCAATTCGTTCACGAATGCGCCATTTTTTTCATGCGGCTTAAGACTCGATTGAGTACAATTGCTCTGTGTAAGCCGAAAGGGTGAAGAAATGGGTCACTGTGCCAGCAAGCCCCGTACAATTACTTAGAGGAATGATTGTAAACAGTCGTTGCTTTGGACTGGGAGTTTAAAGAAACGGAAACTTGCTCCAGTCGATAGCTTAACTTCTCTATACTCATAGCGCAGCATCTTCTTCCCAAATTCAGTAGAAAGTGTTTATGGTGAATATTTTCCGATAGTTATCTGAGATGCAGTGATAGCCTAGTCACTATATGACTATTGGACTGCCAAGTCATAGGTCTCGTGTTCGAATCCAAGGCGCGCAATTCTTTTAACGGCTGATTTAAAAAGTTGTTACATTTCAATATTCGCTTCAGAGTTATGAAACTACGAAGTAGGTACTGCAGGAGAGTGTTAAAATATATAAGTATACAATTCTTCTGTACGTATATCATAGAACTCTACCTAAAATGCTGGAGCGATTCTGATATATTGTTTTGGTTTGAGTTGGATAGTTTACATTCACAACTGGAGCTTGTAGATGGCGCTGCCTAACGTTCAGACAGGACAACTGTGTGCGCTAGTTACGAATAAAAATGAAAGTGTACCTAATATTAATTATCAGAAGCAGCTACAATAATAATTCATTTGTTAGCAAAACAAAGAAATGTGACTTTCTTTCGTGTATCACGCTGTATCGACGTGAACTTGGCCATGTTTAACGTTTATGTCAATTATCTTCGTACATAAATACCATGTTCTCAATTCATATCACTCAGTATTTAACCACTTTGCATAGCAGCTGGTTACATTAAATAATATCTAGACTTAAATAGCGAATTACAAGAAACTTATGAAAGTAAAGGATTAAGAAAAAGAAAATTTTTAGCCAGTGTGAAAAGTGACAACTTAAAAGCTTAACTGTTTTAAAATATGAGGTGAGTTAAAATTGTTTTTTTTTTATTGATTTCTAATCACGCCTTTTCTAGGTTGGCAGGCAGCCATGATTGCCTAGTAAGTCCAGTGCCGCTAGTGCGCTTGCTGAACTTGAGGTCCTGGGAACGATTCCCAAGATCAGCAAATTGTTATTGAAAAATTTTATTGTTGTTTTTCTATTACGAAATTCTCAGTAGTTATTTTTGTTTCTGGTTAGTTGACAATCTCCGACAATAATTTATGAAAATAAAAATCTTCTTCTATAATAGTCTTCTATAAAGACTGCCTCATTAGTCTAGTGGTCCTAAGCGCGACTACTACGCTAGAGGCCCGGGTTCGATCCCCAGATCGAGCAAAGTGTTATTGGGTTTTTCTATGAAATTCTCAGTAGCAGCTCGGAGTCTGGATTTGTGCCCGGTTAATGGCAATAGGCGCGCCCCCTATTACATAGGACCTAAACATACCGGCGAAATGTGGGTGTACATTAATACACCTCTGCCTAACCCTTTGGGGACTACAGGCGTGATGGTATGTTATGTTATGTTAAATAACGTCTTGCCAAATCCATTTATTGAAATTAAAAAAATGTTGACGTGTCTGAGGTATTAAGTTATTTCAATAACATGTTGTATCCAACATAACTAATGATGTCATAACCAAAATATCAATGTAATTACAGATCTATTGGGTTCATCACGTTGTTGGCGACAGTCGTCTGCGTACAAAGCAAAGCCCCCGATGGTAAGCCATGCTGCTACTAATTACTAAATTCACTAGAGAAAAGACCAAACACTTTCAGAAGATGTCGATCTCACAAATTATTGTAAGAATGCTTAGACTGCCTCATTAGTCTAGTGGTTCTAAGCGCGTCTGCTACGCTAGAGGTCCTGGGTTCGATTCCAAGTTCGAGCAAAGTGTTGTTGGGTTTTTATATGAAATTCTCAGTAGCAGCTCGGAGTCTGGTTAATGGCAATAGACTCGCTCCCTATTACATGGGACCTAAATATACCAGCGATCTGTGGGTGTGTACATTAAGTACCTACACCTCTGCTTCAAACCACGGAACAATTATTAATTGACCCTGTATACATTTTGTATACAAACTGATTCGTCGGGTGAAAGATATATGATTATTGAAAAATAGTGGCACGCGCAACTATTGCACGTGTTCTCTTAGGTTTCGTTCCCAGTTGAGATAGAATTTTTCTATGACATTCTCAGTAGCATTTCGGACTTGTGTGCCCAGTTAATCGCAATATAGTCTCGCCACCTATTTCATTAAACCTAATAGCATAACAGCAAACTTTGCGCTTCAGTATAGGTACAGTCGCACATCAGGTTATGCAAATCTGTCAAATTTCTCTAAATGATTTTAAGCCATAAAGTGTTGATGATTAAGTTCAAAATCAACTCGGAGAATTTGACATTTTGGGGTAACTTGATGTGCTGGCCACCATACCTCAGCCCCAAACATTCGGAGATAGAGGCGTGATGATACGTACTTATAACGTATTGTAACGTACGTTGAAAACATAAAGATCTACTTACTGATTTATTGAAATATGCAAACGCAAGGTTATATAGTTAAGTGAATACCCGCATGCTAGCGGGTTCTATTTACATACATATTATCATCAACATAAAGAAAAACTTTCCACGTATACATACATATATGTATATATTTTTCCTTTATCCAAAAAAATATTGGATGGAAAAAGCTATATAAGCAAAAACTTTATAAGCAGCCAAGAAGCTCAAGAGTAGGAAATTAAACAAATAAGTAAAAAATCTGTAGGATCCTTCATATTTTACAGCATCCGAGGCCACAGGTAGACTCTTTAAGACGTAAGGGATTTTCGAAACCTCCGTATTTAGTACCTAATATCGATCAATACTGTACGTTGTAAAATCAGTAGTTTTATTTCAAATCTTTGGTAGTATTTTTACAATTCCCTGCTAACTAATATAGTTTTCTATTTACTTTCAGGATACATAGTAAACAGAGCAGCCAGCAAAGCTTATAAGGTTATGTACCAGTCACAAGTGTGGAGCCGGGCGAAAGAAGAGTGTGAGAAAGATGGCGCCACGCTCGCTGTGCCCAAATCACAGGTGAGTTCTTCATCTCTAGGTCAATAAATATATATTTTTTTAATTGTACGACGATAACAAATAATCATAGAGCTGTTTGGTGGTAAGCTGCAAAGAGAATACAATCATTGTCTTTGGTAAGCAGCCTCCGCAGCCTAAAGTGCAGACCACATTGCCAGCTAGCGAGCGAGCGAGCCGGGTGAGCAGTTTCACCTATTTTCTTACTTCGGTTCACACTCCGAACTACAGAGAAAAGCTAGACAGCGATACAAACGATGCGCTTCCTCGCTCGCTAGCGGACGGAGCTAGCTAGCTAGCTAGCACCTAGCACCTAAGCCTAGCTAGCTACGCTAGCTACGCTTAACAAGCCAGCAACACCAGCGGTATCACTCCTCATTCCATCCCAACTGTTATCGTCCCGTAATCTCATTGGCTAACTCATCAAACTGGAACATAGATTAGCAGTTACTGCTGAGCGGCAGAATATTTAAGCAGTTTTTTGGTACACACAGCTACACATCATTATTTGCAGTATACGCTTTCCTCACATTGCATATCTGTACAGGTATTCCATACATTAAGAGGTCTTTTAATACTGGATATTTGTATAAATTGATGTGTAATCGTGCGTATGATGTGTATCAACTTAATAATCTCAGCTGCAGAGTTATACATGGATTAAAGACCGCAGAATAAGCCATTGACATATGAATTGCAGTCCCAATTCATACGTCATTGTGTAAATAAACTTATATTTTGAAGTAAGTACCTACTTACCTAGGTACATTCACAGTGAGGAAATATGTTTTCCTTGCTAAAATTGGTTGGAAATAGGTACCTATATCGAAATTATGAGTACATATGAATCGTAAATTGTAGGCATTATTTAGTAATAAGGAAGAAATAATATTTAAACAAGTAAGTAATTCTTTGTTCGTCACTCATACGCAAGTATCGACACTGCTGCTTTGTTGTGGTTTGAATCGAAAAAAACTACCTACATCCGCTGTGATGTGTGAGTGTTACAGATACCTAGGAACTACCAAGATAACTAAAAGTCTTCCAAACGTATAAAAATCGCACTAAAATAACAGTAGAACAACGCAGTTCGAGTGTTAACAGGTACAAGTGAAAACTGACATGTGGAGCGGGAACCAATCCAAGTTTGTTCACACAGAGCAAAGTAAAGAAATAACTTGTACAATGTAAAGCTAGCGGCAACGTTAAATGGTCGACACAAGTTTTAAGAGACCTCTTACTACGAGTAACTTCACGCGACTATTACTTTCTAGAAAGAAGTAGGTTTTCATTGGAATTTCGTAATTGGAATGGCAACACTGCTGTTTTATATGGAAAATACTGTCAAAAAAATAAGAAAATCTAATCTTAAGTTATAATGTTATTATGATTTTATTACACCAATTCATTAGTAGTGAGACTTAATTAAAACTTTAAGAACAGGTGCCAAGATAATCTACTACTATCGAAATGAAAAGTTTTACTTTGATTATTATATAATGTAATCTCATTAGTATATATGATATTCTCAGTAGCAGCTCAAAGTCTGGGTTTGTGCTCGGTTAACGGCAAAACGTTCGCCCCTTTTATATGGGACCCTTAACATAACGCCGACCTTTGGGTGTACCTACCTAACTACACAAGAAAATCTACGTACAATATACCATCAGGCTATATGTAAGTATGTCCAGGCACTTATCCAAACTCCGAACTGTTACTAAGAATATCATAGAAAACCCAATATCACTTTGCTATAATATATATGTCTTATAATATAATATAAGTTTTTTATTTACTCCGGTTAACCTTTCCTCTCTTAAGTGCAGTGATACCCTAGTGATATGACCATTGGACTGCACGCACCTCTAACTTTTCGAAATCATGTGCGTATTAATAATTAATTATCACACGCTTAAACGGTGACGGAAAACATCGTGAGGAAACCTGCATGCATGAGAGATTTTCTTGACGGCGTGTGAAGTCTGCCAACCTGCAGTAGGCTAGCGTGGCGGACTATAGCCTAATCCCTCTCGTACAGAGAGGAGACCCGTGCCCAGCAGTGGGACAATGTAACGGGTTGATGATGAACCTTTTCTCTCCGCTTCTCTTTTGCTCTAAAACATCCTCATTCTGAACGTGTATCTCTTGGCAGGAGGAGTTCCAGTTCATCCAGAAGTTGGTCCGCGGCATGTCCTACCCACACATCACCGGCACCAGCTACAAGCTGCTGGTGTGGCTCGGCATCAACAACCTGGAGGACTACACCGTCTGGATGAACATTGATGGTAGTACACTCGTCAGCACATCAGGTTATACAGAACTGTAAAGTTTCTCCAAATGATTTTGAACCATAAAACGTTGATGGTTAAGCTAAAAATCAACTAGGAAAAATTTACATTTTGTGGTAAATTGATGTGCTGGCCACCGTAGGTACCAGCTTGTAGCTCCACTTCGTTCTGTAGTTGATCCGTGACGTATATTACACATACGTCATTAACATCAAATATATATATATTGAATTAGTATTAAGCTGAGCGATAACCGTTTTGCGAAACACATATTTTTTTCCTAATATCTTTCTTCTTATTTAGATAGTTTATTTTGTTTAGCTATGTCAACCAGGATTTAATTTAATTTCTTTATTAATTCAGCAACACGTTTACTAATGAAGCACAAAATTTAAGTAAATACTTTTTCGGGCTTTGACTCTCATAATAAGAGTATTCCACAGATAAAAAATTAAATAAGTATAAATTGTTGGAGCCGATTTTACCAGACAGAAAAATAATTTCAACACTTACTGAAACAAATAACTGTTTATTTATTTCAGGTGAGGATATTAATGACACCGGATTTCATGAGTGGGCAAGCAGTGATGTTGGATTCAGGTACTTATATATTTTTTTTCAACAGTTAACTGTTGCAGACAAGCGAGCGCCCGCTGCCCATAAACTAGCTGTGTTCCCTTAACCCTTGCTAACCGTTAGAACAAAGGGAGATGCAAAACGTCACCTAGGTACCTTTGACCACCCCTGCCTATTGTTATTCAAACGACAAGCGGGGGCCTCTGTGGTCATGGGCGCTTAGAGTAGGGACTCTGGGTGTCCAGTAAACGACCTCAGGGATGACGGCGACACGAAGTGGTCACGTACCACTAGGGTCACCACACAGAGATGGGCTAGAGAAGCGCAGCTACCTTCCCTGAGACGGGCTATATCTATACTTAATATTATAAAGCTTGCAAAGTTGTTGTTACTTGAAGAGTTTGTTTGTTTACTTGAACGCGCTTATCTCAGGAACTACGGGTCCGATCTGAAAAAATCTTTCAGTGTTAGATAGCCCATTTATTGAGGAAGGCTATAGGCTATGTATCATCACGCTACGACCAATAGGAGCGGAGCATAAATGAAAAAAGGTGCTAATACGAGAAAAAATTAAATGCAGAAAAGCCGAGAATCCACGCGGGCGAAGCCGTGGGCGGAAAGCTAGAGTACCTATATACGGGCGGGGCACAGAAAGGGATCCGAAACAATAAGAGATTTCCCGGATCCTTCCAACATTCTGCTGAAGTGGCCAACAGGGGTTTTAGTGCGGTAAAAATCCCAACACCCTGGCCTGCACCCCAGTAGGCTTGAAGCCTTTTGCCTCGGAAAAAAAAAAGGTACCATGAACAGACCTTTATTCAAAAACACAGCCTACTAGAAAAGGCAAACTAACCTTTACTTACCTACAACAAATTCTATGTAAACCAAATCGAATATTAAGGTAATTCATTTTTTATAAACAGCGATGATCCGAAGGAGCCTCACTGCGTAGGCATAGATGCCGTGAACCCTGGCTTCAGGGACTACTGGTGCCATCTTCGACAACCCTACATCTGTCAGGTCGGCCTGGACTCAAACGTCAAGTAACGACGATGACGCAGGATTTTAATTTATTTATTGAAATAAAAATATTAACATTAATGTGTCAATTTAAAAAATCTGTCCTGTCCTGTTACGTACAATCCTCCCAAAATGAGGCGATAGTATCATTACGCTGGCCTTCGAGGGATGGCAGACTTCACTTACCTTCAAAATGGGACCTTCAGGCAACTTGTGGTCAAGCGCAAGCCTATCTGTGTTAAAAAAACTGACAACAATATTTTACCCTACCCCTTTTTTCTTACCCCTGTTACCCTACCTTTTTATCCTACCCCTTTAAGAAAACCCAATTCCTAAGGTTGTCTATAATTTTCTGATCTCATTTTCTCTTGAATCACCGTCTTACTAAAAGTAAAACCCAACATTCATAAGTATTGTTCAGCTAAAAAACACTTTTAGCTTTAACAGTGTAAGGCTTTATTTTGAAGATCAATGATATGAACCATTTCAAAGTACAATCAGTTGAAAAAGGCTAATTTCGGCAAACCTTTAACATTCTCAATAAGACTGGAAACCGAAAGGAATGGTTCGCAGTAGCTGGGCATTTACCGCTTACCATACTGGAAGACAGGCGTGATAAAATAATCTATGCCCTTTTGTTTTTATTGCACCATTGTAATCTCCGTGTTCTGTTACACAACATATCAAAAGGACATAATTCTAGCTCAATCGTAACCTGGTTTTTTGAATTGCATCAAGGACATAACTCGCCGTTTTTTAAGGCATATCCACTGATATCAAGTAAATTTCACAGCTAAAAAGATACAACTGCAATAAATCCGAAAACACAAACCAACAAAAAGACATAATGTCAGTTAATTGAACTACTGACATGACAGAAAAGACACAAACCATTTTGTTCCGAAGCGATTTAAATGTAGAAAGAAATAAATGCAGATAATACCTTTAAGTGAGCATGTGTATAAGGGAACAACTCGATTTGTATCGTTTGATTCGCGTAATTTCAAATGTTTATCCCCACTTAGCGCTATCGCTATTGGTGGATTGGCACGTGTATAATGAATAAGTCGTTTCATTCTTTATTTTATAATTTCTATTTTGTTTATTTTTCTTTTTAAAGTAAATACTGTTTCGTGTGTTTGTTTTAAATAATATATATATTGCAGTCAAAACTCTAGCAAAATCAGTTAAAAGTAGTTTTAACCGTATGATTTAGACAATAATACTTTTGACTAAATAACAGATGAATTGACTGCAACATATACAAACAGTTATTATTTTAGTGAAGGAAAAATTCGACCGCGGGCAGGATTCGAACCTGCGTCTTCTGGTTAAGTACACCAGACGCTATGACCGCTAAGCCACCGCGACCCCTACCCGCCATGTCGAAATTTGCCTTCACCTTTTTAATTTTACGTCTTTGAGGCGACGTCACTTACGTACGTCGACGTACTTAACCAGAAGACGCAGGTTCGAATCCTGCCCGCGGTCGAATTTTTGCTTCACTAAAATAATAACTTAATAATCTTTGCATGGAAAATTCCTAAAAAATACAAAAAGATACATATACAAACATTTAAAAGTCATTTCATATTTTTTGAGCTAAAATTTAATTAAAGCCAATTATTAAGACTTGTAACTGTTTAATGCAGTTTTGTTGTTGTACTCGACGCTAGTAGCCGTGGTAAGTTCAGTCAAAAGTGTAGTGTGATTTGTGTGTTTCCTTCAAAACTAGGGAAAAATGACACGCAGTCAAAAAATACTGATTTTGTGTTAAAAACGGCTAGAATTGTAAGTACCTATTTTATTTATGTAATTACTTTGACTTTGATTTTTACAAAGACATGCTCTTAATACATCAACTTTGGTAGAAAAAGGTATACCAGGCCACTCAGAAAGTTTTGTGACAAAAAGTTTATTTTGGAAACTTCGATTACTATTTAAAGTAAAAATACCACTGTTCGATTTCCAAATTTCCCTCCGCATTTTTTTGAGAGCCAATTCAAAATGGATCTGCATCGAGAACAATATCGTTCAATGATTTCAAATGTGGCTTAAAACCTGATGAGTAATTTGATCGCTTTAAATTGCTTTTATGGATGAAGGACATTCAAAAGCAACCATCTACCGCTGGTATAGCAGTCGTCTTACTTTGGCGAATGAACAAAGGAGTGGTCGTCCTACGACGGCTGTCACCGAAGAAAGTGTGTTGGCAGTAAAAAAAAAATTCAAGAAAAGAGACGAATTACGTACGAAGAGATTCAGCATACTCTGCTGATTGGTTCAGGAAGTGTTCACAAGATTTTGCACGAGCACCTACGCGTAAGGAGGACAGTTCCCCGCTGGGTAACGCACAACCTCACCGAAGCTCAGAAGCAGGCCCATGTGGATTGGTGCCATGATATGATACAAAAATTTGATGCAGGCTCTTCACGGCGCGTTTACGACATTGTGACAAGTGACGAATCCTGTATTTATCAATACGATCCAGAAACAAAGCGTCAGTCGAAAGTTTGACTGTTTCAAAATGAACCAACGCCTACGAAAGTGAAGCGATCGAGGAGCGCAGGAAAAGTTTTGTTCGCTAGTTTCTTCACTTTGATGGGGTAGTTTCAATTCCACTTCGAGACCAAAGAAGCATCAACGCCGAATGGTATAGCACAAAATGCCTGCCAGAAGTTTTTTCTGTAATGAGCAACAAGCGCCCGAACACCGGGCTCCACGGGGTCGTTCTTCACCACGACAACGCGCCCGCGCACTCAAAACGAGGGACTTCCTGGACTCCACACCGGTCAGAGACACCCTCCTTACAGTCCTGATTTGGCTCCGTGTGACTTCTTTTTATTCCCTAAAATTAAAAATCAGCTCAAAGGGATACAGTTTTCATCGCCGGAAGACGCGCTAGCAGCGTTTGAGAAGGCCGTGGAAGAGGTGTCTGCGGAGGATTGTATTTTTTTTTTTAATTAGTTCAGACACCTGAAACTTTCTATAGAGGCTGGTGGAGAGTTCCTTGAAAAGATTTAATAAAAAAAAAACATAGAAGTTAGTTTTTTAGTTTCTCAAAACTTTCTGAGTGTCCCACGTATTTTATATGTATCCTGTATTCAGACACTTGCGGCGGCCAAAATAAAAAATCATCCGTAAGTAAGTGCTGTAAATTCATTTTTTTTATGTTGATTCCTCGTTTTTATGTTGATTATTCCAATAAATATAACTATTTATTAGTCTATTTATTTTATTATAATATTAGATAAGTTTATCATGTATGTTTGTTATTGATAGCAGAAAGACATTAAGTCGTATAATCGTCTTAAAAATTGATAAAATAAGGGAATAAGTCGTAATATTCCTTTACAAACGAGCAAAATTACAAGAACAAAAGACGTTATACCATTAATGCTTCGTTAATAAGGGCACAACTCAACAAAAAGTAAAAAAAAATATAGAAGGAGTGGTTGAATGGGTAAGTTATTTACGTTAAATAAAAGAACTATTTATTATCTAGAATGTGCAATAAAAAAAATATAATAATTTAATCCCGAAATACTAAAAAACATCAAAAGTATGGTTTTTTGGCTCTCCTGAAAAGTGCCCATTTTGAGTTGTGCCCTTTTTCACTGGAGACACTGATATTCAACAATAGCTAGGCACATATTTCATCGTTAACACGCCGAAGGTCATTATTAGGAACATCAGACAGAAGCATGTAGTCTATAGCAGTAAATCCCCAGTAGAAGACGTTGACAGTTCATTAATTTTGTGTATTCAGAAGACTGTCTCCGCAGACATTATCAGGCTCATTCAACAGATCCCGTCTGACGCCTAGGCACATTACATGGACAACAAAAACCGACCACAATACAAACAAGTTCGTTAAAACGTTTACGTCCATTAAACGTCAGCACATTTCACTCGACGATAAATTATCAAAAGGTCACGAAGGAAATAAAATAAAAACCTTTGGAAAGGTGTCAAGTAGGAATCACTTAGAAAGACTCCGCGGGATTATGTTAAAATTCCAATATAAATGTTAAAAGTCAAATTTTCGCGACGCGGCTGCAATAAAACTTGGCTTGGATTACGACAGATTTTTTTAATTTAATCCTAAATGTATAAGAAATAAAAGCTATGCCTATTGTTTTATTCATTTGCCTGTCACGATGCGATGTGAACTTCCATTAAAAACAACATGACAGTTATAAGTATTAGTACCTAGTCCTACCCTTTTTTTATAAAAAGCGTTTGATTCGATCGTTATTCAGCTTGCAACCCCACTAATTGTACCCACAGCAAATCTATTATAAAAAATAGTTGTAAGTAACGTGTGTGAATATGTAATTAATCACCTACGAATAAATAATGTATTTATTCGTAGGTGATTTTAATCACCCAATAATTTCAATGAACACGAATGCCTGATAATTTACGCAATAAATTTATAATAATAAGTATTGTAACAAAGTTTTACCTATGCGCGATAGATGGCGTTGTGCCTCCCGGCTGAATCGCGCTATGGTTTCGTTACACGCGAAACTATAGCAGCTCGTAGCAAAGCTTTACCTATGCCGCGATAGATGGCGTTGTGCCTTCCGGCTGAATCGCGCTATGGTTTCGTTACACGCCAAATAATATTAACTTAGTGAATATTTTGTTTTGTATTCTCAGCTAGGAATATTGCCTTGTATACGAAGTGTATCCTCACCGGGATCTCTTTGGATCTTTGCAATAATTATAGGGAATCTCGCGTAATCTTAGTAAATAAGTTGTCATTGTATTTATAGTACTGTAACTGTACGACACGTTATTAAACACAGTCTTGCGTCTTTATTAGTAGTTTTTCTTTACTCGCACGATCTGAAGACCCCCCCCCGGCTACAGTGGCGCCTCAACTCGTGGCTTACGTCAGATCCTACGCACCAGGTCGCGCAGTATTGATCAATGAAGGAAGAGATTGAAGACTGTGAAGCAAGAACAACACGTCGCGGCAGTTCCGCACCTACCTATAAAATTAAGAAAGATACAAAGGCTACGAAAAGTACGAAACCTCAACCTAAGATGGCGATTGCATTCACTGAAGATCAGTTCCAACAGTTAATCACGGCTATCACCAGCAAAAGCGGCAGTTCTTTTGCCTCTTGTTCGAACTACTTCGATGGGACACGAACGTCAGAGGCAGTTGAAACATTTTTGGCTGCGGTAAGCGTTTTCAAGCGAATAAAAAATATTGGCGATGAAGATGCACTTGCTGGGCTGCCCTTGTTATTCAAGAAGGAAGCTGGAATCTGGTGGCAAGGTGTTAAGGATTCTGTCACAACCTGGAGTGAATTTGAAAATCGCCTCCGAGAGGCTTTCGCACCTAAAAAACCCGCATATGTTATATATCAGGAGATTATGTCAGACAAACAAGAAGCCGACGTTCTCACAGAAAAATATATAGCTAACAAACGGTTTTTATTTGCTCAGCTGCCCAAACCAGAGCCTAGCGAAACGATGCAGATGGACATGCTGTTTGGTCAGTTAAACCTGAACCTTCGGGAAAAGATTCCTCGGGATTCGGTCACCTCGTTTAACGAACTACTTAAAGTGGCTCGTGGAGTAGAGAGAACTCTGGCTGAAAGAAATAATGCCGCCATTGCCTGCAACGAGAAGCCAGTACCAACTGACTCCAGGAAAGATCAGAAGAAAATCAGGTGCAGATATTGTCGATTGACAGGACACAGCATTGAACAGTGTTTCAAGAAGAATAAGAAGAAAGTTGAAGATAACCTATCTGATGTGCAGTCCAAGGAAGTCAAACCTGCGGAACCCGTAACCAGCGCTCCATCTCATTCAGTACCTAAATTTTCATGCTATGGATGTGGGACTCCTGGTGTAGTCCGCAGCAACTGTCCTAACTGTCACAAATCTAAACTGTCTACGGCAACTTCAACGGATATTGGATTCTGCGCACTTAATATCAAGTTGGACGCACGTCCTAGACCCATTGTCTTCGTTAACATCGCAGATACCCAAGGCATAGCTTATGTTGACACTTGTGCCAAATCCAGTGTCGCATCTTACAATTTATATTGTCTACTTAAACAAAAGGGATTCCAGTTTCGACAAGAAATGGCCTTTATCACCCTTGCTGATGGACATAAGAAAAAGCAATGTGTGCTAACTGCGGAAATCCCAGTTACTATTAGTGATCGTACGATCTCTACAACCTTTTTAGTGCTACCGGAAGCCCGTAATAACCGCACGTTATTGGGCATTGGCTTTATACAAGATGCTGGAATGGTACTAAACTTACCCCAATTCACATGGCATTTCATAGATAATGAAAATGACGTCTACGAATTATACGATGAGAATTTCACTACCTTTGAAGATGATAATGTGGCTCTCTCTCCAGTGATGCATGCAAGAGATTATCCCGACTTACCTCAAGCATCTGCCACGGAAATGAGTTTTCATAGACCGTATGGACCTCTCATCCCAATAGAAGCCTCCACTCCTCCGAAAAGAGCGAGAACTTACCTTTTCGATGGGTATTCGCCAATCGTGGATGCATTGTATCGAGACGCAGAGCAAGCTATAGCAGAGGCAGAAATTGAGCTCTCACCAACGTCATCTAATCGATTTCCATCGACGGAAATATTAAGTCTTGAAGTGACAGCTTTAAGTGATGATCAGACCGAGTTGCTACAGAAATTCCTCAGACAAAATGAAGCCGTGTTTGTGAGCAATGGAAAGCCAACGACTCAGGCAGAGCATCATATAGATACTGGCAGTCATAGTCCTACTGCTGTCCCGCCTTATAGATTGTCACCCACAAAGACTGAGATGCTTAAGAAGGAAGTAGCTAACATGTTACAAGAAGGCATCATAGAACCATGCGTGTCCCCTTGGTCGTCTCCCGTGGTGATGGTGCCTAAGAAAGATGGTGGAATCCGAGTCTGTATCGATTATAGGCAACTGAATGCTGTTACTACGCCGGATAAATATCCACTTCCAAGAATTGATGATCTTCTTCATAACGCCAAGCGTACGCCATTCATGACAACAATTGATCTCCGCGCTGGGTACTGGCAAATTAAGGTAAAGAAAGAAGATCAGCTGAAAACAGCCTTTATAACTCCGTTTGGCATGTATAAGTTTTTGCGAATGCCATTTGGACTGCGAAATGCGCCTGCCACCTTTCAGCGCTTGATGGATGGGTTTCGTATAACCCTAAATCACGTAAAATTACTTATATATCTTGATGATCTTATTGTGCTGTCTCCTACTTTTACCCAGCACATCAAAGATTTACAGAATGTTTTTCATCGCTTAATAGAATATAATCTTGTGGCTAATAAAGATAAATGTAAATTCTGTTGCTCTCGAGTGAAATATCTGGGACATTACATTACCCCGGACGGACTGGAGATGGACCCCGAAAAAGTAAGCTCAATAACCAATATGGCAGCACCTAAAAATTTGAAGCACCTGATGTCGTTCCTTCAAATGTGCTCTTGGTACCGCAGATTTATGCCGAACTTTTCAAAAGTATCTGAGCCTCTTACACGACTTACTAAAAAGGGAATTCCTTGGAAGTGGCAAGAAGAGCAGAAAGCTGCATTTGACACTCTTAAACATCTCCTGGTGACCGCCCCAGTTTTAGCACAAGCAGATGATACTCAGCCTTTTATCTTAAAAACGGATGCTAGTTCCTATGCCATCGGAGCAGTTTTGGTCCAGGGGGAGAAAGAGCGAGAACACCCCGTTGAATATGCAAGCCGTTTACTGAAGCCGGCTGAAAGGAACTATTCGACTACCGAACGAGAGGCACTAGCAGTAGTTTGGGCTATAAATAAATTTCGAGGATATCTAGAGGGATCTTCGGTAACGGTCTTGACTGATCACCAAGCTCTAAAGTGGCTTATGTCATTAAAGTCACCAACAGGCCGACTCGCAAGATGGGCACTACAACTGCAACCTTATGACATCAGTATAAAATATATTAATGGAAAAACCAATGTAGTCGCAGATTCACTATCTCGACCACCCTGTGAGACTGACAATACTGAAAACTGCGGCGTATGTAGTGTAGTAGTTGATATGCCTAAAAAGAGCCCGGAAGAAATCAGAGGTGAACAAATGAAAGATGATCAGATAGTAAAAATTGTTAATGCATTAGAAGGAAATAATGAAGAAAATGCGATATATTGGAGTAAAAAGGGATATTTAATGAGTAACGGTGTTCTCTATCGATATTATGACAAAACTGAAAGCGAAGAAATTCAACTAGTGGTACCTGAACATGAACAGGCAAAGGTAATCTCAGCATACCATGATAATGCTATGGCTGGACATTATGGAGTTGAAAAAACAATTGAACGAATTGCACGACGCTATACCTGGAAAAAAATGCGAACCCAGATCGAAAATTACATTCGAAATTGTATCCGGTGTCAAAGATATAAGCCGTCTAACCAAAAGCCGGCTGGCTTGTTACAAACCACAGCAATGAATGCAAGATTTGAGGTGGTCGCTTTTGATTTGTTTGGGCCGTTACCTCGTACTACCAATAACCAAAGTTGGGTATTTATAATAGAGGATGTAGCAACGAGGTGGGTAGAGTTATTTGCTCTGGAAAGAGCCACTGCGGAAGAATGTGCCAAAGTGCTACTAAATGAAATAATCCTAAGATACGGCACACCGCGAAGATTTATTAGCGATAACGGTACTCAATTTGTGAGCAGCGTCCTACAGCAGCTAACTTATTGCTTGGGAATAAGTCATGGGTTTACACCCGTTTATCACCCCGAAACTAATCCTGTAGAGAGAAGAAATCGGGATATGAAAACTCAGCTCGCTATTCTAGTAGGAGACGATCATACAACTTGGGCCGACAAGTTACCGAGTATACGATTCGCCATGAATACCGCTTCCTCGGCATCGACAGGATATTCTCCTGCTTATTTAACATTTGGTCGTAATCTACGTACACCGGATGACGTTCAGCATGATTTGAAATCAATTATAAAACATGAGCACCTTGTCACGGAAATAACCCCAAAACTAATAATCATGTCTGAAACTATGAAAAGGGCAATGGAGATTCAAGAGTGGAATGAAGAGAAGAGGAAAGATTATGTTGATAAAAAACGTCTCGCATGCCCTAACTTTCAACCTGGTAATCTAGTGATGATTGATGTACATTTACTTAGTAAAGCTGCACAGGGATATACTGCCAAATTAGGACCTCGAAGAGATGGTCCTTACGTAATCAAAAGAAAACATGGCCCGAGTTCTTATGAAGTAGCAAGCCCTAATGCTCCTGATGCACCAGTTGGTATATATCACGCCTCTGCTCTAAGGTTGTATCAAGGACAAGACTCTGTAAACTTACCTGCGCCCGCTCAACCAATTCGCAAAAGGGGACGTCCTCGTAAGCAAGCTTCATAAATTCTTTTCATCAATGTACTTCAGTCAAATATTAAAAGCAGCTCCTGTCTTCCTCGTCGGGACGTCATCGTAGACAGAGGGGGAGACTGTAACAAAGTTTTACCTATGCGCGATAGATGGCGTTGTGCCTCCCGGCTGAATCGCGCTATGGTTTCGTTACACGCGAAACTATAGCAGCTCGTAGCAAAGCTTTACCTATGCCGCGATAGATGGCGTTGTGCCTTCCGGCTGAATCGCGCTATGGTTTCGTTACACGCCAAATAATATTAACTTAGTGAATATTTTGTTTTGTATTCTCAGCTAGGAATATTGCCTTGTATACGAAGTGTATCCTCACCGGGATCTCTTTGGATCTTTGCAATAATTATAGGGAATCTCGCGTAATCTTAGTAAATAAGTTGTCATTGTATTTATAGTACTGTAACTGTACGACACGTTATTAAACACAGTCTTGCGTCTTTATTAGTAGTTTTTCTTTACTCGCACGATCTGAAGACCCCCCCCCGGCTACAGTATGCAAATAATTACCTAGAGCTGATTACCAAAATTTTCTGAATATACCTTACAAAATAAATTACAAAACAAAATACAAATTTAATTATTTAAAGTTCATCTATGCGCATACTGATTGAGCGTAGGAGCCACAAGCCATGTTAATATTTTACAAACATAATTATCATCACGCCTGTATTCCTCGAAGAGCCAAGTAGTGGTGCAAAAATGGCTCTCTATTTATTCTGATTAATTATTGCCAACAACTAAGTGAAAAACTATAACAGTTTTAACTACACGAATTTACTGCGCACTGAGACTGCTCATTCATATTCTCCCTCAAGAGAATATCGAAAAAAATGCAATATTATTTTTTATTCTAATGCCATCATGATTGTTTTTTTCATTTATTGCATTTTTAGATGTAGGTGCTGCAATAATAAAAAACAATGAGGCAAACTAGAGTTCAAAGAGGTTTGTTTCGTAATTTTGTAAGTAAGCTCTATCTGTCGGCGAATATTAAAAGTAGTAGACTGATAGCAATAGTATGTCTACTCAACGCTAGATAGCACAACCATCAGGACCAAACCGACATCATCGAATTAAAAGTTTGTGTTTAGTTGTTGATTAAAAAATAGGATAATATTAATATACGTTTTTATAATAGAAATAAACAAACAAAGCTTCATTGTTATTACCTTTTTTGCTTTTGACAGTTTGAGAAAGGTGTGAAAACTGAAATGTCAAAACAAACTCACTAGTCACTGTCAAAATAAAAGAGGTTAGAAAATAGAACCATTTATTTTTTATTTTGGTACCTTTTATCTTTAAAAATTAGTTGTTATTATACACAACCGACATTAATTATTTGCTCCAAAAAAAGGTAAAATAAACAATTTTTTTACAGACTAACAAAAGCTTACATAAAATACTTTTGACATACCAAAGTATTTTTTTTGTTTTAGATGAATTTCTTGCAACGGGGTTTATCGCTACTATCCATTGGCATAAAAGCACAATGTAAACAAAACACAGGTAAGTTTTAATAATAATTCTGACTTTCCTTTAGATTCTATGCTCAGTACTAGCAAAGGCATAACCTGTATAACCAAAACAATTATTTTTAAATCTAATTAGAAAGTTCCATAATATTTATTTCAGTTCATTTTTGGCCTTAATTAGGCCTTAGTTATTATGGGACAAATCAAGGAAGAAAATTATGAACTTAATTGGAAGAGGCGGTTACTTAAATGACTTTGGTACTTAATTGGAATTATATAAGTAACACAATACCTGGAATTATATAACACAATACCTACATACATACCATCACGCCTATATTCCTTAAAGGGTTAGGTTAAAGTGTTCTAATGTACACCCACATATCACGGGTATGTTTATATCCTATAGGGGACGAGCCTATTGCCATTAACCAGGCACAAATCCAGACTCGTAACTGCTACTGCGAATTTTACAGATAAGCCCAATAACACTGCTCAACCTGGGGATTGAACCCAAGACCTACAGCATAGCAGTCACGCTTAAGACCACTAGACTAAAACAATACCTATCTATTAATATTTCATTCTTCTTTAAAGCCAATAACTGCTCCACTGCTTGGTGTCTTAAAATGGCACAACCATCAGGACTAAACCAACATCATCGAATTAAAAGTTTGGGCCACATTAGTTGTTGATTTAAAAAATAAGATAATATTAATATAAGTTTTTTTTAATAGAAATAATTAATATTTCATTCTTCTTTTAAGCTAACAACTGCTCCACTGCTTGGTCTCTTAAAATGGCTTAGGGCTGAACCTAGTGGTAGTGAACTGTTAGGATATAGTCTGTCACGCTGACCTGACTGATAAACCATAACAAGATACATGCATCAACAGAACATAGATGATATGGTTTTACTTGTGGTTATATATTATAGTTTCACTAGTCCCAACCATACAAAGTCCATTCGCCCACACATCAGGTTAAACAAAACTGACAAATTTCACCAAATGATTTTCAACCTTAAATTGTTGAAAATAAAGTCCAAAATTCACTGAAATAATTTGACATGGCACTGTACCATTGTAATAAAGTTTTAGTCTATGATTCTCCAGTGCACCCTAATTCCTCATGGTCTATAACTCTTTGGTGGCCTTTCAATAATTGATTTTTACACATTTGAGGTGATTGATACGAGAGCGATCTACACTTAATTTGCAAAATAAATACCTGCATTTCTATTTATTTATAAAAATAACTTCTTAACTTCAATTGTTAATTATGTTGCTAGCTATTAGAGAAATGTCCAAACAACTGAATTCCAATTTTACAAAAGACTTTAATGGTTCTATAGGCAGATTTCTAAGTGCATACTAATCTTCCTATAGTGTCTTATTTTTTCTCATCTCTCACAAAGAATGAATGATATGATTGAAATTTCAACTTTATTTCAGTTACCTAGAGGTCATCATACAAAACTTCGTGAGATAGAATTACTGTAACAGTTCCCATGTTGATTATGTTCTATATTGAACCATGGGTTAATGATTTGTAATGGTTTTTTTTAAATAGAACTTTTATATTACTAGTAATATGGGTCACACATTATTAGTGTTCTTATTAACCCCTCGTGATAAGCTAAATGCTTGTGTTATGAGTGGGTTCTTAGCAGCAGTGCAATAGGTGGGTTTCGACCGACAACCACGTGATCGCAAGTGCGACTCCCTCACCATTAGGCTACCACCGATTCTTAACATATTTACAGCTCCTAATTTATATCGCTAGCAGGATTTGCTAATAATAACTGTGGGGTAATTTATTGCCAACATCTTATTACGTAAGGGATTATCTATTGTTTGTAGACAACTGGAAACTGGAACTGGAGACCTACATGCAACAGTGGACTGTTGAAGGGTGATGATGATGTAAAAATAGAGGTAGATATAGCTCCAACATCACAGTCACAATCATTCACAACATGCTGTACATAGACTATACTGGCTATAGGATCTCATGCTTGTTTTTTATAGCAAGTTGAACTATATGGAACTGTATAGTGATTTATGCAAAGTGTTGTCCTTCACAATAAAATAAGAACACAGATCATATATATGCAATGTGCAAAAAGACTGCTATGGTCCCCTTTTATTCCCAAAATTATAGCGACACATTTTTACCACACCCAAACCCGTTTGATAATATCGCAAACAAGTATATAGGAAATTGCACATAACTGTCAAATATAGCGGACAATCGACATCTGCATCCAATTGCAGCTGCGAATATCTTCATACAGAAATCAACCTAATTTTGAAGCCATAAATATTAAATTTCCCTGTAAGGACGGTACGATAATCTTCGCAAGGGTTTGTCGCACTCCCGTCATTTGGAACCCTTCCGCGTGGACACGGATTATATCCCCGGGGATCGGGTACGGTCCGCAAAAAAGATAGTGTTACACATTTTGAGGAAAGATAACTGTACTTTTGTTTTTCGAGTGTTTGAGTAAGTCATTACGGGTTAAGATTTTTGGCGAAGTCAGTAACGCAACGCGGTTTATATTGTAATCTTAGGATCGTGTTGTATTTCTACTTACGTGCTCTTATCTTTCTGTAATACAAAAATACCGAAAAATATTGAATATCAAAAACTTATCGGTTGTACGACCTTATTGTGTACGAGTCAACTGCCTCATTAGCCTAGTGGTTCTTAGTGCGAATGCTACGCTAGAGGTCCTGGGTTCGATTCTTAGGTCGATCAGTATTGTCGAGTTTTTAGGGTTAGAGCTCAGCCCCTTAGGCTTTTGGGTCACGTAGTTTGTATTTGTGCCCGGTTGACTTGCTCCCTAATTCATGAACCCTAAACATACTGGCGAATTGTGGGTGCACATTAGGACACCTCTGCTCAATTCTTGGTGACCTCATATGAACCAATGTATGTACTGGTCAACGCCAATGGCTAAGATCACACGACACTAGTATAAACCATTCGCGGGTTATAGTTGAATTTGACCTAGTGTATTTAATTAAAATCTTCATTAAAATGCACACGCATGCATTCTTTACCACATGCATCATTAATTTGTAAATTTTTGTGCGAACCACACATAAAACCATAAAAATTGCGAAGGGTTGCAATGAGTCAGCAGATCCCGCACTGACCGCAACTGCGCACGGTTCCTGTAATCTCGTCCACACCATTCACACTTCGAACATTGTCCGAAGGCTTGCATGACTTGATGTTTCTATTTACTAGGCCTTTATCGCTTTCAAATCGAATTTGACTGAAGTTCTTGAATCTACCGTGTCTGGAGATTGTTTGATGTATGATAAAGATACGTCAATTCTCTTCAATATTTCTTGTGGCAGCAATTTGTTGGATTCAAAAGTAACGATTTGGTTGGCTTGAATGTTGTAAATTGATGGATTGTAACTAAATAGTTAGCTAATATATTGCCGCTTCAATGGTAAGCATTTATTCCTCTCTTAAAATATTTATCTACATCGCTAGCGCCTTTGAACCATCTTAAACTAATAGATCAATATTGTACTAACTAAAATATTCTGTTTTGATATTTTTTTTGTATCTACAGATCTATGAAACCTGATACATAAACTGCACAATATTTTATCCCTTGATTGAATGTAGCGGTTACTGTTTTGCGCCATAATTTTGACAGAGATTCTGGAAGCTTTTGCAAACCTTTGGTACAACAGTCTAATGAAAACAACCACAATAATCGATCGTAGGCGTAACGTGGGACCTCCTCGTGAGATACTTTCTCATAGAAAGTGTCCGGGTATCAATGGGTCACCCTCGATCGCCTCACTTAAGAATCACTCTAGCAAACATTAGCTTTTTATTTAAATCTCAACGGAAGTTGATATTAACAATGTCTAATGATTGTTGTGAGACATCTTGGTCTCCGAATTTACGCTTTCATCTTTTAAGTTTTTCGTTATCTCTACAGCTCCCAGTTCATTCATTTAATTTTTACGTTTATGGATAAAAATCGAAAATTATATAGTTACATACTTGAGCAGTAAATATTGTATTCAATTTATTTTATACGTAAGATAATAATATGAAAACCCTTTGATACCATCACAGGCAACATTTTAATTTTTCAACACAAGAATTATATTATATATATATATATATATTATAACAGTTCCTTCTAAGAAAAATATGAATTTGGTTTGATATTCAAACAGACCCACTACGTTATAGTCGCCTGGGATTAAAAACTGATAAATTCCTGTTATTTGTTACAAGGAGCTGTCTTTGTGGAGTGGATGAATGACAATTGCGAAAGGCTTGGAACGGTCACAAAAGATCCTGGCTTTGGATGTATTATCGTTTATCAGATTTGTGATATAATTGTGTTATATTTTTCAGTTCATAATCTTCGGAGATTAAGTTGAGGATGTGATTTTAGCATATTTTGGTATAATCTGGACTAAGATAGATTTAACTCTAAAGACAAATAATCTTGAGTGCTTATTCCTAATTTATCTGCCGATGTTTATGATAACTTATACATATAGAATTTACCTAATCCTAGTTACCAAGGTAACCTCCAACTTGGCACTAGTAAATTCCAATAGGTAAGCTCTATATTTTGTAGATTATCATTGATGGCATACAATTGCAGACGTCCTTTCCGAGCTCCATCTTAAATTTAAATATCTCTACAGACTTTACTAACGACTCCTGGGTGCCGTTTCTGTCGTGACAATCTTGCGAATTTTACATGAAAAATTCGAACTCGTCTTATTCATAAATCGTCCAATCACCTAAAATAGATCCCTGAGGCATACTTTAACTTGTAATCCTGCGTCCTTTAAACAAATTTTTGGCACCTATTGGGAACCCCAGATTGAAACGGACATCAATGCCGTTTACAATCAAATCTTTCTCTATTCCAAAATCTTGCACATTTTGCCGATTGTTATCACCACAAGTTATTAATGTTATTCTTACACAAATATGATTTACAGCGTTTCCCAGAACGTTTAGCTGGTTGCTAACTCTTGCCCATTGTATTTGCTGTCCCCGGTTTTTTCCTGGCTTCTACGATTGTAACAAGAGTCATGCTGTCAGAAAGGAATCGTTTTGAGTCTGTGTGTCCGTCATCTGTGGACAATGCCCACTATTAGCGGATTATAATCCGCAAAAAGAGCAGGTACTGTCGTGTGGACTGTGTTCCGTGGTCCAAGTGATGCGATAGTTATGATAGTATGTGATGGATTGCGCATATTATTGTTCACAGAATTTGTTCGCCTTCTGATATTTCGACGAGAACTGTATTGCTATATTAATATGAACATGCTGGTGTCTCTATCTGTTTTAAAGGTATTGACAGATATTAAAACGTGTATTTCCTTATAATTATTTTTTTGCTCACACTGCAATTAGTTTCGACATTATTAATTTAAATAGTAATTAAAAATCCATATTCGCTCTCATAGTGTTCATACAAATCTTCAAGTGTACGCTTCCTCCTATCGCTTGCGTCGTAATATTTGCTTGCATTAGCAGATGCAAGGTTGTCAATGCTCGTCATCGTCCCACGGGATCTGACGATTATCCCAAACAATAACAGCACTGGACTGACCAAAACGTGACCAGTCTTCAGGGAGTCAGTTGCTGTTGCGTTTGTTATTCTAAGCTGTGCACAAATACTACCAATTTCTGGTTCTTTGGTTTCCCAGAACGAACACAATTCATGAATATAGAATTTGGTTGAAGAATGTGTATTAATTCTACTCCTGTTTGTGATATAAATTAAAAATTCTCACTTCTCCATTGTATGTATGACCAAAAGGATTTGGCAGGACAATTTCCTTTATGGCTAGTTAAATCACCTAAAAATATTTCATTATTTTTGTCATTTCTACATTGGCCTGTATTATATTCCGTATACATTCCAAATCTTTTCAATCCATCCTAAATATTTTTTCATTATCAGTGTGACAAGTTCTCATTTATAAGCAATCGATACTTTACCTACTAAGTATAGTTTTTACCTATTGAATCGAGAATCAAATTGGGATATCTACCTGAAACTAAACTATTAAGAACTAGAATGGCAAACTAGATGTTAAAAATAGTAACATTCAAATTTTTTATTTTTTTATTAAGTATGATTCGTTTGTCCTGATCAACAGTATCTTCAATTCCATTTAAATACACTATTTAAATTCACAATGTTTGGAAGCCCTTTTATGAGATCCTTACCGTTTACTTCACATGCTCTCCAACCATACAAGTTTCCCACATTTCGCCACAAACTCTTCCTGTACAAAGGCTTACAAACTGGCCATCCACATTGACATGTCAATCATAGCCCGCTATGCGCCACGCAAATCGCAGGCTTATGCGAATCGAATCGCAAGCCTCCACAATACCCACAATTGATACAATGTATTACGGGAACGCCTCGAAACCTCCGACAGTACGATAACTGTTTTATTTTACCCTTTCTAGGGATCCGTACCTTATTTTTTTGGCCTTAAGAAATAATGTTGCCTGACTACCTATTGGTCAAATAATTTCTGTGTTAACTAGGTTCCTAGATTAAATGAAAATATGTTAAAGTTGTCCAACCAAACTTATGATAAAAGAATCGTATATGCAATGTACTTTAACTTAAACGTTTTGATAACTTTATAAACCCGTCTTAATGCGGTAAATATCCAGTTCCTAGTTCAAACGACAGCGACGAGGAGCTTATGCCATATGCCAAAAATTACACTCGTTCGTTTAAGTACCGTGCTGAACCCTAGGCAGCTAAGTGCAGTAAACACTTGGCATTTTCCCTCTTGGTCCTTGGATCCGCGCAAAAGTCTCTTGCCATTTCTACCTCACTTGTGACTGTAAGTCTCAAAATTGTTTGACATGATTTTCCATGAGGTATAGACAACATTCTTAGTGAAAGGTTTATCCCGTATGACAATGTGGCCTCAGCACCTGCTTTTTATTGTGAAATTTGGGCATTTTGGGTTAGTAACGGTATGCAAAGATGGTTTTGATAATTTTCACTGTAATGCTGCTGTTGTGCTTGAGATATTTTTTAAATGGCACATGTCTACACGTAAATATAATTTACCAAGTTGGAGATTACTGCTGTTATACATGGCATTATTTAAGAATAACAATGGTTCTATGTCATTTAATGCAGGCCATTGGTATTAGCTAGTTACTAAATAAAATCTCTAAAGTCCAATTTGAGAAACATAATCTTGTACACTGTTTGATGGCATCTCATCTTCATTTCGTATCTATATCAGTTCCAGCCTTATCGGCCGCTCTGGTGCCCTTAGCGCCAGTATTCCCACCGATGGACCTGCTGACCAGGACTATGGCGTCGCTCAACCAGATGCACAGGACCGGACCGCACATGAAATCGAGGAAGTCGAGAAATCCACTCAATGGAAACCCTTTTGCTAAGGTATTTTACTGTATTTATAATCGTCATAATTGTGGAACCTACCCCGCCACATAAAATTAGTATCACATTTTATACCTCTTACGTAATTGTAGATGCTATAGACTAAAAATATATTTTTTTTGCAGTGTTGTTTCCGTATAATATTTCATATCTATGTAGGAACGCAGCAGAGCTCATTTATCATCATATAAGCCAACAAAGCCATAGACTTCCACAATGACCGCTTATATGCTGCCTACATCCAACGACTCCTAGCTACCTTAACCAAGTCGTCTGTCTATCTTGGCGAGGTTTATTGCCTACCAGCAGTAGTTATCTACATCACAAAAACTGTCTGTATTATGATTCCGCGGAATACCAAATTAAGAACTACTTTATGATTGCGATGTGATGTGATTACAGACAGTACAATAGACATAAAGTTATTAAAAAATACACCTGTCCTGCAAGAAAAGTTTAACATTTTCATCTAAAAGTAATACACAAAATATTTATCCCTCATTTTTAAAATTCCAGGGTGTAGTTCTAAAAACAGTGATCAAGAAACCAAAGAAACCTAACTCTGCAAATCGTAAATGTGTGCTGGTGAGGTTGTCCAACGGCAAGGAGATGGTAGCTTACGTGCCGGGCATCGGGCACAACCTACAGGAACACAACATTGTACTTGTGAGAGTTGGCAGGTCAGTTTGTCACAGATCATAATAAGAATAACTATTCGAAATCATATACATCTTACTAATTAATTAATGCAATGTGTGCTACAAGGGCGATATCCTAAAAAAACTAGTTTCGAGATAGTTTAAGTTATTAAGTCGAAAGTCCAAGATAATACAGTTTTTGATGTAAAACAATTGCGTAGCGAAACCATTTCAGTCAATTAATACCTCTCCTGAGATTGAACTAAAAGGAGTCATTTTTTAATCAAAACTTTCTGGAGCTATGCTTACTTTAGATAACATTAAAACGGGCCTTTAGCGCCGAATGCTTCCCAGTGATTCAGTTATCACGCTAATGACTTTAAGGGAAACTGTATGACTAAGATTTTCTCTTAGTCATACAGTTTTCCTCAAGTATATATGGTGAGTATGGATGGACGAGTTGGAAGGGGAAGACCTCGGCGAACGTACCGCAACCAAATTGCGGATGTTCTTAAAAAAGGCCAGGTTCCGAGCACCCTAAACCGACGGTCATGCATGAAGAGATTAATGAATGTAGATGAAGCGAAAGTAGTGTGCCAGGATCGTAGCAAGTGGAAATCTATCGTCTCTGCCTACCCCCATGGGAGACAGGCGTGACAATATGTATGTATGTATGTAAGATTTTCTCAACACGTGTGTAATCTTTGTACGCGGGAACAAAGATTACACACGTGTTAAAACAGTCCAGCGGCGTGGTCTGAAGAGAAGAGACTTGCGTTCAGCGGTGGGACAGTAAAATAGATTGATATAGGCGTATGACCACATTAAATTTTAATACAATATGGTCGAAAAGCCAACCGCCGTTGTTTTTTACCGTAAATATCGCTTTCTTCAAATAGGTAACACTTGCAGATATAAAGCCAATGCAGTCCTTTTGACCCCTTTGAATAAATAAAAAAACATAGGTTATTACTAAGTTTTTTAACACTGTGTAAATCCAATAAATTTATTGTCCATAAGCATTGTACTACGTAAGATTAGTAAAACATCGTACTCGTGTCTGGTCTTAATCAAAATTAGAAAAATTATCAAGCTTTGATTTATGGTCCTATCATTCGCATTTTTATACATTTTTGGTCCTCATTACCGCGTTTCTACCGGGTCCTTATTACCTACTGAGTGTTACTGGTCCCAGGAACTGCATTTATTTCTAGTCCTAATATCAGCATTGTGACGTTCCAGGTTGAAGGACTGTCCCGGTGTAAAGCTGAAGTGTGTCCGCGGCAAGTATGACCTGCCGCATGTGATCAAACAAAAAGTGTAGTCTGAACTAATTCTAATGCCTCTAGTAAAATATATACGTCATAGTCTTATTACAATACGGCAGTTTTATTTATTGCCAAATTACTACCGATAAGCTACGAATAAATAATAAGCCGATAAGTTTACAAAAATTTTCTGAAAACTAATAAAATATCTTCACAATGGTATTGGGAAATTCCGCTTTGTATCTACTAAGCCAAAAAGTACTGTGAAGCGGCACAATAATAAATAATTTATTTTACAACCTTCTTAAGCAATCTGGTATCAGAGAAATTTCTGTATAGAAATGTCATAAAAAAATATGAAAAAACCGCACGTCCAAGGGCATGCGCCATGACTTAGGAGCGTTAAATAATTACAAATATTAACGGCCATGAAAAGTTTTACGCAAACTAGATCATATTTGTGTATGGCTTATAAACGAGACATTTTCTTTCGTCTAAGATTTAAATCAAATAAAAATAAATTGCTTATATGTATATTATGTTATATGTTGTATAAAACGTAAACTCGATTCCTATTGGACAACAATCGCTACTGGTGCGCTAGCGCAAGCCACGCCCAATAAACTATTCCCTTTTTGCTTAGCTGAATTTATTATGTTTATGGAGCCAAAATCGTGAAAAAATACAAGTTTGAGGATTACTATACTAGTTAAGAGAGGTTGTTTGGAATAAAAAAGATATTTTTGGTTTATAAATTCGATGTTATTAAATTATAAATTAGGACAATGTTTCCTTAAAACTAAAATTAAAGTATCACTTCAATTATAAATAATTTACCTATTCATACCTACTTACAACATGTAAGTATTTTGTAATTTACATTTATAAAATATTTGTACATTGCAAATAACTCATTCATAAATTACTTTAAATTAAATAATTGCACGTTATACTCCAGAGGTAGATTTCAGTTTTGCAAACATTTAAAACTAACTTAATTCTAACTACCAATACATTGCACAGTCTTTAAATAGGAACTTAATTTACAAACTTATTCTAAATCAGTCTTTTGAAATTAGCAAAGACACGTTTGCTGACACCGACCACAAACTCTTGTACTTAAGGCCGCTTTTAGCGCAGCAACTTCCTTCCTCAAGTAACTCACTTTGAGAGCCAAGTGGATCTCTCTCAACTTCCTCCTATCTCTGCTCTGCTTCGCGGCGTAGTTGTTCCTCTCTCGCTGACGTCGGTACGCGTCGTCGGCGGCGTCTGAGTTGGTAGAACGGACTGAGCGGCGCATGCGTGGGTTGTTTCCTAGCAATGCGCCGCCATTTTTCTCTGCCATCACTCGAAGCGCGTTCCTCTCGAACTCTTGAAAGTCTGGGTCGTCCGATAATGAGTCTACATCGACCATATGATAAGGTCTCTTTGATGTAGCTTCCGTAGGAGACGCTGGAGGTGATAGTGTGACGGGGCGAGGCGCCATCGGGCTGAACGACACTGAATCGTAACCCGACGAACTGCCTCCAGGCGATATTTGTCCAAGTGGCGCATAAAATCCATTATAGGGAAGGTAATCTTGCGGTACTGACAGTTGCGGTTGATATGAGAACTCCGGCGAATAATTAGAAAAACTACTACTTTCTTGAACGGCAGTCTTCGATAGGTCCAAGGCAGCGTCCTCAGCGTAAGGTGTCCAGAGAGCCATGTTAGCGTGTGCGTTGGTTACAGGGAGAGCGGGGAATGGTCCGGAGGGTCGCCCGCGCGCCCTTATATGGTCGGGGGCGGGGCGACGTGGGAGGGGGCGATAGGGAAGGGGGCTAGGGACGATACCTGCCTCCCTAACGGAGCTGTGGGGAGAAAACAATGGCGTTAATACTTTTGGGTGCAAATAAGTTAGTGAATCAACTATTTAAAAAATGTTGCGTGTGTTATTCTTATATAATAAAATCATATTACCTACTTTGGTTTATGCTATGTATTACTATAGGTAATCGATAAAATTTAAATAATATCACGATTGTCTTAGTAGTGGACCACGATAGGGCGATTTATTAGGTACTTATATTTTTTTTCATTGGATCTAAAATATATTTAGTTAAATATGTTAGTTTGTATGTATGTAACCAAGTATATTTTAAGATCGTAGGAGATTTAGGTGTAAATTGATATTTTTCGCCGAATCCACTATTTTGTAACGATTCTTAAGTAAAAGAATAAATAGGCAGTACTCAATTGTGAATAAGTTATTGTTGATATCGCAATTTCTACTGCCATGTACCTAGGTAGAATATTTTATAGCCGAAAATATAAAACTTATTCAGGTATTAAATCAAATATGTCAACACTGTTATTTTTGAACGAATCTAATTAAAGGATAAACCATATTTTCTTTAATTTCTAAGTATTAGATAGAATATATAGGTATTTAATTATTTATATATCTATAGGTATTTTTAGGTATATACCTATAAATAGATTATTCAAATTTAAATTAATTATTAAGTACCTACCTAAACCTACAAAACGGCATAACAATATAAAATTAAGAAAGCCGAATTTTCTGATAAATAAATATATCTTAATGAGAAAAATAATATTTTGTTCAAGTTGAGGTTGCTAATCACTTTGTTTTTCACCTCCTGCGCAAATGACTTTCATAAGTTAGTAATAATTATCTTAGTTAATCCTTTAATAGCCTTAGATTAAGTTCGTAAACAGCTTTTGATGTCAACAATTTTAATGAGCTCTCGGGTTCAAAACATCTTTGTACTAATTACCTACATACATATCATATCGCCTGTTTTCCCCGAAGGAGGAGAGGAAAATATTGTTTGTAATCATGAGTATTTTTTTATTTGAGAAGGACAGTCCACGTAAATCGTGTTTTTTGGAAAATTTAATATATTTTCTTAATATTAGGTATATTTTAGGTATATTTTCTTAAAGAAATTATTACCTTACTATAAGCACCTACTTATGAAATGGCCATAGCTACCGATCCAGCAGCCAAAATGGTTATTACAAAAGTCTTCACACACGCAACACCCTTGTAAAACTTTGCAACATAAACAATAAAACAATACCAGCAAAATATTTAGGTAATATAACATAACATTACCTAACAAACATCACAAAGGCACGCGCCGACCGCAGCGTACCTGCGCGAGCGCCGGTCATTGTCTCCCACCGACGACCATAAACAACCGTTTACACAACCATTTTACAATACGGGTGCATTATTTTATGCTTTTATCTAAAAAAAGGTAGCCATTTTTATGACTTTAAAACTTCTTTTACGGAACTTTGAGGATTAAAAGTAATGTATTAAAATTCGCTCAAATTAAAATAATATTGTTTTATTGTAACCGCTCATGAAAGCGGCAAATTAATTCCATCTTTTGTTTAAGTTATTAAAAGATTAATAGTTAAGGTAAAGGATTAAGATTAGGTAAATTGAGGCCCGCATAATAAAACGATATTATTCAAGATTTCGGTGAAACAAAATGCATTACGTTTGTAGATTAAATTGGTCTGAACGAAATTACAAGAAATAACATCTTGAACGACTCAAACACTGATTTCTCTTGTGTCGGCAGAAATCAATTTCCTTAGACCCGGAAAACTGTATTTTAATCAACAGTCTATTAATTTAGAAGAAATCTGTTTAAGTAGCTAAGTATTAACGATAATTTTATTTAGCGATTGTGACCAATAACTTTTAAAGAAGTCTTTAAAGATGGTTGCCCAGGTATTAGTTCGTCAATCTTATTCAACTAAAATCATTAGAAGTATGTAATGTAATTATTTATGTACCTATGTAATGTGTGTAAGGTAAGGACCTACCAAAGGTGCATTATATTCATTTATAGAAAAAAAAACTCATGTAAGAATCTAAATATACGGAGTTTCTTCATCATTAGAAATAGTAGTTGATCTGTACCAATTATTAGAGACCACTTTCAAATTCACAATGCTAACAGGACAGTTAGATTCCCTTTATACTTCCAAACAATTTAAAAACGTGACATTCATTGAAAAAATACATTGAATAATCATAGAAACATATTCCTTTTCATGGGACCACCATGACATCATAATCGTAGTAAAGAGTTAGACGCACAATGAGGCTGCCGGACGACAGTTGCGACATTATTGTCGCATGGCCGACTCTAATGTGCGGTGTGTCGTGGACATGCGCGTGAGTGGACAACTGAGATGTTACGGAAACGGATTTGTATGAATATCGTTACTGATATAATAGTCTGGACAGTCTGTCGGTGGCTAATTGCAAATCTGTTGTCCGGTATTTTTTTCAAGATTCTCCAGAGCAAGTGGGAACTACTTAATAGTATCATTCTCACATGCTTGTTATTATATACGAAATAAATACCTACCTCAATGGTACCCTGAACAATATAAACAAAATTATTGGTCAATAACTCAATATCAAATATACCAATCCTCGCTTGGCTTCCGAACTTTTCCTTAAAGAGGAGACCGGGTTCCAAGTTCCAACTTTAAAAATATTAACTTTTAACTGCACACGGATTTAGGTATCCAACAACATAATTTCGTGTCAATTGTGCCTGATTAACTTTTCTCTATGTCTATTATATCGTTTCTAAAGTGTAATGTTTTGTCGAAAAAATCCGACTTGGGCGGTTAAAGGGTCGAGTTATGAAATGAGGTCATTTTAGCGTCTAATCATTAGTAGATACAGTTGCTTCCTTTTCTATTCTAATATCAATAAAACTGCTCAATTCCCTCAAGCTGTGTGTCCGGAACTGAACTCCATCAATCTATCTGACACAATAGCGGTGTCGTCCAGTGAATGGGTTGCCGTCCCTCGGCGACCACTGTTGGACAACGTGATGGATCGACTGCCATCGCCATCAACGGGAATTGGCGAAGTTGTGGTGCAATTATATCTGTATTTCCCACGTATCTAAAGGACATTGGTACAGTATCCGCTTATAACGATTGTACCCCTACCTAATGAATGTTTGCTATGATATTCTCGGTGGTAGCTTGGAGTGTGGTATTATGGCAATAAGCTTGCCATCTATTACAATGAATCCAAAACATCACCTTGCAAAGTGTGGGTTTATAATACTTCTGCCTGCCTAAAAAGGATAGAAAACGAACTAGGACTAGGAACATTCTGAGATTTTTGTCGCTATAGTGAGTATTATGATTCGAACATAATCGGTCAGACTGATGAGAATACCTCTTATGTGCAGACCTGTATCCCAGAAGTTGAATCTTTTGTAAAAATCTTGAAAAAATTTGAAACACCTAGATGACTAATCGAGACATTGTTCAACATGCGCTGTCACCTAATTATGAAAAGCATTTATTGTCTACAACGGGTATCTCATAGTACTTATTTATACCAGTAATTGGCAGTGTTCTACTCTCATTCAAGGAAGAAACGATTTTAAAATACATGAGTTAAGAATTAGGTACAGAAAACCATAGCCGGCGCGGGCACCCCTATGTCTATTACCTACATAAGCTGGAACTGGAACCCTATGCTGAATGGTATCGCAACTATTGACAACACGATAACAGCCGGAGTTTTAAACAATTAACAATCTTGATATGATTTAATGGGGTTTATTTTCGTGGTTTATAAGCACGCACGCTGCGACATTTTCTCATAAACTTGTTTGCTTAACCAAACCTTTATTGGAAGTCATATAATTTATTTTTAACTAGTTAGTTATTAAGGCTGACGGGGACCTGATTAGCTATATTTGCAAATGTTTTTGCTCTGATAAATCTCACATGCACTAACAACCAGACCTAGCTTTACTGCGTTATATGTCATCACATATTATATTAAGATCCAATCGAGACTGGAATCTGTGAATTGTTAACCGTCGTTGCCTAGTGCAGAATTTAACTTTTATAGTCGCCACTCCTCCAATCAAACCAAATAGCACTCCGCTGTAATCTCTTCTAGATTATAACATCATGACACTGTCTCCGGCTGCAGATCTTAAATACCATTTTCTCTAAATACAACAGTTTGAACTGAAAGCGAAATCTACAAAACTATAAAACTATCTCTTCTGCCAAAGGCGCTTACGACCGTAAAACAAATTTTAATAAAACTGTACAATACGCAAACAGATTCATTGTGAAGCATTTGCAAGGGATTAACGCAAGGGATCGAAACAATGGGAATTCCACGTAGACTTGCGAAATAAACAACGGGACACTACAATGATGGAATTATCTGATTGAAGACGTCGTGCGGGCAGGATTTTAACAGTATCTTCGACTCTTGGGAGGCTCCGAAATAAAGGACTGATTAGTTAGATGTTTAGTTTATAATCCCTTGCTGTAATGTTTTTTATCCAGACTCTACACGTCATCATCATCAGCATCCATTTCATAATCACAGGGCCTCCGGCTTGTCGGGTCACAAGGGAACCCTTCTATATAACAAAACCTTTTTTTGAGTATGTATCGCGAAGGCTGGTTTGAGGTGGCGCAGGAAGGAATTGGGGGAATGTATAATATGTTTGCCCAGCAGTGGGACAGGGAAATATTTTTTTGTGTAGGTATGTATTTCCGTAACTTTTCAATCTGTGTTAAGCAGTCAACACAAGAAGCCATTTTTTTTGGGGTTTCACGTTCTGTGTTTTATTAGCAGAAGGCATTCTTGGGAATGCCTTTCATAGCATGTCTTTAAACCTTATCGTCAGCCTAGATCATAAAATGATTAACTATTACACTAAACTCTTTTATGCCGAAGTCCCCTGGAAAGGGCAAGACGGCCCTGGCTACACAGTACACATAGGACATCAACTGCAAACCTACTTATCTATATATTTTTTATGTGAATTTTAGTATTTCGTATTTCCGGTAGGGTTTTCTGAAACTCATGAAAGAACTCACGTTTCATACTCTTCCTACGTCAAAAGCGAGAAAATTTATAAACTGCATGTTGTTTAACAAATTGCTTCTAACTTCGAATAGGTAAGCATATATAGATAGCCACTATTTGTTTTATGGACCAAAATTTGTGCTACATAACGTCTATTTACTTATGTATTTATAAAATGTTAAACTATTACCTACTTACATGCTGTAGGTAAACCCACCAAAGGTATTTGACCAATAGCGTGGCTTGTCGAGTGCACATTGTGCAAGGCGCCACACCCAAGGGTAAGGGAGGCGGTATGACATGAATAGATATTGTGCAATTGATGCACAAAACCAAAAAACCGGTCAAGTGCGACTGGCTCTGTGGCACAAAGGTTTTAACTGCAGGCAATTATCTTTTTTATGTCGACTTGAAGGTATGGGTGAAGTTAAAAGAGGGAGCATAAATCTTGTTTAGGTATAGATATATTAGTTGAGTACTTAGAGCAGACTGCTTCATTAGTCTAGTGTTCCTAAGTGCTAAGAGGTCTTGGTTTCGAACTCCAGGTCGAGCAAAGTGTTATTGGGTTTTTCTGTGAAATTCTCAGTAGCAGCTTGGAGTCTGGATTTGTGCCCGGTTAATGGCAATAGGCTCGCCAGCCAGACATGGGACCATATCGGCGAAGTGTGGCTGTAAGTACATTAGTACACATCTGCCTAACCCTACGGACCTACAGGCGTGATGGTATAAATGTATATGTATTATTTGAGTTTATACATATCACACTAGCAGTGAATGCAGAAGGAAAGTTGGATCATAGAGGACCGCCGTAGTCTTTTAGGCTACCTATGGCTCGGTCTTGTCCGCAGGCCAGTGACGTCACTTCTGGCTCATTACGGACTGTGCAGGTAAAGAAAGTACCTACCTAACTCCGTTTGACCCGTTTCAGGATCTCCCCTTGGTGCGGAAGTGACCCATGAAAGGTAAATTGGAGTACGTACTATCTACCTAAATGAAAATAAATGTGTAAGTACCAAAGAGGTATTATTATACATACGTTGGTTAATACACTGTAAGTATAGTGAAGCTACAGTTTTCTTACCAGAAAATATAGTGTTTCTATGGATTGTGCTTAAAACTTGTGCCTATACTAAAAGCGGCGGTAGCCGCTAGGCTAGGGGGTCGGACTTGCAATCATGGTTGCCGGTTCGAAACTCACCCATTGCACTACCGACGTGAACCCACTCGTAATACAAGCATTTAGCTTAGTACGAGGGGTTAACAAGATTACTAGTGAGACACACACATTGCTAGTAAGTTTAAAAAAAAAACTGTACGGGATACAATTTAATTTCAAAACTATTTTAATTTTCTTTGCTCGATTGGACCATCACTTCCCTTAGCCGGCACTTTATGCTATAGAACAGTAATTAAATTAGATACCTACTCATTTATTTCCATCTAGATATTTTATTTATCAAAATCTTGAATTATCCTTCCCGAATGGTGTAAAACAAACGATAATAGGGATGCTTGTGATAAAAAAAAACTGAAAGTACTTATTCCTATTATTCGTTTTACAGCTTTAATTCATTAATTGTGATTTTTTTTTATATCTCCAGCAGGACAAAAATATTTCGAAACATCTAACTAGATGGCGTTGCCGCGTTTTAATACGAGCTATGGTTTCGTTCACACTTTCGCATAAGGCGTGGGGAAAATCTTATTTCTTTACAGACAGACAAACAATTATCAATGTAGGTACAGACAGGCTTACTTTAACTAGCTTTGCTCGCGGCTAAAGTCGCGTATATTTTTGAATAGTCGCAATGCGACTTTAAACTTTACGAGTGATTAGTTTACCCGGGGCATAGCAGCCGCATTGTAGACGCAATATTAGAATGTAACTGTCTCTGAGTGACTGCCTCATCAGTCTAGTGGTCCTTAGGGCGACTAATACGATAGAGGTCGTGGTTTCGATCCCCAGGTCGAGCAGTGTTATCGGGTTTTTCTATGAAATTCCCAGTACCAGCTCGGAGCCTGGATTTGTGCCCGGTTAATTGCAATAGGTCTGCCCCCTATTACATGGGACCTAAACATACCGACAAAACGTAGGTATACATTGGTACACCTCTGCCTAACCCTTCGGGGAATAGGTATAGGCGTGATGGTACATTATGTGATGCAACTGTCTCTGTTCAACTAAATGAGAATCGTGTAAGTAGCTAACCCGTGATGTTGCATTAATTAACCCTAAAATGTTGTTAGGTACTTTATCCCTGCCTGCCTCTACCTCTACCTAATATACAGACTGACTGGTGACACACTAACGATAATAAAGGACGTGATATTTTACATTAAAAATAAATATTAATTGACTAGGTACTTAATACCTAAACTGAACGGAAAAGTTAACTATTTAGCTAATTAATTAAGCAACGGATGGACACCGCGCCGATACACCGCGTACGTGCTACGCTTTCAACACACAATAGAGGTAGGTACATTTACTTACACTGAATCAAAGTTCTTAGCGTTGCGCGTCGGGAATGTATCCAAACTTCATTTATTTAAAGGGATATTTGTTAAAAAATTAGGTACCTATTATTATTACATAATTAGCACGAGAATCGAATATCATTAGTGTCTCCCCAGTCACCCTGTACTTTATTGAATTAAAATGTTTGACAGTGTAGATTTGATAGGTACTTTATAATTATAAATCCGAATGAGTTTTGTTCTGGCTTATGAACTATAAAATCGAGTGTTTCATATAAATAGAATAGAGAAATTCGGAAAATAATTGTTTCCCAAAACAATGTTCTTGGTGTGATCGAGTTAGATCGCTGGACCCCTGGTCACGTTGCATGGGGTGCAACACTAATTGAGTGAGGGTTCTCCCCTAGCCAGCGCAATAACAAACCCTTGCGTTGGGAGTGCAATATAGTGTGAGTATATAGTATCGATCTATTGGAAGAATGGAACTGTTGGCAACTAAAATAAAGTTCAAGAAAATGCGGTTTTTTTCACAAAGCAAAGCTTGCCTGAATAGTAAAGCAACAGTTTCGTTTCTAATATGAAAAATAATTCATATTTTATTGTAGGCCCTATTTCTACTTATCTAAGTACAACGTTAACAAGGTAAAAATATTATTACATATTTCGCTATAAACAATAGCGACACCAGCTGTGCCTACCACATAGGTACCTAGATAAAAATGAAAATCTCTGCTTATCCCCCTGTACTTATACGTTATTCATAGATACTTAATATGGGTATAACAGAAGTATCTAGGTACATACCTAAGTAAAAGATAGATTAAAAAATACAATTATAATTTGCCTAACTCAAACAGCCAATAGTTATTCTCTAAACCCTTTGAACAAAATCTTAAATGGCTCAACCTTTATAGATAATAATGCTGCATTGGATTTCGATGGATTTTGTGGCTTTTTTCACCCTGATGTTGGAAATAAAAGGATACAAACAGCCCACGTGCCAATCTGTCAACATATGTGCCGACCGCCGGATGAATAGGTAATACCATTCCGGAAACTTACTAATTTTCGGAAGTGTGACCAAATCATGAAACTAAACTTACGAATTGCAAGAAGTTTGATGAAATGAAGAATGTCTCTTATTAAGAATAGAGTATTATACCCTTTTATTGAACTTATTTGTATAAGAACAGTTATAAAATGGGCGTTGCCTGCGCGTGCGCTATGTAAACACGCATGCCCAATGACAGGGAAGCTGGGGTGCGACACGTATTTGTAGATAGGTACTAGGTAGGTCTTTCCGTTTTAATCAAGTATAATATTTTGATTATAGGTAGATATTCTTTGATTTTATTTTTAAAATAAGTATAATAAGTATTTTGAAACATTAAAATCATGTTAAACGAAAAGTTCCAATAATTGTTTATTTCTGTAAAAGATGGTTAAAAACGTATGCGTATACTTATAACGTAAATACGCAAGAATGTAAAAAAGCGTAAAAAGTACTTTGTGAGAAAATTAAAACAATCATAGCTTAAGTTAAATACATTCTAAAAACTGTTTTCCTATATTTCTACATAAATGTCGTGAATACCTATTTCCATTTGTTTATCTTCCAAGACTTATTAAAAAAAAAGCTAAAACCCTTTCTCAAATTGATCTTATTTTCTACTAGCTTCCCGCCCACGGCTTCGCCCGCGTAGTTTTATTGTTATAGTTATATCGCAATTAACTGTAGAAATTCTAGAACTACCTAGTAATAATAAACTGGCGTAACAAAAAGTACAGACAGTTAAATAATCCAACCCTATGACTGCCGCCGTAATCCGTTAGCCACCGGCAGGTCATAAAATGGTCGAAATAATTGCTACTCTTTTTAAGCTCTACAGGCGAAAAGCATCTCCAATAAGTAGCGGCATGAATAAACGACCATGAGATACAATAATTTTATTGGGGATTACTCTTTTTCCAGTGATTAGTAGGTAATATTTTTAGAATTTCTTGCGAAGATTAAAATATAATTATTATGATGCCGCTTACAACATAATTGCAGTACTTTCGTAAGTATTTACTTTAACTCGGCCATTTTCATAATTTTGGAGGCAATCGTTAAATAGTTAAACATAAAATAATGCAATTTTTCATTGAATTTTAGTGTAAGACTGTGTTATTTTATTAGTTACATCTAAGCTATCTAACCATCTTATATACTTACCATATATTTTTGACAAAGGATTGAAGTAAGAAAATCGGATCAGTCTATAAATTTTATTTATACACATTAATTAATTATGTACAATTGCACAAAAATAAATACAATCCAAATAATTAAATTTCATTTGATATAGGTAGCAACGTTCTAAAATCTCTATAAATACCTTTTTTCTACTGACATTACTTAAATTATATATTTTTTTACTATATAAGTAAGTAATAAGATTTATATTTACAGTTATGTACAAGTTCAATATAATAATTTGTCACACACTTTGAAGTCCAAACACAGTATCATCTTGTTTATCAACACTCGCATATTTGTCGGCAGCGTCCACAAACTCCCGCTGTCAATCTAGCTCTCAAGTCTGCCATCTTCTTCTTTAAATATGTCACTTGAAAAGCTAATCTCACTTCCCTAAGCTTCCTTCTATCTCTACTTTGCTTGGCAGCATAGTTATTTCTCTCGCGTTGTTTTCTGTACGAATCGTCAGCGGCCTGGCTTGTCTGCACTGCTCTCCGCATTCTCGGGTTATTACCCAATAATGTTCCTCCGTTCTTCTCCGCCATAGCCCTTAGGGCATCTCGTTCAAACGCTTGGTATTCCACGTCGTCAGATAATGATTCCGAGTCGTAGAACTCCGAGGACTCCGGCGGTGAAGGCGCGTTCGGCTTGGGGTGCGACCAACTACCGATCGACTCGGGAGACATCGCTGATGGCACAGCATACGTCACTGGCTGGTACGGATACGTGGCGTAGAATTGTGAATCCGTATACGAAGGATACAATCCTGATAGAGGTGGTGACTGAGGAGCACTGGATGCGGGAAGCGGAGAAGCTCTCTCCGCTTTCACTGCGCCTTTACTCAAGTCCAAGGCAGCTTCCTGCGCGTAAGGAGTCCACAGGGCCATTTTGAGAACTCGTCTACTTGGCGTGCAAATCACGAATGTCCGTATGTTTTGGCGGGCGAGTGTCGTTTAAAAGAGGCGGGGCCTAAGTGACCACCCCTAGTGGAAGGGTTGAATGCAGGTAGCCACCCTAACGGACCTCGAGTGTTTGTTTGATTTATGGATCTGTATTCGATTTTTTGAATAGTGTGAATGAAGGTAACGTTATGGCTCTCACCATTCCAAATATGTACCGATAGTGGCGTCGTTAAAAAGTTTGTGATGCGAACCTACCTAATTACCTAATTTATGTGTCAATGATAAAGCAAAACAATCCTTTAATGATTCTGTTTGCGACATTTTTAAATAACATATTAGATTAATGACTACGTATCGTAATTACATACAGCTTTTGCAACTTTCTGTAGACGTAACTACTGCAAGTCTGATACTTATGGACTGTTGGAAAATAAATAAGAAGTACGATTTACCAATATTTATATATTTATCACTCATTCAAAATATCTCTTAAAACATATATGTAGTTAGTTTATTTTCATAGACTAATAGATGCTAATAGTATGTTTATCGCCCGTAATCACAACGGCCCATTGTTTAATCATCTACTAACGCGAACTTTTTAGATTAACTGGATAAAGGTACTTAAGTACTAGACTTTTATGACTAGACTTTTATGAAACAGATTTGTTTTAGTTATTTCCTGTTTTCAGTCTTGTCTTATTGTTATTGTCTTGTTATTATCCTACGGAGCAGTTTTATTTATTTTTATGAATGAAAGTGCAAAAGCCTTGCCTAGTCCATAGTCCACAATATAAGGCTCGGCTAGCGTAGGTTATTAATAATTAACCACTGCGTAGGCCTACTCTGCTGGTCCCCGCATTATTATATGAACAGATTGTATTACGGAACAAATACTTTCTGGACACAGCTGCATAGGATTTCAATTACTATACTTCGTATTGTGAACCTTAAGTGTGTAGAAGTAGTGGTTATTTTTGTGTAAACATTTCTATTAAAAAGGGATTAGATTGTCACTTGGCTGTCAATTGCAGAACCCTTCCGCATTCACGTTAGTTAACGGTATTATTATTTTTGAGAGTGTTTTCTGAACTTTTCCCTAAAGAAATTGATTGGGAAAATATACACCTAAGTAGGTTAAAATTCAAATCTTACTGGACCATTGAATTTCAGGCTACTGGAATTTCAGCTTATTCGGTGTTATTTGTGAAAATATCTAGACGCCTGTTCAACACTGACGAGATGAAACACTAATCTTACTGACACGCCTGTAATCTTAGTTTTATTTTAAAGTAAGAAGGCATCATACTTTTAAAGTTTAAGCAGTGGACGGAGGGTAGAGAGGCCTTTGACCTACAGTGGGACCAACTTCAAGGGACGAAATCGGCAATGGAAGGTTATGTTTACAAAACCGATAATCCATTTCATCCAATTATTTTTTTCTTATTTAAGCTTATACTATTGACTTATTTTGCTTTTTTTTTAACAAAACAATACTACTTACTAATAATTTTGTAGCAACATTTTATGACACTAAAATTTGAGGCCCTTACCCTTATCCGTACACTATCATCCCTACTTATCTAGGTCAAAAGATTAACTTTATATAGCCGGACGATGGCCAATAAAAGTAATTGTATAGGATCTATAGAAAGACATAAAAGTAAGGTAGTTTCTAGTATTTTTTTATTAATGACAATACTTGGAAAGCGTGCCTTTACCATTCTAATAATGGCAGAATTTTTTATTAGAGTTCTTAAAACAAACCGCTTTACCACTTAGGTCTTTAAAAATAGCTACGAATAAGTGAGGGAGGTGGCAGGGCTTTTGCCTTCCGTTGGCCTATTGTCACAGAAATGGGATTGGTGATACTCACCATGACCCTAGCCGACCCCTGCCGAATTTGCGCGATGCCTAGCAGTATTCTTAAGTCGACAAATGCATTGACAGCCCTCCTAAAGGAAAATAGCTATTATCAGTCTAAGGAAATTGCCCAACAATGCATTCCCAACCCTTAAAAATAAATTTGAATGTCTTGTAGGTATGCGACAAACTTGACCGGCTTGGTCTCCTCATATACTTATAAGTGAGAAATAATATATCTAGATAGATAGATAGATAGAATATTCTTTATTGTACACCATATCTACCTCATGAGTGCCACCGCGACATTGCTTATTATAGTGGTACAAAATCGGAAGTAGGTAAGAACGACGACGGACGAACATGTTTAAATCGCGACAGTTGCGATATTATTGACGCACCAACGACTTCTATGAAAGCGTGCGCTGGACAAACGATTATTAAATATCTTTGAAGTTATTAGTATGGGTCCTGGGCAATGAGAGGATATTACCGTCAAAAATTGCAGTTTTTTCCCTGTAATAGAAATTATACGTCAACCTCCATTTGAAGATTCCACATGAATAAAATTACGCAAACATGTTGATATGAATAATTTTTATTCATATCAACATGTTTGCCCAATTAATAATTATTATGTTGATATGAATAATATTGAAAAATCCTTTCACCAATAGAATGATAAGTACATTATCCTGAGTGACATAGGCTATATACTATCCCGTAAAATGACTAGAAACGTATACTCTACGCGGGCGAAGCCGCGAGCGGTAAGATAATGTTGTGTAAAAGGTATCTAGATACTGGCATAATTTTATATATACAATTATACCTATATTATAATTATTAAGTGGTGCCTACAAACCAGCAATGGCATTAAACCACATTTGACCACATTTCTGTAATAAAACTATTAATGTTTGGAGGCCTGTCATGTATGCTAGAATGATAGATGATAATCAAACATAGTGAACCATTCTAGAAAGACCAAACGTCAGCGCTGTCCAAATCTTACACATTTTACCCCATAATGTTATTATTTCACGATTCTCTGGTGAAACTGGCTGTAAAAACATTGGGCGCGTGGCGGGTTGAACAAGCTGTCAATGTTTGTTCGGTGAAAGGATTCGTGTTATCTTTGCGCACGCGACGATTTAATTTACCTATAGGTACTACCTACTTTATAAATTAAATAATATTGAAGTAAGTTTCTCACGACATAAGCGCAGTAAGATAGAAATATGCCCAAAACATATTCGTATTTAGATAATATTCGAGTTCGTTTTAATATTAGGTAGGACATAATTTAAATACCTAATGAATGAAAGTTTATTATAAGTCTGAAATGTTTCAAGATATTGAGAAGAGTGATATAACTTGTCAACTTCGGCCGCCTCTAAAAAAAGCGACAAAAATTTAGGCAGACAAAATTTGTCGTCGCCAATAATAATGGTGTAAATAACGGTTTTTATTGTCCAGAAGAAAGTTTTATTTTGCAAACTGGCGAAATTTTGCATTGTCTCTAAGAGCATAAAAGGGTTGGTCCTTTGAAAATTTAACACAATGAGGATTATACAATTTGCATGTTGCGTTTGCAGGGTTAGTTCCAAGAATGTTGACGTGCACTAATTATTAAATAATAACCGTGCCTTTCGGCCAAACATGCAGTTTGAAAGAAAGAAGAATTTTTTTTTTTTAGTTTTGATAAATCAAAATAAATTAGCCGTTAAAACTGAATAATAAGATAGGTAGGTAGGTAAAATAATTTTCTTACCATTAAAATGATACCTCGATACTTAACAATAATAATAGTTTAAATAATATGAAGCTCACAGCAAAGCTTTTCATAACTCAAATAAATACTTTCCTAGTCATAGGTAGATACTTAGAGTACCTACCTACCCACCTACCTAGTTAGAAAAAAAAATCCCATAACATGAGAACACAACATAGGTAGGTACCGGCGAAATGTAATGTACTGTTCACTTCGGGAGTGCAATGGGTGGGTTTTGAACCGGCAACCACATGATCGCAAGTCCGACGCCCTAGTCATTAGGCTACCGCCGCTTACAGGGAATACAGGCGTGGTGGTTTGTTCATGTTAAATCATTAACTTTCGAACCTGCACAAAGGTTTCCTACAGGTGCCTGCAAGGGAGCTGGCACTGGGGGCTTTTTTAGTAAGTAAGTGGGTACTTAGGTACTAAAAAAGCCCTCAGTGCCACACAAACAAGTGAAATGGAATACTTAGGTACAAATCCTGTTTGTCATGACATTACACCCCTCAAAAAGGTTTAAAATATTAAAAACTTTTCAGCTCCTATATCGACTTTATGTAGACACTGAAGTAGAAAATCTTCTAAAGTATTGCGTCTTCTATTGTCTGTTATCAAATAGACATATTAGAGACGCACGAAGACACATTACAGTGTAACAAAACTAAAGTTCATACCTTATATCCATGAAAATAAGGATAATTTTCTAGTAGATTGCGCGCAGTGCAGGCGGTCCACTTATTATTTAAAGGATTAGGCGACAATCTTCAGTTGTACAATCACCAAGACCACCAACACTGTCTCCTATTTAAAAAAAACATTGAGGTAAAAAAAATGACAGTCTCCGGGACGGGACTGCGAAAATAAATGCCCAAAGTTACCTAATTATTGCCTTGAGTATTTTTGTCATTAAAACGAGGGTAGCATGAGAGTAGCAGCCTAGCAGATAATAATATCTACACTACGTACCTATAGTACTACCACTATATACGTACCTATAATAGTACCTACAGACTGAGCCTCTTGTTGTAGGTAATGAATCCAATAATTTGTACGGAATTATAAATTATTATAAGTAGTAATGCTAAGTAGCATTATCTAGTCACACACAAAACACGATACAAATGGCTCAGTCGGCAAGGTAGGACCTAGTTCACACTTCACAGTCTAAAAATATCCTTACCAATTTGGGATCGTTTCACATAGATTATTATAATATCTACTGCACTCAGTTTAGATAACTACCCACTCCCAGTTACTTTAACCGAACTCACAGATAATTTTAATAGAGATACCTATTACGTATGTACAGATTACTGCAGGACGTAGGTATTTACCTATCTAGATTAGATGCATTATTAATATTTTCTAAAAGGTTTTCTTATTTACTGGTACTATCTGTGACTGGTACCCAACTACTATACTACAAAGTATTGCAGTTATGAGTAAGTTCCTTCCTGTATTATCTATACCTACTACAAATATTGTATTGTACGTTCCTACTCAGTTATTTAATAATTTCATTTATATTAATTTTAATTTATGGCTGAATAAAATTATACATCAGATAACGAGGTTTTCCCAATTTCATTTACCGAATAAAGAAAAAATGGCACTTGACCGGACATCTAGCGTCAAGTAGCAGAACTGAAGTACAAAATTACGAAAGTGGTAACATTGGTAGTAATAGTAGCCAATTAAAAAAACTATATATTTTTTTTAAACTGGAAAGGTGTTTTCGTAGGCTATTTTTAAAAGTGCACCGTAGATCCTGAGAGTCCTTACCGTATAACTCAGCCATAAACATGACATTATCGCCGCAGACTTCGAAGTGGAGCTGTAGACGTCTCAAGCAATCAGTTGTCATTAAAAAAAAACTTTAAAGATTTATTTGTTATCTGTGGTCGGCCATTTTGGATTTGATAATCTGATTGACCGTCGAAACAATTTCAATGTTTTTCAATCTACCTGTAATTTTATTACTAAATTAACGTGCCCATTACGCGACATAATTGCGGCCCGTTCGCCATCTTCGTCGCCTCGTGTACCACTGATCTCCAAAGGGGTCAAATAGTGCCTCAACGATCAGCTGTCACATACTACTGACGTGTAGAACACAAACAAATCTGGTATTTTGGGTTTGCTATGCTGTTTTCACGATGAACGGTACGTTTTACGAGCAGCTCGGGGGCGTAGCTGGGGTGTTCGAACAATGGGGAGCGTGCGAGCAGACGGTGTTGGCTTGCACATTGGCACGTCGGGTACCATGGCCGGGACTGAAGCTGGTGCAGCGAGCTGTGGAGGCGGCGTTGCGGAGCCACGTAGAGGACGAACGCCTTGAGCGAGAAGCCAACGACGAGATCCTGCTGGCCAGCCTGCTCACCGTCCGCGATGATGACGACGACGACGGTATGTCGAAGAACTTTTTTAACTATTCATGTTTCAATACACATTTTGTCTTGGAACGGGAAATGCTAGTAAAGCACTGATAATTTACGGATTCTAATAAAATTGTATGACTTCATTGATGACTAACTCTAATTTAGTCTCAGCAAATAAAATTAGTTTTTTTAGCCAACTTAGGTAATATTAATTCAGAAAAGGTTTTAACTCTCAAAACCCTTACAAATTCCAATTCAATAAATCTTACTGCCCTGAACTCTTAAGATCTAAAATAAATAACAATCAGAAATTGTTTAGTACATATTACTATGTATTATTTTATATCACTGCCTCACTAAATATAAAAATAGCCTATTATTTACACAAGCAATCTCAGTGTGACCTAGCATGTAATTTTAAATATTATAAAGAAGCTAAATATTTTTGCAATATAAAATTTAAGAATTAAGGGATAAGATTTAATTATGTTGTGGTAGGGCCACGCTGTTCGCAGCATGAATGGGCCGGCTTGACCGGGGAAGTACCACACTCTCGCAGAAGACCGACGTCCGAGTAGTAGCGTTTCATTACTGTGCTTCGTTCGGTGAGCGAGAGCAATTCCTCCCCCAATCCCCTTCCTTCTCCTTTTCTCCTTCCCTTCCCTTTCCCTAAATAGGCTCGGCAACGCATCTGCAACTCCTTTGAAATGAAATGAAATGAAATGAAATGAAATGAAATGAAATGAAATGAAATGAAATGAAATGAAATGAAATGAAATGAAATGAAATGAAATGAAATGAAATGAAATGAAATGAAATGAAATGATATTTATTTCTGTAAATAGATCTTTTCAGGACACTTTTACAAGTCGATTTTTACATTTTTTTTTAACTAGATGGCGCCGACGTTTCCTATCTGACGACCTCTGAGAAGAAACGTCGAAACAAACTCAGAGAATCATGGTCTCTTTTAAAGTCCAGACAATAGTTGTTGTTATATATGCGAGTTTAACAATGTAGGGCAAAATCTGAACAGGCCTTTTGAAGAAAGAGCCATAGCAGCTTTGAGTTGACCTGTCCTAACTGACGGCACGCATACATCAGTCATCGTGTAGCTCAACCATTTTATAGGGAGCTCAACGACCCGTCGCACAACGATACCAGATCAGCAGGACATTTGTGTAGGTCATGTGAAATACTCAAAACTGTCAGAGAAGTTTATTATACATCTGATACGTGTTAAAGCTAACCTACATAGTACTCACATTTACATTTTAATATCATACAATTAACATTTAAAAACAAAATAATATTATGCATGATTACTAGGACCTACAAGGCCACCCAGTCAACTTGTGAATTAAAAAAGGGAAAAAAATCAATAAAAATAAATAAATATACATATTTAAGACACGATAGCCAGCAAGTCGACCAGTCACCACAAGCAGCACCCGTTCACGAGTATAACGCACGGATCAGCCATCACCCCCCTCGCCATTTTAGAGGGAAGGGGGTGACCCGACCAATGACGCTACCGCAAGCAGTGACATCTAAGGGAGCATGACGACATTGCAGCCAGGTGTAAATCATGTTACAGAAATGACAGACATGTTGAACTGATGACCGAGGCCACTTGTATCTGCATTGCACATAAATGTTCACAATAATTTGAAATTGTATAAGAAATCATAGATGTCATAATCAAATAAATTGGGTACATGTCAATTGTATAAAGAAAATAAGTGATAATCTAATAAATTGGGTACATGTCAATTGTATAAAGATATAATGTCAGTTGTCAAATCCGAAAAAAAATAATAATAATAAAATAATAATCAAATGTAAGTTTAATGTCAAAAATCAATAGCCTAGTTCATTAGAACAGTTCAATCCCAAGCATTACTGGCATCCATATAATCTTTTACACTATAGAAACCTTTAGAACTCAGTTTCTGCTTAACAAATGATTTAAATTTGTTGATGCTTAGGTTTTGAATGTTGCTTGGGATTTTATTGTACAAGCGTATACATTGGCATTTGAATGAGTTACTTATCTTCTGGAGCCTGGTTGCAGGAACTATAAATTTATTTTTATTCCTGGTATTAACATTATGCGTATCACTACGTTTTTTAAAGAGATTAATATTCCTGTGGGCATACAATAAATTTTCATAAATATACTGTGATGGAACAGTCATAACATTAATCTCCTTAAATTTATCCCTCAGTGAATACCTGGGACTTAAATTATAAATTGACCGAATTGCTCTTTTCTGCAACACAAAAATAGTTTGTATGTCGGCCGCATTCCCCCACAACAGAATACCGTACGACATCACACTATGAAAATAGCTGAAATAAACTAGGCGAGCTGTGTCTTCATCCGTTAAGCCACGTATCTTTTTAACGGCGTATGCCGCAGAGCTGAGCTTTTTCGACAATTTGTCTATATGTGGGCCCCACTGAAGTTTAGAATCTAAAGTAATGCCTAGAAATACAGTGGTGTCCACAAGGTCCAACTCTTCGCCATTAAGAAGTACACTGGTTTTCACCTGTCTTACGTTGGGTGTTGTAAACTTAATACATTTAGTTTTCTTTTCATTTAAAAGTAGATTATTAGCATTAAACCAGTGTACCACTTCTGAGAGAGCACTGTTTACATCATCAGAAAACATTTCTTGACGCTTAAGTTTAAATAATAGTGACGTGTCATCTGCAAACAACACTATTTCTTGATTCTCTCTTATTAGATAAGGTAAGTCATTAATATAAATCAAAAATAAAAATGGACCAAGAATCGAGCCCTGCGGAACTCCCATTGTAACCAAGGACCCCGGAGATCTCTTTCCATTGACGTCCACCTTCTGAATCCTGTTACTCAGGTTTGGTTTTGCAGATGTCCATGGACGGCGATGACTACTTACCACCAGGTAGCTCGCCTGCTCGTTTGCCGAGTTATCCCATAAAAAAAATAAAATAAAAAAAATCTATTAACACTATTACACTTCATATAAATTAGTTATTAATTAATAATGTTTAGATGGAGATATACTATAATATAGCATTAGATAGTGGTCAATGTGGTGAGGAAATGGTCAAACGAATATGTAATGAAATAGCAAGAAAAAACTAAATTTAATGGTATTCAAACATGCATTGATAACTCTGGCTTATTGATGCTATTGACTTTTAAAGAATGTTTATCATTCACAAATTCAGGATGAACAATTTTAGGCATGTTCCTTTGGCAGATGATAATGCCTTTATTCAGTGCAATAATTGGCTTAATCATTCCGAAAGTTAATTAATTATTAGTACCCAAGGCAATAATGACATAGTTATTCATAGTTTTATATACTTTTCCTAATCCAAAAATTCAAAATACTTATCTTAAACCATCTAATGAAGACTGCATTATAAGGTTTAAGATAGGTATTTAGGTGGGTAGGTATTTTAAATTTCCCTACTGGTTTAATATTTTTGCACATTAAAATGGCAATTCAAATGCTCTATGACAATATTTACAAAAGTATGTCATTTCCTGTTTAACTCGTTTAAGTCCCCTCCTTCCTGACTGCTTCCTCTCAACCTTATATAAAACTAATATTTGTTAAAACTATAAACACTGATGGGATTTTAACTGAATTATCATGTCTTTATACAAAATAAAATTTATTTGAATTTGAATCTGATTGTGGTCCCGTTTTACCCTATGGGTACAGAACCCTAAAAATAGTCTATGACCTATTCTCAGACCAACCAAATATTTCATAAAAATTGGTAAAGCTGTTTCGGAGGAGTTCAATAACAAACACTACATTAGTTCAATAACAAACATGAAATTTTGATATATTAGATAATTTATCAATGATTGTACACAGGCTGTGAGCGTCTACATCGCCTACTCGCTCTGCTACCATTACTGCGCATGGAGAACGACCGCTGTAAAGATGTGTATGTGACCGCTGTGCCCGCGCTGGTGCAGCGATTTGTGGACGTCCCTCGCCGCTCCTCGGTAGTGCCCGAGCTGTGCCGACAACTGCTGTCGTACCTGCTCGTGCATCCTGCTCTTACACTCCATGATCAGGGGTATGTTGACAAATTAATGTAGTCTCAAGAATTTTAGGAATTTCCTACATAGGGTCATCTACTCCTGTTGAATAATACTAGAAGCAATAGATAAAGTACCTTATTATAATACCAGCAAAGGTCTGAAACTCCAATTAATGACTGCCACTGCAACTGCCATTACCCTAATAATTTGACTATGTCATATCAAACTTCATTTCAGAACATTGACACCATGGTTAAAATACCTAGAAAATCACTTATCGGGCAACCGAACAGAGACTGTGTGGCAACAAAGGATAGACCCTTGTCTGATGCCAGACACCAACATTTGGAGCACAAATAACACTTTTAGACGAACAATCGGCAAAAATGTCGAATTCAGAGGCATCATAGACAATGTAGACCACTTCAGTACTGACTTATTGCAAGAATCATTCTCAAAAAATGGCCGAGACGTAGACATAAGTATAGAAGGAGAGAAATTAAATTTTGACGCAACAATAGCACAGCCAAAATCACAAAGATCGAATAGTTTGACACCTCCTTCCACAAATTTCATGCACATGTCTTCGTCCGCCGAAAATTTGAGTGACGAACTATTTGTACAGAAACCTAGGAGTTTTTCTCTGTCAAGTGAGCACAGTTTGAGTCAGATAAGGCCTATTAGTATAATGTATGGAACGACAGGTAGTGAGACGAGGTTGGATGACCTAAGGTCGCACAATTTTGGCGAGCACCCGGGTATGTCGAATGTGGCACAGTGGTTAAAGAGCTTGCGGCTCCATAAATATGTGTGGCTGTTCACTAATATGAGTTATGAGCACATGATGACCATGGATGAGAAGTATCTTGAGAAATTAGGTGAGTGTCTTTGTTTTTTTATGCTTAACTAACTTCTGCAGGTGTAACTCAAGCTTCGGTCAACTTGGACTTAAGCGCCCTGTAAACAATCAAATTTGTTTGTCAAATTATTTGATAGTGTGCAGCTGTGTTTGCGCGTTTGTCAAAGTCAAGTTTGACCAAAACATTTGTCAAGCAAATATGATCGTTTATAAACGAGCGCTATAGCGCGCTTTACTTTAATGCAATACAAAGTAACAATATGTATAGAATTGGTAGCACCTATGTTATAAACATTATTGGACTTGAATGTCATTGTATTTTGCGTAGTGATTCTTTGTAATAGTAACTTAAAGGAAACTACCTATTCACTTAAATAATTCCATTATTTCAATTGTCTGCAAAAGTTCACATCATTTATAATTATTGTGAAAATGTATGAATCATGAATATCTGTTGTTGTTTGAAGTTTGTCCAAGTTATTAAACTGTTTGCAATCAACTAACCAAATACCTATGTATTTTATTAGTTAATTGCAATATTTTTAACAGTAATTATAACACTAATATTTCTGTAAAGAAAGGCGTCTC